>NW_021011483.1:2709296-3039077 GCF_003987935.1 Bombyx mandarina
AATTGTCTACCGAATATTCCTCATTCTATTTAATTCATTCAGTGCATCATTATTACATGGTTTGTCTTACCGTGGCATAATTTAGTACAATCTAATTCCTCAACTACGATAGATGATAGCCCTTGCCCTTCCAGAGACTTGACTCGACTTAGAGCCACGTATGCTTGTCCTTCCTCAAACAATTTTGAGCCCAAATATACTACTGCATGGTCGACGGTGCTGCCCTGCATTTTATGGACGGTGGATGCCCATGACAAAACTAAGGGCAACATCCTTCTTTCAGCCGTACCATAATTGAATTTTGCTGGAAATAGTATGGCTTTAGGGTAAATAACGTGCATGCCGTTACATTGCACGCCGGCAAATCCCGAAGTGAAAACGCTGTGGTCACCTTGATGCCATGAAGCCCGAATAATTCTAGCAACGTCATTAATACTAATGAATACATTTGGAATTTCAATTCTTTCAGGTTCACCGTTTTCAGGTATATCTGGCACACTAAGTCGTATTAAGTCTTGTTCACTAATCTGGACATTTTCGTCAATGCATACATCTCTATAAAGTGGGTTATTTCTAGTTAACCATCTTAAAGCGCTGTCAGAATTTTTCGCGAGTATCTGTGATACCCTCTCTTGGTGATGTTCAAGAATTCTCCAAACTCTCTGTAGACACTACAACGAGTACCGACCTGGCGTATGAAGATCTTGAGGCATATTAGGTATTTTCACGACCTCGAAAGAATAATCTTGGCGAACGAACACGCTTGTCCGGCGGAAAACCCGTATTCCCGTAGTAGGGCCAGTAAAGGATTTTACGATTTTAAAACAACTGCGGGATTGATTCTACAAGGACGAATCGCTGCTCTGCTTGCGTCAGCGCTTGAATCGCATCTGGTATTGAACCTGGATCCAGATTATTCCAGTACGCCTTTGATGGTGCTATTGTTTTATTACTGGTCACATGTGTTTGGCAGCGCGAACATAAAAGTAATGTTGTTTTTGAAGGCCAACGATGACGCTCAGCACGCGCTAGAAGCGTGCCCACGGTGGGAGCACCCGCGGCGAAACCTCGTCGCGGTGTTGGGGCAGGACCTCTCTTTGAGGGCTATCGTCGCCCGTATGGTAGAGGACCGGAGTTCGTGGGAGGCCATGGCTGGGTTCTGTGACTTGGTCATGGCGCTTCGTGAGGCTGAGGAGCGCGAAAGGGAATGGGATCCCTCTTCGGCTCCTCAGCGCAGAAGGCGGGGTGGACGGCGCGTGCGAGAGGCCGCCGCTCAGCCCTCGTAGGGACTATCGAGTGCCGGGTGCGGGCCCGGCACTCGACTGTTGGTCCGGTGGTGAAGCGGTGCAAGGTGGCTCCTGTGCGCCGCTCACGGTGTGTCTCCCGAGACGAGGTTCTACGGGATTTTCCCGGGGATGAAATCCCGTCTTAACATCAGTAGGGGTACCGCCTAAGGCGAGACTTTCGGCGCGCATCGCGGTACCGTAAGTTTCGTGTAGTCGGTGTGGTGGAGCTCGATGGGGTTTAGTCGGTAGTCGTTCTGCGGGGCAATTCGTGCTTCGCGCGCCTTTTTCAAGGCGTAGTCTCCTGTGAGAAATTGGGGGAGGTGAAGGACCTCGGTCCTTCTCTTCTCCCCTTCTTCCTCTCAGGAGGCGCCGGAGTCCGACATAACCCGGTCCGTTACCCCCCTCGATCGGGTATCCGTAAATGGATTCCCCAGCGTTAAAAAAAAAAAAAAAAAAAAGGGGTTTCTACTTAAAAATATTAATTAAAGCTTACCTAATTATGTAGCATTCATCACTCTAGTTTACTTTTCTTACATATTTACTAATAAACTAAACGTGAACGCAGAGAGTACTAAAAACGAATATTCGTTTGATGAAATAGATTTGTAAAGTGTTTCAATTTGTACAGGAATGAAGGTAAATTGTAGATAAAACACTATGCTCAGGTGAAAGTGCAGATAGCAAACAAATGTGCATTCACTTTCTCCCTTTGATGAACCACGCATCGTTGTGTCTAATGCAGAGACATAGAAATGTTTTTATTTATTTTATATCCTATTTCGTCGATATGTCGATCAAAGAGTAACATTGTCTAAGCACAATTAACGCTACACAAACATAAACATAAGCAGCGGCTTGAATGTGCCTCTAGATCTACTAATATTTATAGATGATAGTGGCTATTCACAAGTGAACCAAAAGTTAGTCCACCAAGTAAAATTATAAAAAAATAACATTTAGCCAAGTACATAACACAGTACATAAATCAGTTGATTGATTTTATAAGTTATTAAATGCAGCGGTAATCTTTCTCATTATTATTAATATTCTGTATTGAACACTGCCACGCCTGGGAAGACGGCAGGACACACTCCGGCGAGGTGGGCAACAATCGGCCGGAGCGTTAGGGACTATTGGGATAGAAACCGGCGAACTATACGGGCATTGTCGAGCAAGACTGCTTTTTGCATTTGGGCCACCACCGACTTTTTGTTGAGACTTATTATTATTATTATTATATCACCAGAAATGTGTGGAAAATTGTAATGGACGCAAGCCAGACAGTTTCCGTGATTTGAGTCATCAATCGAGAGTTGAATGAGGTATAATGTTTATCTCAAACTACGTTACGATCATGCCGTAATCATTGAAACAAGGTTGTATGCAAATTTAATTTACTGCTAATCACTAGTTTCAATAAATCTGTCATTACCCGCGAAAAATTAGAACACAGATTATATAAAAAAATGAGTATTAAGTAACCATTTTTTCACTTATTTTAGCTGTAAAGATACCGAAAATGCTATATATATGTAACCTCTCTACGATTAATCTTAAAAGAGGTTAATATGATATAAAAATGACATAAATAGAATTTCGAATATTGAAACATAAAAACATTAGAAAGAACATTAGACATATAAAAAGCATTTTTGCAATATTAAAATATAAAAAGATATAAAAATAATGGTGAAGCAATAGCTTCAAATGTTATTTCTCTTTATAAGAGCAACTCAATTTGTGCTATAGTTTTACGAAGCTAAACTGTATTTTGATATAAATAAATAAATACATTATAAAACAACATATTATAATTATTATTGCAATTAATATTGTTATGTAGTAAGATGTCGTATGATAGTCTTGTGTCGATTCGATTAGTAAAAAAACGACGATTTTTTTTTTTTTGCAATACACATAACTTTGTATACCTCAAGGATTCCTATCTATTCTAAGTGATGAGAATTTTGCGCAACATTCCACGAGTGCTCGCACTGAACAAACTTAATAAAAAAAAACAGCATATTACAATACCGGTTTGTGGTCGAGCGCTTATCGTTAATCATCATAATACGCTATCTTCAAGGATCGATTTCACATAACAATTAACGTTGGTTATTGTAACGAAATGGATAATTTCATGTAATTTATTTATCATCGAGTGCGCGTTCGTGTCGGTTGACCCGCGGCAATTAAGCGCCATGGATAGTTGCATAACCAAAAAAGAAGATGAAACTACTTTATACTTTACTTTTATGAATTGAGGTTGAATAACTTTTTAACTATTTTAGCATAGCCAACTACTACAGAACCACCTATCATCGTAGACGCATTGTGGGCTCGCGCGTCTAAGGTCTGACCTATTTCTGCCACAAAGTAGCAACGTGTTCTAGTTCTGATAGTGGGATAGCCAATGAAATAAAATTAAGACTCATTAAAAATCAAGGATCTCACGTCTCAAAATGGCAAACGAGATTTATGTTACATTGCTTTGGCTAAAAATTAAAAATAAAGTCGATCGCTCAACAAACTATACCCGTAAGCTTCGAGTCTTAAACATTACTGTTCTATTAAACATAAATTTATTTAAGTTGATTTGAATTCGTGACAATTTTAATTAATTAATTTATTTTAAATAATTTAAAATTAGAGTAAATCATTCGGTTAACGCTTGTTCTTGAGCTGTAGACATCATTAAAACTACTTTTACGTATTTCGTCGAATTATACCTTAGTCGTCCGGGACCAACGTAAAACTGAAATATATTTCAAACGCCGTAAAAAAAAGGAAAATACTAAACTCGAGATTAAAGTGTAAATCTATTGTAACTTAAAAATACATTTGGATCTATATAATATTCCGTCGATAGGGCACTAATAAATTGTTGCTTAAAAAAATACAAAATATAATACTTCATTGAAATGTTACTGGACGTGACATCGCAATACATGACATACAGTTCATAATCTCCGAAACGAATCGCGGCGATTTCAAAGGGTGTCTTAACTGCCGGTAGGTCATGATTATGACACGGTTCGGCCTCATTTGTGCCTTCTGTCTATGCAAATATGTATTAAGTCCTCAATCTATTGTTGAAACAATACTATATTTATAACCTCACATTAAATTTATGTTTATTAAGTTTATTTTTGCTAAACAGTAAACTTACGAGCTTCATATAAATTACCAATGCTAGTTACTTTTATTTACTGTCATAAAAATATGTATCTGGTTTTTCTTTTGTAATTGATCCATCATAGTTTATATTAATTTTTACTCTTAATCATTTAATCAGATCTTTATGATCAAATGAAGCAAATAAATTAATCGAATACTTAAGCCTAAATTCGAAACTAATTCCCACACAACATTATTGCTTAATGCCGTCGCAATAAATAAAACTATCTCACTTATGGTAATGCAAGTAGGTATGGTTGAAACCTGATTAAGCGTAGAGTAAGCTAACTAGAGGTCAAAGTTCAAAGCGGCTGTCCGGACACGCCGCCCAGAAGCATCTAGTTCTTGCAACACAGATACCACAGCGAACGAATACTACAAATCAAAATCAAGGTAATAAAATTGTATAGTGCTTTATAAATTAAGACGAAAAAAACAACAAACCTTAATCATTACGAGACATTCCAGATACATTTACAGAGCACGAATAACAGGGATGATTATATTAAAAAAAATATGTTTTCACGACCATGCATTGAACGTAAACACAAAGCTATAAATAAAACTGATGATAACACTGATTTCACATTTTAAAATTATTAAATGCTACACGGCTGCATGGTAACGAGGCAGCTGATAAATTCGCGCGGTAACGACGTCTTAGACCTTTTCTGTATCATTAAATATCCGTGTTTAATAAAATTTGAGGTCAATTTTGGATAAGAGTCTCGTTGCTTGTTTTGCGTGATTCGAATGTCAGATCCTTGAAAATTATATACATAGTTATGTAATCTTAGATTTTAATGACGTCTGTGTTAAGTGAATTTATGTTTAAAAAAGTTTTAGTCTAACTATCAATACACCAACTAGGAAGATTATTTTACATTTTTATTGCACGAGACGATAAAACTAAATCAGGGCCCACATGGTGCTGCCTCGTTTTACCTCACCAGTAGCGTACCTAGTCATACTAATGGCATACCTGGTCTTAATAGTGGTATACCTGGTCTTACCAGTGGTATACCTCGTCTTACCGTAGCCCCTACTCAATTGAGGTAGGCGTCTCAATTACATTGTATAACGACTTTCCTATCCTTGAAAGCAGAGCACATAACTCTTCTTGGAATAAACGGGCAGGGTGGCGGTACCCACTCGTGCGGAGTTACACATTCAAGTACTTTACTTATGTAAAAAAAATTTTATATAAAAATTTGCTTCAAGGAATAGCTAATTTATTATCGAATTATTTTAATTAGCGTTATGGATAATAAACGTCTTTGATCTAAATGATATGAAACAATTGCAAAAATCAATGGAAGCATGTTAACCCCACTCTTACTAGATACGTAAATATGTACCCAATAGGATAGGGGGTAAATACCTTACAAAAACTGGTAACTATAGAAGAAGTGTACACCGCGTGTCTACCCCTAAATAACACATTTCATTAGTATATAAATAATAAATCACCACCACAACTTATGAATGTGATTAATATACTCTCCAGTACTGTGGCACTCTTTCATATCAAATTTTATATTAGGTATAAATATTGTCTACAATGTTAAATTTATCTGATTCTGGAATTCAAAACACGTTGCGAAATTCAACAACCAGTCAGTATAATGTTGACTCAAACCTTGTACGAACCATAAATAGTAACTTGTATGGTACCAAAAAGTATATTCTAGAAAACAATAGGTGGAAACACAACTTTACTGTCAGATTAAAATTATTTGATAAAGGTAAAGATTGTGTCTACTGATACTATAATTTATTTTATTATGTTCGAGCACTAAGAATCTCAGCCATTTTTTTCTATAGCACAAGATTTAACTAAGCATTCTTTATTCGAATCTGTTAATAGTCTTTTTCCTAAAATCATAAAACAAGATAATTCGAGGTAATAAACAACAATTTTCGATCAATGACGCACGACCAGACTTTACGCATTAAAATTTATCTAGCTTTTATCTTCAGACACGTTCCAAATGACCGTAACATAATTCGTTGATAACATTTCAGAATCACCTGTGTACATTACAATGGAAACACATTTATCGTGACTATTGACATTTCAAGCAAACCCAGTGGTCAATAGCACGTTATCTGACCCTACAATAGTTGTGCAAGTCAAGTTTTGCAACAATTACGTGATCGGTCGCATGTGCACATCAATTAAAGTATGTACGCCTAATCGTTCACAAAGATTCGAAACAGCAACGTTAATAAGCTATTTGTAACACCGTGATGGATATTTTAATAAGAACTTGTTACGGTATGTTTCTTAATTATGGGCCTCGCGTGCTTTCGTATTCGAGCCTCTTTTATTTAAGTGTCAGAGTTCACCTTTAGACGGATCGTTGCGGACCTAACACAGAGCTCTGTATCACTTTGGCCCATCAGTCGAGAGACCGTGTGACATAACATTATACATTTAAATTGGCAGTCGAAACTACAACTGTAGTATCTGTGCGAATTAAAATATTGCGTGCGTTCAAAACAAAATGTAAAAAATAATTGAGAAAAAAAAACTCGATCACATTTCCGCAATCATAACTGCGGCCGGAGGCAACACGGGTGATGACGGGTGCCGCGCTTTACTGACATGCGTACATCAAGCATGATTTACGATGACAGTTTCCATTCGCAGTACAAAGTGCATTCTAATGTTCGAAGTTCGAAAACAAACAACACAGCACGCGATCCAGGACGCCACACAGACAAATCATTGCGCAAGAGAACTGCCAGCATCATGTTTTTTTTTTTTTTTTCTTTATGGCAATAGTTATAACTCAGCATCATGTTATTCGTTGTTTTGATACCAACGTTACAGACATTTGATAATCGGATAATAGGTGACGTGTATGAAGTATGAACTATCCACAGACCGTGATAAATATGGATTACCTCACACAAGTTTCTTGTTATGAAAGAAGAATAACGAGCCGGTGACCAAACAATTTGGATAGCAATGAATAAATGCTATAAAAGGTTCATCGAAGTCGTTTCAAAATATTCGTGTTTGTGAAAATGTTAAATTGTTGTCTTTGCACAATTTTTAATTGCAGTATTACTTTTTCTATTATACAAATAAGGCTGAGAGATGTTATTGATGACAAGGTTATAGAAATATTTTATTTCATAAAGTATTGTACATTTACAAGATTGCACATTAGTTTGTTTAATGCTTTATTGTACACATAAAACGCGTAGTCGTTTACTACATTAAGCATAAATAGCACTCGTTTTTGTATTATAAGTAATTTCTTGCCAGGAAAGTAACGACAAGGCAGCTGCAAAATGACCCCGAGCCCCGTGCGCTCTAAACCCCAACATCTACAAAATTTTGCATAATATGTTACACGGAACAAATAATTAAAATCTGTTCTTTTTTTCCTCCGACCTTCCTCCGGTCTTCTTTTTGTAATGGTTTAAATTCATCGCGTAGTAAATATGTATACGGTTCATCATAATATAATATGGAAGTCGTACATTAATGAACGGAGGACAAACGGGGCAAGTAATCAACAAAACGATAACCCCGCAGAGGAGGTCGGGTCTTGTTCGTTTCTACGACTCCATTTAACACATACGCAACATTAAATTACGCTGCATCCTCTTTTTTCGATTTAGTGCAAATTTCGACGGTGCCATGCAATGTTGCCAATAAAAAATATTTGTCGCTATTTAAAGTAGGTTTAGTAGTATTTCTTCATTTCATAAAAATTTGAATAATTTATTAGACATCATGTTCCGATCAAAAAGTCTGCATAAAAACTAAATAACAAACTTCTTGTTTTAAATACCTCCTTGACTGGTATGAAACTAAATTATGTCAACATAAATTTGTTTATAGGGAATGGAATTGTAATTTTATTATTGGAAACTTTAAATTAAATTTTTACCTACTTCTATGAGTTGGTTTTATCACAAAACTTGGCCTGCATTTCTGATGACAACAAAAAAATATGGTCTGTGAGGAAATGACGCAGCGGGGGAGTCACGACCCCCAGTTATGGGGAAAGTGCCGAGAGGAGGAGGAGGTTACTAATTTTAGAGCTAACCTAATGGGTCGGTAGCATAACTTTTAAATTGCTATTGATAATCTCAGATTGTAAAATTATTGTTGTAGAACTTGTTTTTTCGAATACTTATATTCTATATACCAGTAAATTCCCTTCAAATATCGTAATACAAATTGTGAACGAAACACACGACGTCAATCAAGTAAAATACATAAAACCATACTAGGTGAAATTTTCTCATACCATTCATTTTATACTTTCTTTTAAATGTTCATTTCCAACTTTGATTAAACTAGTAGATTAGACTTCATCCTTTTTTGCGATTGTGCGGAACTAATCTGTAAGTTGCAATTGATGTTATTAGTGCAAAATACATCGCTGTGATTGAGACATTATTACAGGTCCGCAATCGGAAAAAATAAAGCAGCAAATGACCTCTATAAGCTATTATAAAATCAGCGTAATTAGTTCGTGTAAGGTACCTACCGTCGTAATTTAGTTACAGTTATATCAAAATCACGCCAAAATTTTCAAAATTATACTTGTAATAAATTTTAAAACCCAAACAACGGATTCCAAAAAACCTGATATATATATAATAATACTTTAAATTAACAATAGATAAAACATTTCAAATATATATATATATATATCATATTAAGATATTCTGATCAGTACGTTAAGAAAGTTTGAACAAGCCTTCTATATAAACGCCGTGTGTGCTTGAAAGCTTGCCGGTAACATAATGTAACAAGTTATCTTATGTTCTTGTTGATTATAAAAATAAAATGTTGTTACTTGCCAAAGAAAGCTGTGTTTATAAGATTCATGTTAATTAAAAACAGGAACAAACATCGAAGTAAAACAAAACAATTTTAAATCCGTAAAAAATAAACACAGCTAATGATGGACAGAAAACTCATAAACTCTAATTTCACAGTTGACAGCGAGAAAGATGAATAAATTTGTGAGTCACCTACCTCATTGTGTTTTTGAAACATGAAAAATCCATTTAACACAATATGAAACTAAGTGTGAAATCAACACAATTTATATAGTTGTGATAACCTAAAATATAAGTTTCGAAATCCAAGACACTTACTTCATTTGCGCTTCCATTCATTGTAAATATCATAAAAGTATCTAGAGAGAAGGCTATAATTGAAACATGCATGCAATACTTTTATCAAGACTTTTCGTATTGTTGGACATAAAAACGATAGAGTATTTGTGGTTGACCAATTGTTAGCAAAAGCCGATCGTCGCTCATCACCTTAACAGCATCAATATATTAACAACACAATGCCAACAGCAAGAACCCATTACACACAGCTCATTTTAAATCCAGAATATTATTTTAGAAAAACATAAAACCAAAACGGTACTATCAATGTCGTGAATTTGCGATCTCTGGAATAACAGGCACGTATGGTACTATTGGGCTGCGAGCGATAGGGTCTTATAATACATCTGCAAACAACTATTTCCTAATCGATTGCCACAAAAAGGATAGCTCTGTGTGCTATTAAGTATTACGCGGCTGGTGCATTTACTTCAATTCGAATTGAAAGGAGGAACTATAAATAGATGTAATTACAGAGCAACCTCAGCTACACTTACTGACATTTCATAGATAGTATCAATAAAATCATTTATACAATTTACTTTGAACATTTAAAAGTTATTAGTATCAATGTCATTGTTACATCTAATACGAGTATAATCATTACAATGTGTTCAACATTATCCAAAAATTGGCAGTGCCGTATTTGTCTTGGTGGCATGTTGATTTTTTTATGAATTAACTCAACAAGGTCAATCGTAAAGACACCAAAACAAATTATAATTCCTATTCCAAATTCAAAATAATTTAAAAAAAATTCTGAGCCGCAAATAAGGCGTTCTGTTCAATTATTTAAGAGTCTTCATTACAATTCAGTTAAAACTTCGAACTTGTTTCGGAGTGACGACATTTACGTTGAAGTACATACAGTAGTATACAACATTTATGAGCTCTGAATCGCCCAGACATCATCTGCAAATCTTGTTAAGAATGCGATCCATTGGGTCGATGGCTTGAACATGTTTTATAAAATCCAATATAATTATAAGCCTATATATTAAAAAGGTAATTACAAAGACGGCGCGTGATAAGAACAAGACTGTCTCGTACAAGTAGGACGGTTTGATAGCGTACACGTGACGGATACAAACCACGATAAGACGACCACTCTGGAAAAGGCCAAGATTATTTTTAGTGTTGATAAAATAACCAAATCAAATAAATTGAAACATTAAAATTATTTAGAAACGGCAAGGCGGAACAGCAAAAAGACTGACGTTCAAATCTACAGAGTAAACTTCTTCCAGAAGGTCAATTTTAATAAATATGGTATTGAAAATAAAAAAATATTTCACTTTACTTACTTGTGTCAGCAAAAAACCAATATGAATTTACATCGATTTTACTCGTTTTAAAAAACTCAGCGTAATATTATTACTTAAGTAAATGCAATTTTCAATGCATTTTTATTTTAAGTGACAAGTGTTTAATAGTGTTGCCGAAAACTTAATTTTGGGAATGTTGGTATACAGTGCTATTCCGATTGGACTTGTTTGTTATGAAACATTTTTTTTTTCTCAAGACCTACTAAATATGCATAGGTCGAACTTTAGATTTTACTCTCTGTGAACTATGCATGACTAGTCTAGAGAAAACGGCGATCAAAGCAATTTAGAAACTCAGTACAATAGATTTTTTTTTATGTTTTGCATTTCAAATAATAACTAACAGTGAAATATTATTGAATTCAAGTTCTGTACTTAAACTACATTTGCAAAAATATAATAGTATATTTTGTTTATAACATCATTAGTTCAATCATCAATAGTTACTAATGAAATCAACGATGCAACTTGAATAGCAGCATTCGATCAATCTCTGCTTAGGGCCATCAGGAAGGCTGATTAGGGAATTCGCCAGAGATTGAGCAGCAGTGTGAGTGAGTGTGAGTGAGTTCTCTGAGTATAAACATATTGCGATCCGTCACAATCCCAGACACTAATAAGTAGAATAAAATCAACACTAAGAGAATACGAATTTGTGTCATTACTGGTGGTAGGACCTTGTGAGGACTCACGGGTAGGTACCACCACCTTGCCTATTTCTGCCGTGAAGCAGTAATACGTTTCAGTTTGAAGGGCGGGGCAGCCGTTGTAACTATACTGAGACCTTAGAACTTATATCTCAAGGTGGGTGGTGGCGCATTTACGTCGTAGATGTCTATGGGCTCCACTAACCACTTAACTACCACTAACCACTTAACACCAGGTGGGCTGTGAGCTCGTCTACCCATGTAAGCAATTAAAAAAAAAGAATGATTTACCACTTTTATTAACAAGTCGTTAAAGTCATAGAAACCATTCTCTCCCGCTTTTCTACTATACGCAGCTTGTGACTTATGTGGCTTAACACCAAGTGGGCTGTGAGCTCGTCCATCCATCTAAGCAATAAAAAAAAAGACTACGGTGCAAAATATCGATATCCCGAATTATATAAAATTAATTTTATTAATTCAACTACAGAAGATTTTAGTTAATTTTATATTGATTTATATAAAAACATCTATATTTTATGTTTAAGGTTCTTTTTAAATTACAATTTGGCCGATACACATTAGTGGCTACTCAGAACTAAAATATATCTAGCATAATTCAAACACATACATTACCATTTACATAATATATATTTTTTTAATGTTAGTTCCACCGTAACACCAGCGATGCAGGTAATCCGTTCTAGTTGAATTTCACTTATCCGGTATAAAATTCTGTCCACACTCATGCTTTTATTTTTATAATTATATAGAATTAAGGTTAAGTGTTATGTGCCAAGGAAACATAGTATAATAGGTGGAAACGTTTATAAGTTAAAGGAAAGAGTATATTTATTATAAATACGAGAATCAAAGTCTCTCTATAGACCCAGAAGTTTCAACTTCCTAATTAAAGTTTCGGAATAGGGCGTTTTGTGAGCTTGCATTCGTACGAATCTAACTACAGAGTTGACTTTTTTTAACAGAACATTAAAGTCACATTATTTTTACCAAATCCTTAATAACCTCCGGCTGCCACTAACAAAAGGGCAAACAATTCTCATCAGTGACGTATTGAAAATAACCAAATGATGAAAATGTCATGGTCGCACAAAAATATTGTTCAATTGTTGACGGAGGAAGCGCCATTATTTAAAATAAAGCACGTTCGTTAAGTCAAATTTATATTATGAAATTAAGAAACGGAGATAGTGACCCAAGCGTGACCATCTTAATGTCATTGTAATAAGCCCCATTTATAATATCAAACATTATTGTTTTTACTGAACAGAATTCTCCGAATGAAGTTCTATCAAGGTTAAAATGCACGATGCGTTTTTTACTTACATAAAGTTATTAACAGTATAAGGCTAATAAAGCGATTCCAAACTAGGTGTACTGTGTAGATACTTCTGAACAGTTATCAAATCTAGAGATTTAATTTCCACAAATTCGGCTAAAATACAATACAATGCTGGTAGCCTTGAGAGGCTATTTCAGCTTTGCCCTGATGTGTAGGCTCACGGGGCTCAAACCGGAGTGGTGCTAACACTGACCCTAGCAAGAACAGTGCTTCGCACAATCTACCACCGGATCGGAAACGCGACCCACTGATAAGATCCGGCTAGAAACTCAGTGGGCTGTGTCTGTGGTTTAATTCGCTCGACGAGGCCTTCGTCGCAAGCGGGTTCGACGAGGACGGTGACTGGGGATGTTGTAATAAAACCTTGTTGCTATGAAAAAATCTAAAAATAAAAGTAGTACATGAAGAGTATCTATTACTAAAAACATAGCCCACAAACAGTTAACACTATAATAATTACGTTACATTATTCATTATTATTATTGCCCACGGTTGTTTTTTTTCGGTAACATACTGAATATACAAATACAATATGTACGAATTTATTATAATATAATTTCATACGAAAGGGAAATTTATTTTTAACAAATTTATGATTTAAAAAAAAATCTCAGCAATCTGTGAACTAACTCTAAGCTCAGCAGAAGCCCTACACTTCGAGCACTAAACTAAATAATAGATAATATGTAATAATATTATAATATAATTAATATATTTTTAAGGTAATTTTCCAAAACTAAATCTGCCGTATTTATATGTGTGCGTGTATTTATGTATGTATGCATAAGTGCGTTGTACGGATATGTATAGATAAAATTATTATAGCGCCCGAGGAATACAGTAGGAGAAAGGTCATTCCAAAGTTTATCGTACCAGAAAGAAATGACGTCTGGAAACGTACTGTGTCAGATAACTGATTGAAAATAAAAGCAGTGATGAACTCTATGCCATTGCCGTGTGGTGCCTTAGTAAAAGTAAAGCAGTGACATCATTTTCATTATTTCTGCAGAGTAAAGCAAACATAGATAATACGCTTAATATTTAAAAAGCAAAGCAATAGGAATATGTGAGGCCCAATATAAAGATGTTAACAATAGCGTAGTCTGGGTCTTGTAGATCGCAAGCCTCTGAATAGGCAGGTATATTTTTTGAGGTGTGTGAGAAGTTCACTCACTTGAATCAGACTTGGAAGCTACGGCTCAACTTGGTGATCTATCATTGTGGATGCGTCGTCAAAGAGTAACTGGGAATGAGGTCACAACTATGTTAGCGATCACTGGATCTTTGTAACCCTGTGGATTGATACCAAAATAATACCCAACGCTAAACTTCATTTTCTAAAAACCTAAGATACTACCTTGCTGTACACTTTTGCGACATGTAACCAGGAGTGTGCGATCTACTTAATTATAGACAAGTAGACCTATAGTACATTTGTCACAAGGCAATTACATTGCATTTTATTTTCTCCTGGACACATAACTTGTGACTGCAAGCCTCTAAAAGTAGACTAAGCTATGATAGAATCTAACACATTAATTGATAAAGTATTTCAAGGGTTCATTAATTTTTCGCAACTGACACATTAAGTCGATAAATCATTTTAGTTTGTCACCGATAATCGAGATGTTGTCGTGCCGAGAGCAACCTTCGAACCCTGAATTTAACTAAATTATAATACAATGACTTGTAAGTAATAAATACACTTGACAAACAATTAATTTGCATAGTTATTGAGCGACTTATGCCATTATGTTTAAAAATAAATTAATTGTTCGGATTCAAAAAGTCCACGTATCATTTGTTTGTTCTAAATACATATACCAAACTCAGTCAGTCTCACGAATTTCTTTTGAATTAAAAATACACTCACGAAGGTTTTACTGTTCTGTTGTATCTGTGAAAACATATCCTGTCTTAATCAATTCTTGTTATGATCTGAGAAATTATTTAAATATTTTCACAGCCCATTTAGGTGTGTTATTAAAATCAATAATATAATTTCCATATCGAAATGATAATAGTACAAAAATTGCTACTTGCATGATTGGCACATGCCTGTACTACGGAAAGCTTAGAGCACCTTACAATTTACCTGATTAAGTAAATGTTACAATTGCGTTCGAAATTGCAATAGCGACGAATCCAATCAGCATGTCATCATTCTCATCATGTTGGTCGCTGCGGAATAAGAGCAGCAGGTTTACGGTAATTGTTGCACAGCGTTGATCACTACAATGACGAAATTACTGTCAATACTTTTCGACATAATATTAGGAACAGAATTTAATAAATCTAAGTTAACAATATGCGTCAAGTGTGATAATATCTAATGAAAAAGTCGTAAATTTTTGTTAATTTGTTTAGACAATTTTGCACCTACAAGTATACTAGTATAGAGGTCTATAGGAGTGAAAATAAAACATCAAAATTGTACGATAGCAAAAAAATATTGAGGGAAAACGCCGTTCAACGGCTTACTCATAATAATAGGAACTTGGAGTAGTTAGTTCTTGCAGCATCTACCACTCTTTATACAATTGTATTCGTGATGTACGAATGATACCATGTAACGATAAAACTCCAATTAATATTTTTTATATTGCCAAGCTCTGCTCCGTATATCAGCACCAAATTCGTCGCTATTTCTACTGTTAAACAATTATACATTTCAGCTCTAAATGTTGGTCGTTTTTCTAATGCGATTTAGACTTTAAACACATATCTCAAATGACTGAAATCACATTGTACGTGAGCTCCGGTAACTAATTGTCTGGCTTTAGCTTCGTTTAACCTGGAGCCCAGGGATTGTTTGTCTAAATATGGCAATAAACAAATAAAAATAACCCATATGGAGATAAAACAATTTTCTTTACAAGTCCAACAAAGCATAAAATTATTCTGGTATATAATTTGGAAACTGCACAAACGAACGTAGCCTTGACCTGTGGCTGACCGTGACTTCAAACTCGTTTGAAGCTCCGGCACATGTCCAAGAGATAGCAGATGCCATCTCGTCGATTGCAAGATGTTTTGTTTATAATATATATGTATAAATAGTACGACACTAACAGAAACTAAAAGTAAATAAATATGTATCTTGTTCATTTCATAACAGATCGCTGGATATTTCAAAACATTTCATTATCGTCCCTGTATGATCTATTTATGGATTTTATTAGATTATTTCATTACACGGTTAGATAGAATTTTATCATGTAATATTATTATCACTAATAATATTTTTTATTTAATGTACGTTATGATAAAACACTTCCGTGACAAAAATCAAAGGAACTTA
This sequence comes from Bombyx mandarina, assembly GCF_003987935.1. The sequence goes on from NW_021011483.1 coordinate 2,725,547, forward strand.
TGAAAACCTTATTAGTTAGTAACTTCAAAAATACAAATTTTATTCGAGCTACATCCACCCCTAAAAAGGACTTACAGAACTTCAATCAATGTTTTAAAATAAATAAAGTTATCAAACAATTACGCGTCTGATTAATGATTTGTTCACAATAATGTTTTTCCTGTTTACACACAATTCTCAGCACAAAAAACTTAATCAGGGCAGGCATTTTCCCAGTAGGTATAATTAATGTGAACTGATATGGAAATCAGGGTAAAAGATCACAATATATTGTCATTAAAACAATAGTTTGTGTTGTGTCGTTACGTCTATACGCTCTGTCAATGTAGGTACTCTAAAACACATTTGGCCGTACTTTCACAATTTTTCAAAAGAATGAAAAAAATATTTTTGTTCATCGCCCATGATCATAAGGAGAAAACCTAATCTCATTTATTAGATTTATGATGAAAAAACTTTTTATTTATTACTTCTTTATATTCATATTCAGGCCTAATAATAAGTAATAAAATAGAGTAGTTGCCAACACATCTAAAAAATGTTAATCTTATTAGGGCAAATACGCTTGAGGGCACACAGGACCAAAGGGGCAACAATAGTGAACGGAAGCCTTGGTAGCCTAATGAGTAGTAGGCATGAGAGGAATGTCACAGCCTCACGACATGTCCCAGTATATCGTCGATGACGCATTACAATGAATTGATGAATACGAATATTAATAATCAAAAGGTGTGGTACTCTGAATGGCAGCCCGGTAATACTAGAGGTCCATCTTCGGTCTAACCCTTGTTCTAAAATCTAGAAATCATTCTATGATATCCAAAGATTTTATTACCTACTCTAGATTGGGAGACAACACTCAAACGTGAATACTGCAAAACTTTGAGACAAACGGTCAATCTCTCTTTCATTTGTATTGTATAAAGCCTATATAGTACACCCTTTAACGGAATGCTAGTAGCTGCCCATTGTAGGAAAATAGCTTCCGTAAATCACATCAGTGTGCTTAGTGCGAGTTTTTTAACATTCTCAATAGCGTTAAAGTTAACTCTATGGAGTTGGAACGTTTGCCTATGTTTGCTGCTACGGGCGCTGTTCCAACTGCATACTTTTTTTATTGCTTAGATGGGTGGACGAGCTCACAGCCCACCTGGTGCTAAGTGGTTACCGGAGCCTATAGACATCTACAACGTAAATGCCGCCACCCACCTTGACATATGAGTTCTAAACGTTCTAAACGTCTAGAGTTAAACGGCTGCCCCACCCTTCAAACTGAAACTCATTAGCTTCACGGCAGAAATAAGCCGGGTGAGTTAAATTTAGTGAAATTTGAGTTAACTTTAACGCTATCGAAAACGTTAAAAAACTCGCACTAAGCACACAGACCAACACCAACACTTTTATAATAATAACTTGACGAAACTCATTAAGAGACGCGATCGTCCATCCCAGAAATTGTATTAAGCAATGTCTATCTCGTCATTCTCGTGCTAACAGAAATGGCCTCTGCAACGATTACACTTCATTACAAACAAGTTGCAACAGGTGATGATATCTTTGACCACTGCCTATGGTCACATTTGACATAAAGGCAGGAAAAGAAATACCTACTGGTTGAAATATAATGTTTTTATATTCCGTCCCGAAAAAGATCAAAATGTAATTTTAAGGCTTAGTTATCTATGATCTTAATAAATTGTCGCTATATACATATATTCATAATATGTAAACCTCAAATGGATTTCGATAAAATTTCGTTCAATAAATACATTACCACATACCTACCTAAGTGATTTATTCACTCGTTTTATGTAAACCAATTCGGTCCATTAGATTTGCATATCTGAATATTTAGCACATACAAGATTCGAGTCGTGATTTGAAAATAGATGAAATGTGTACCTACAATTTAACACTGTTAAAAAACAAAAAGAGGCTTGGTCAGCTACGTAAAATGTCTTACCTTAAATACGATTTTATCCTTCTCCATTGTATCTGAACTGAAACAAAAACATATATATTGTTTAAGAAACTTAAAAAAAACAGCCGTCGACAAAAGTCATGGCCTAAAGCAGCCTTTCCCAAAGTGGGCGATAACGCTCCCTTGTGGGCGCTGTAGGCTTAAAGGGGGGCGGTAAGAGACCCAGAAAAAAAAGGGTGCGTTGTGTAGAGGCGTTTGTAATTTAATTTAGGAAGACTCATAGACACCGACTGAGCTCTCGCTAAAGTGGTCTTAAGTAGGTGAAAAAATCAGGGGCGCTAAATAATAATTTATTCTCAAAGTGGGCAATAGACAAAATAAGTTTGGGAACTGCTGGCCTAAAGGATAGCGCCGTCATGTACCTACCTAGAATGTAGTTCAACTATATACACGATGAATGAGTATCATCGTGCAGCTGAAATCAATTACGCAAAGCCTTTAAAGCATAATTAGTGGTGATAGGGTAACAACTCATAATTTGGTTCCGTTATCTGTCTATATCTGCCGCGAAGAAGATTAAGTAACTTTCAGTTTAAATTCTGAGACAGTCCTTATGCATTACGATTCAAACTTTGACCTCGTGTCTCAAGGCGGGTAGCATTAGCATTGTAATGTCCCAGTAACCACATAACATTAGTTGGACCGTGAGATTATCCACTAATCTTGTTTTATAGCATAGATAGGTGGACAACCTCAAAGTGGTTAACGAAAACCAAGGACCAGTTACGCAGACTCCATTCCGTACTACGGATTTAAGACCGTTTTATCTAACATTTCCTGCCCTTCACTTGTTATATATCAGCGAAGATCGCAAAAGTGAATCTCGAGAGGCGGGTAATAAGATTTTGATTGGTTTCAATAAAACTACTCAACTACCTATACATATTCCAAATTATGTGTGCTCATTCCTATATTACAATTCAACACAAAAAGATAAGTTCTACTACTAATATTTATTTTTAACTATGAAACTAACCTTACCTAATTGTTACTGAATATTAGTTTATAATTTTAATCATAAACATCTCTTTCGTTAACGTCAACTCTTAATAAGTTCCGTAGCGTTACCGTTTTTTTCTTTTATAACTTTGATGGATTTTTGTTAGTTGCTTTTATTTGCTTCATTCTTAATACTTTCAAATTTTTTTGTTTCCTTTCTTGCGCACAATATTATGCAGTACAATATTTATTAATTTACGATATCCTAATTGTGGCTTTGTTATTCTTTCAAATGAAGGGTGTCTACTATTTGTTTTTGTCACACAAATATTCTCACCGGCTTCACGAACGTTCCTCGTAACAAACCAAACGACTGTACACTGTATGAAAATATATTAACCCAAAACATTTATTACATTGAAATCTAAAATAATAAAAAAATAAAAATTCCAAACTGTTTCTATTTTTTTCTAGACTTACCTAGCAATACCTTCGTAAAAAAAGATCTCAAATCACAATTTCCTCTCAACATCAACCAGTTTTATCGTGTCCACTTTATACCTATCTAAGTGCCTCCTGCTCAGCACGGAACATCTTGCGTGTCCAGCGTTACGTAATGCAAAATGATGTTACTCGGAGTAATTGTGTAACGTTCCGAGTGCATTCTAACGTGATACAAGTTATTGACGGCCCCGTTATTTAAGTACCAGGTAATAATATTGAGATTTGAATAATTAAATGTGCAGTCGGAAATAGAACGATGAAGGTTTGAATTCAGTTTGTGTTCTCCGTCGTTTAATGATTGCACTACGAATATATCGAAGATTTTACATACCAAAAAAAAAAAAAAAAAAATTATATTGACATTAACATTTTGTACAGGTTTAAATTATGTGAAACTTCAATTCAACTTCAATGCCGTAAAGCAGTAATGCGTTTCGGTTTGAAGGGTGAGGCAGCCATTGTAACTATATTATACTGACACCTTAGAACTTGTATCTCAAACTGGGTGGCGCATTTACGTTTTAGATGTCTATGGACTCCAGTACTTAATACCAGGTGGGCTGTGAGATCGTCCACCCACCAAAACAATAAAAAAAATCACTCACACTTTTTTTTAAATATTATGTAAACAACCCTATATATTTTGGTTTCAATTAAGTCTATGATTTCTGAAGACAATCGAATTTTAAGATTTTTTATTTAGAAAATTTATATATTTTAACATCACACGCAATTGTGGTAACTATTTTGCAATCCAGAGTAGATTTCATACGTGATGCGAATGTACCCGAGTCGAACGGATGTAAGCTGATTTCTAAACGGAAGGAACCGTCCGTCTTATGTGCATTACCTAACAGTAATACTTGAATCATTTTTTAACAAGTTAAAATGATTCTAATAACGAAACTCCAAATGTATGAAAAAAGTTCATACAGCATTTTATTAAATATTTATAATCTCCCGAGGTATATACGTCTTAATATTGATGTTTTTTGTGAAAATGCTCCCACTGTTAGAGATATTAGCATACTGTTAAGAGCAGTTCGGAAGTTGCTTGGGTTTTTTTAGGCTGGACGAACTCACGGCCCACTTGGTGTAAAGTGGTAACCGGAGCCCATAGACATCTACAACGTAAATGCTGCCACCCACCTCGAGACATGAGTTGTAAGGTCTCCGTTTTAACGGTACAATGACTGCCCCACCATTCAAACCGAAACGCATTACTGCTTCACGGCAGAAATAGGCGGTTCTACCAACGTTACGGTATAGGTTCTTTTGTCTACTAAATTTTACGTACATATGAACATTTTACATTGATCTTAGTTCAGAGAAGCATTTATCAATGAATTGCCAATTGCAAGAACTCGATTACTTAATTTTCGTTCTTTGTGATAATCTACATTAATAATGTATAATTTCCCTACGAAATTAAAGTTGTAGAGGACGATATATTTTTAGGAAAATTGTCACTCTAAATGTTGAATTTATCAATAAAATATTAGCCATTAGGATTGTATTTTAAATCAATTGACATTCAATTTATTATAAGTAGCTACGAATTTTATATTATAATAAATATATAATATACACAATTTCATACAGTTTTAAGAAAAAAAAAGACTACCTACTGCTTCTAATCAATTGAATTTCATCTGAAGACAATAATTTCTTCTTCATTCATTTCAAAAATAACGTTCTGTCGATGAATATATAATTATATCTGTAGCAATGTAATTTTTTCGTTTTTCTGTTTTGCTGCTTTGAGTTTAAATAAATTTTGGTTTAAATAAAATAAAGCCCAAAAAAAAGACTTTATGATTTCTATTTCTATTCATCATATATTTATCCGACAAAACTATTATCGTTACATAGTAAACTTATATTTTTTTAGGATAGTACATATTTAAAGAAACCATGTCGTATTCTAATTTGATTATTTTGCACGCGGTTATTACCTACTTTTTATGCCTAGTTTTTTCTTAGGTTTCAGATTGATTTGTACTACGGTTAATAGTTAGTACGTCTACATCTTGACGTACCTGTATATAAGGATTTATTATATTTATTAATATATTTCTTAGCATTGCTAACGCCCATGAGTGACGGCGATCACTCACCATTAGGTGGGCCGTAAGCTCGTCTAAGCAAAGGAAATAAATAAAAATCAAAACGGTCAAAATTCCGTTTACAATTTTTATTTTTATTTTACTTTTCTCTTTTGTTTTATATCAAATTAACTTTATTGTGTATCCTAAGTATGAAAATCGGTACTTAGTGCATTAATAAAAAAAATAAAAATATACTTACTGCAAAATGTAATACGATATTAAAGATTAAATTAAACAAACAAGAAAGAAGTCACACACACTTATTTTATTTATTGAAATTTATATATATTTTTTGCGATGTATTGTATCTTGTTTACGCGGTTGTCATGACAACGCACGAGTTTCAATATGGCGGCCGATACGGCCTCAGCGCGAGCGCAGACTGGCGGCAAACGACTAACGACGTGTTTCTTCAGAAAGCGAGAGGAAGAGCCCAGCCTCCAATCCTGTTTTCATTGTACGAGGACAAGAACGCACGTTTCCAATAAAAGATGCTAATTTTTATACGTGCTGGGTGCACGTATTGCTTGTGCATCATTTGTAAATTTATAACTTTTATCTGACTTGTTGTTCAAACACTAGCGAAGTGTTTTTTCAGTAAAATTGCATTTATTTTAATTGTCACTCTTAATTTCAATTAAAATCGCTATTAATATTCACTATTGTAGCTATGCATTATCTCCTTATTGCCTTTTGACTATAATGTAAATTATATACCTATTATATAGCATGGCTCAGTGTTATTATCTTGACATTGTTTGTTATACTCAATACGCTCAAGCAATGTTAAAAATACATGAAATAAAATACTTTATTTTTATTAAAGCTTTATTAATGTTTCCATCTCATGAGTCTAAACATAATTTACTCTACTAATAAACGATGCACAACAATATCTTAAGATACTTTTTTTTTTACTACATATTATTTTAAAACTTAAATTAATATCCATTTCATACAAAAAAGTCCCCGCTTTGGACTGGTATTGCCAAGAAATAAAAATGAGAAGTATTATGAAATGGTCTCAGGTTATTTAAGGTCTACTTAAAACGATAGTGTTACACTGTAAAAATATAATAATATTAACATCATATATGTACTTATTACAAAACATGAAATGTTTGATAAGTNATATTATTTTAAAACTTAAATTAATATCCATTTCATACAAAAAAGTCCCCGCTTTGGACTGGTATTGCCAAGAAATAAAAATGAGAAGTATTATGAAATGGTCTCAGGTTATTTAAGGTCTACTTAAAACGATAGTGTTACACTGTAAAAATATAATAATATTAACATCATATATGTACTTATTACAAAACATGAAATGTTTGATAAGTAAAGTTAAAAGGATTAACTATTATAAGAACAAAATTAAAAACAAATGATATGATGCATTCTTGTTGCGCTCGGCACACGGGTGCGACTCGCAGTTAAACAACTTCCGATTGAAATCGTAATAAAAATAATGACAAGACAAAATGCAATGCTGGCAACTAAAAGTAATATTTTCGTGTTGTTGGCGGTGTTAAGTGGGTTAGACTACCTTCGCGTGCCTATACTTGCTGCATTGGCAAAAATAATACAACACTACTCAGGTTTTATTACACATCAAAGGATTCAACTTGCTTGCTATAGCATTAAAAGATTAAGTATTACATGATTAACAATGAAACGGAACATTGACAGTGGCTATGGGAATAATTAGTGGATCGATTCGTTTACATGTCAAATTTAATTCACAATTATAGCGGGTTTTGTATATATTTACAGTGTGTTGTATTTAGAAACCGTCACGCCTGTCGGTTAAATTAAGGCACTAGGCTTCGAAAGCTAGCCGTCCACTTATGAATCTTTACGAACCAAGAAAATGGTTCATTTGAATTACCTAAGACGTGTCTGTAACGTGTAAACTCAAATCTTTATTTGGCCAAGTACAAAAATATCATTACGCAGCCAACGCCAACTAAAATACCGACGGCACTTTAAATATCAATCAACAATATTGAAAAATCCATATTATTTTTGTCATTATTCAAATTACGCTCACATCAAAATAAAAATAACACTAAACTAAAAACACATAAGTAAGAAGCAGACTGAAATTTAACAATAAGATATACCCCAAGAAACCATTTAGAAATGTTAATTAATAGAAAAAGCAAGCAGTGTTATTTCCTAATAATTGCGAACTATATTTACAGGAGCAAATCTAAGTTTACAAATCTGATTTTGTATTTACTATCACAGGTTTCTATGTACAAATATCGTGTATTTTTTGTTATATTTAATGTAATCCTTACTAAAAATAAACAAATATTCAGACTTACATAGTATTGACTACTTGATCGAAACACTTAGCGACAAATTGTTCTTTATCGTCCAATTCCTTGACGTCACTTACGTGATGGCGTGTCAACATTGCATCTTGGAGAGCATTTAGAGCTTCCGAAGTGAACCTCTTCCCTTTAAGATGAGTTATAACTGAAGCTTCGCCGTGAAAACCGGATTCGATAAGCCCTGGAGGAATGCTGAGGGTCACGTCATTGATGAGACCTTTTTCTACCGTCATATTAATAACCAATTCCTGGGTAGCGGAGTAGACTTTGGACGGAGCAAGAAGTCCTATGGGCACCGGGAAGGAACGGCTGACAGTGAACATCGGAGTTCTTCCAAAGCACCAATCCCAGCTAACCAAATCATTCTTCAATTCAGCCAGGCCTGTTCGTAAATATATTCTAGTATTATAAAACATACCGTTACTGATTTATAGAAATATATGTTTGCATTTTTGTATTTTTAGCATCGATTGACACAAACTTTATAAGAGAACAGTATACGTACCCGGGAACCAGTCGTCTGTGGGGTTGACGAACTGAAAACCGCGTTGTTTTGCGATCAGGCTCTGGCCGCCGTCGTCCAGGTGCAGAGCTGGAGTACGAAGGTATTCGTAGCCGAGCGCTGTTTGCAGATTCTCGACCGTAATTCTGTTGTCCAGGTCCTTCAGGTTGGCCACTTCGGATCGCGTTGAGGCCGTCGCTTTTGTCTGTATGCCATGCTAAATAGAATTACAAACGTCCCTTAACTAATAACAAGGTGGGAGGGCATAGTTACCGAGTTACTNGTCGTCCAGGTGCAGAGCTGGAGTACGAAGGTATTCGTAGCCGAGCGCTGTTTGCAGATTCTCGACCGTAATTCTGTTGTCCAGGTCCTTCAGGTTGGCCACTTCGGATCGCGTTGAGGCCGTCGCTTTTGTCTGTATGCCATGCTAAATAGAATTACAAACGTCCCTTAACTAATAACAAGGTGGGAGGGCATAGTTACCGAGTTACTGTTTAGTGACAACAACACGAAAAAAAGGACAGAGTCAAGAAAAGAAAAGAAAACCAAAAAAGAGATGTTGCATGCAGAGGAAAAAAGAGATTCAGAACACTTTAATACATTTCGGCAATTAATAGATTTCGTAAGAAACTCATACATTTAATTAGTTTATGATTCAACTTGTATTGTTAAATAGAAACAATGAGTCATATAAGAACAATGGAATTGTACAACAGCTCTTGCCCTATGACATTCAGGAGTCGGTGAACCAGTTGTAACACTCAAGCAAAGGGACAAAATTCAGTAAATTAATTTAAGCAATGCATATAAATAAGCATAATGATTTTACTTGATTACTCTGATAGTAAATTATTAATCAATCACACCATCCAGAAGTGCAATATTTAATAACATCATAACAATGTTTTTGAGTTTTCCCATCACCTTCAGCTGAGTTCTTTTCAGATCAATACTTAAAAGTTACTATAGTTGTACTGAATTAAATAGAAAACACACATATATGCGATTGTTATTAATATTAGAGAGATTACTCACCTCACGTTTAGCAAGAGCTTTGCTGAGATCTGCCTTGTTGGCATTGACTAGAAGGGTGCAGTGATGATATCCTGTCAGGCGACCAAGCTTTGCAGCTGTTCCAGATACCTGCCATGAAAAAGATTGAATATCAATTACAGCTGGTAACTAAGTTTTAAAAAGATACTTTTTCAATACAGCATGCTGTCTGGGTTATGAACAGTTTTTGGCTGAGTACAAAATATTCTAGAAAGAGATAACAATGAACTAATGTAATAGTGATATTTACAAAGGACTAGACTATGTCTTTTTTTGGAAAGAACTATTCTGGGTGTCACTTGCTCCAAACAAAAGCAGTTAATACTGCTACCAATTGGTGACATGATAACAACCTAACAAGTGTCTGATCCAACGAGATTAAAGTTGACGGTTAAAAAAAAAAGATATTAAGTTTTTTTTAATAACATTCCAGCATCAAGAACAGTTAAGTCCCATAATTTACTATCACCTTAATATTTATCTACACCAATTTAATGTTGATATACATATGTATGTGACCCATTTCTTTAACAAAATAAGGTTCTACAGAACCAAATAACAATATATTTTAAATTAAAATATGGTCCAAGACCTTGATTATGTTTCATTTAAGACTAATTTTTACCTCAGGTAATTAACATTTTTTATCTTAATTTCCTGTGTGCTTTTATATCTTTATAAATAATTTCTTTTGGAGATTATAACAAATATTCTAGAAATATTATGTCTGCAGCATACCTTGTATTTGTCTCTGACGATAAGGTCCTGACGTTCATTAATAGTTGACTTAATGCCAAAACTTCTGAACAGAGCTCTCTTAATCAACTTCAAATTGTAATTTCTGTCATATCTCTCACGTGGGGTAAAGAATGTTATATTCAGATTTCCTCGGTCATGATAAACAGTACCACCACCACTGTTACGACGTGCCAAAGCTATTTCTTTTTCAGAAAGTAGTGGAACATTCGCCTCCAGCCAAGGATTTTGATGTCTTCCAATAACCACACATGGCTCATTCCTCCACACCATCATAACATGATGATTTGTGAAGTCCATGTTCTTATACAACCAATCCTCCAGAGCCAAGTTCGTATAAATATCAGTCGATTGAGACATGAACACTGACTTGGTGATCTCCCCCTCAGTTGGAAGCACTCTCTCCTTTTTTGATGCAGCCACTTTGCTGGATGCCGCCACATTTCTTATATATGTTTTCTGTGCAAGACCAGCAAATGTGCAAGCACTGCTGGATACTATTCTTTTCACCATAGCTTGAGCCATCTTTCACTTGTTTCGTTAATGTCTCTAAATAAATAAACGGGCACTTTTCTGTATGAATGTAGGATAAATGTTTTTAAGCGTAAATTACTAAATAATGTCTTATTATAAATAAACTAAACTAGAGTTAAGTCTAATTTGTGATGTCCTTGATGAACACACTAATGTTTTGCCCCACAGGCGTCGGTGTCAGCCGAAGAGAGGGAGATCAGGTATTCGTGAAGGGCAATGGTTTGATGCAACCACTTCCAGGTTTGGTGCAGGGTATTAATTCGATAACGAATTCCCAAACAATCACCGCAGTCACTTGGCATTCCTCTTCTTGGATGCAGGATCAACAATAAAATCACTCAACTAATGAACACTAGCAAAATCTGGTTCGGAATACTAATTTTATGATTAAGTTGATGAATTTGTAAAACAAAAGAAATAACTTATGAACGTCGCGAGTCGACCGTACGAGGGCAGGGTAAACGACGAATTAAACGAAATTATCCCCGTCGCCGCAATTTATTGGTGCTGATAATGATAAGAGACACGAGGAATCAGGAGGTCGTGTGAGGCCATTCGAAGTTCACTTTAACACAAGAATATAAACAACCTGATAAGAAGCACGAACGAGCGTGTGGCTCCGAGACCTTATCATAATTTGTAATTAACGGATATAGCCTATTTTCTAATCATGATACAATTTAAGTACCAACTGTGATAGTCTTGAACATTCTTGATAGCTGTTGATTCTTTATATTAGAGGTATTTAAAATCACAGCTAAGGAATATTTTACATCATACATTCAAATTGAAGTATAAAATTCTAATATGAGTACATACTTTTTAGATCGAGATTATCAGCACATTAGTAAAAAATAAGAGTTTTACAAAATAGTTATATAAAATAATATAAAACATATTTTCATGTGATCAACATTATTTTATTTTCCAAAGATTTTCGGCCTGGTAACGAGACCTTTAAGCCAAATCAATATTAAAAAGTAAAACCCCAAACATAGGCTATAGACCACTGAAGTATACTTAGACCTTCGTTAGAACTAATAGTGTTCTGTGACTTAGACCACTGAAGTATACTATATAGGTCTATGCTATAGACTAAATACCAATGGTACTACTGCTTAAGTTGTTGACGTTGTTGTTAATTTAAGAAGGAACTATTTCAATAAATATTGAGACTTTTTGGCGGGAACGCCAGGAGTGAAGTTGTGTGATTTGTTTTATTTTGTCTATTTAGTTTTTCTTCAGGTTTAAATGTGTAATAACGGTGGCTTATTAATTATTTAGTATCCATGAAAGTGCAAAAACGTGGGAAAATGAAACAACAGTCGCTGAACGTAACTTCTCGGGATCAAATCAAAATCAAAAGAATCTTCCAAAAAGTCCACTGAAAAAGTCTCACTAAATTACCACCATTTTACTGAGATTATATTTCATACCATATCATCTCATCTTATTTCATTTCATTTCAAATTATCATTTGTCATAAAATTATGAATTTATATTTTTAAAATAAGACTTGACATAAAGGTCTTAGTTACCAGGTCATAAAATCCCTAAAAAAAATTATTATTGATTGCAAATGTTTACTAAACCTAACGACCCATTCTTTGAGCGAAAAGACCTTTATTTGGTCCAAAAGCAATCCTTTTTAATAATAATTTCAATAATTTAAAATAAAAAATTCCAATCAGTGTATACCATAGATTCTTTTTTGTTTTGTGTTAATTAAAATCCTTTTTGGCACAGCTGCACAGGCAAAGGGAATGTAGTAAATATTTCTAGTTATTTTCTTTGCATTTTTTTTTCTCTGTTCAATCATTGGTAACGAAGGTGCTATTCCAACTACGCGCAGACTGGATAGATGAACTCATGGGGTTCAACATGCGATTTTGTTAACACTAATCCTGGCAAGAGAAGTGTTTCGCTGGATCTACCACTGGATTGAAATCACAATCTTGTGAGAAGATCCGGTGAGAAACTCAGTGAGTATGACTATGGGTTAGGTTGCACATCGAATCTTCGAAGAGTTCGACAAGATCGGTAGCCAGTGCTTGAAGAGTCTGCAAGCATCGAAAGTGGATCGAGAAGATCCAATAAGATGTGCTAAGGGTGACAGTAGCATATGTAATGACAGGGGGCCACGATAAGAGGATTTTTTCTGTAGTAAAACTGAAGAGTCCATTAGTTGCTGCAGATTCCCATCATTTTACTAAAAAGTTATTTTATTCACTAGGCTTTTAGGAAATACATCCTTGTTTCATTTTCCCATAATATATGTGTGCAGCTTAAGAGATGCTAAACGGTTAATAAGTAATAACTAAAAAAAACGCTTCTACCTTAAAAATACTATGTTTACAAAATCATCCAGTTTATATTTCCTTTGTTTTGCGCATCTGAAAAAATAAATTAAAAAGTAAATGATTGACATTTTCAAATGTGTCAATTCAGGGAAAAATCTCACTGACAGAACAAAACCCTATCTAATAGAAGTTGAAATTAAGTATTGGCTATTTCTGGTTGTTTGAGTAAGAATTACGTTAAAATCATAAATCTGTGAATCGATAAAATGGCTTTTAGAGCAACTGCCATGATGGCTTTCCGAGCCACGGCTATTAACCGAAGTGAGTATTAATTGTCAATTTGTAAGCAGTAGTTTTAAGTTATGTAATCTCATCCCATTATTTATAACCTGGTAAACTCGTTTTCAGGTGACAGCCTCAGCAAATGGGCCTACAATCTTTCGGGATTCAATAAATATGGTACTTGAAACACAAATGCTATTTTAACATAAGTCTGACATTGTAGAACATTAAGGCTTCAAAAAACAGTTTACTGTTAGATGAGCAAAAACCAAAAATGATTTCTTTATTTTAATTAACTTATAATAATTAGTAGTACATAATATCTTCCTATATTATATTCTAATTCAACTATCTAAATTAAACCAATGGACTGCTATAGCAGCTTATATCCATTCATTAAAATTTCCCACAGACCACAATAACATAACAATAGAGCCTATTATTTAAAAATTTTGAACATTAAATTATCGTGGTCCAAAGGATAAGAAGCCTGATGCATTCATATTGAGCAGTGAGACTGTCAGGAATTGAATGCTGTAGACAGATTAATTTTTTTTTAATATGTACCTAACATAAGTCCACAAATAACTTCCATGTTAAAGAAATAATACTGTGTAATAAACAAAACCCACAACAATTATAATTTCTATAGTTCTTGATGGTAGTGTCTTGTGCAGTGATGCATTCTTGTTTGAGAGATAGGGCAGCCACTATACTATAGAATGGGGATTTTGACATGTCTACTGGCATTTACTTTGTTAGTCTATGGGAAGCAGGTTGTATTTAATTAACATTGTTATTTTAGCCTTTTAACTTCTCAATATTTTAGCGGTGAATTTGTTGATTCATGTATAGTAAAAAAATCATAGTTCACGTTGGTGTAAGCTCACAAATTCTAGTATCATGTTAAAACCTGGCCCATAAAGTAGTTGAAATTGTAACCAAAATATTTACAGGTTTGTTACGGGATGATTGCTTGCATGAAACTCCTGATGTAACTGAAGCACTCCGCAGACTTCCATCCCATGTTGTAGACGAGAGAAACTTCCGTATTGTACGTGCCATACAGCTCTCCATGCAAAAAACAATCCTACCTAAAGAAGAGTGGACAAAATATGAAGAAGATTCCCTATACTTAACCCCAATTGTTGAGCAAGTTGAGAAAGAGAGGCTGGAGAGAGAGCAGTGGGAGAAGGAATATTAAATGAGACATGGCATAGTGGTATTATTTAATTAAAATAAATATAGCAGTTAATTGTTTGTATTATTTTACCTGTGTTGTGCATATTGATAAATGTTCAATATGTAATTTTCAAAGATTAACTCGTGCCAAATAGTTTGTCATCTCTATCCCTCTATACACATATCAGATTTTTGGTCTTGATCATAACAATTTGAAAGTGGCCATAAACCATAAAGGCCATCTTTAATAAAAATACTACTTCCTATTTCATTAAATAAGTAAAAAGTATTAAATTTAAATATGTGGCAATGGTCTCTTGGAAAGTAATTAAGAAATAAATTTATTTCATTTGTTTATGTACAAGAAATTATATACAATTAAGATCAGAAAAATTTGTAAAAATATTTAGTATGCATAATTTAAATATGGCCATTAAATAAAGCGTTAAAACTAAATATACGTTTTCATTTCAATGTTGAGTATCTACAAAATTTATATGTGGGAAAAACAATTTTCCATATTTAGACTGGATCCATATAGGTAATTTTGAAAATTAAAATAACTTGGTCCCTGTTAACAATAATACAATCATACTTAACGAAAATACTAATATGATTTTGTTTAAATATACAGTTTAATTCATTTGGACATTTTTTGAATGTAAAATTATTAAATGGTAGTTTTTTTTTTACTTTATATTAACTTAACCTAATATACTACTTTTATCGAATTTCTATACAAAATGATGTAAATAAAAGTCTATACATTAAGGGATACCATGTTATTAAATTATGATAGAAATATTTTAGATTCATATGATATACAAAACTTAATACTTAATTGAACAGACAACTTAATGGCTAATGCAGAATTCCATAAGAAAGTAGATTTTACAATACAAATAGTATTTTATATATTGCTAACATTGGCAGACATGGCTCACTCACAGGCGGTCATTTTTACCCATACGGTAATGTGAAGAATAATATCTGCCATCCCTAAATTTATACTACAAATATAGTAATATTTAAGAGATTATTACTTTGATATATTTTTAAGATAAAAATTATGAGATATGTTTTATATTTGTTTATAACTTTTTTTATATTTGTGCAACTTAACTACTTTTTTACTACGCTCATCTTTGTTCATGTTAATTTACTAATAAAAAAAATTCGAGTTTAAATTCGATATTCAATAATGCGAGGCGTGTTAGAACCGCTCCCAAAACCGGAATCGATTATTTTACCGTAAAAGAGTAACGATATAACGATAATACTAGTTTTTTTTTGTTTCAATAAATTGATATTTGGTAAATTCGCAATGTTATGAGAACACATCAGAACAAGGAAAAAAATTATTCTTCGCGATTTTTTAGAACTACTTTACTTTCTCTTCGTTTTCCGGAACGTTTCCAATACACCCGACTATAATACATATTTACAATTCCTCATCGCCGATAGCTTCGAATGCGTTATTTTCGACACAGTCCTTTCCAGTTTTGAAGGCGACAGTTGCGAATTTCTCGGTTAGTCTTTGAACTGAAAATATTTCCTTGGAACTAGTTGAGTTGTATGAAGAGTCGGCATTCTGAAAACGGAAAAATAGAATATTTAAATCAGCCTGTAATTCAGTATTTTGATTGGTCGACTGAGAAAGAATACAGTCTAACTTAAAAAAATAAAAACGAAACTGGTTTAATTAAATTTGAAATATGGAGGAAAAATACTTTAGGTATTTTAATGAACATGAGCTTTTTTTTATTATTACAAAAATAGAATACAAAGATTTCGTTTTCAATATATTACTTATTTATTCTTAATGGTGGTAGGACCTCTTGTGAGTCCGCGCGGGTAGGTACCACCACCCTGCCTATTTCTACCGTGAAGCGGTAATGCGTTTCGGTTTGAGGGGTGGGGCAGCCGTTGTAACTATACTTGAGACCTTAGAACTTATATCTCAAGGTGGGTGGCGCATTTACGTTGTAGATATCTATGGGCTCCAGTAACCACTTAACACCAGGTGGGCTGTGAGCTCGTCCAACAATCTAACCAATAAAAAAAAAAAACAACAGTTTTCAAATGTCGTCTGGTTTTTGTTTCATATCAAAATGAAGCTTAACGCAGGTCACCAATAAATAGCAACTACATTACCAACTCGCAAAATCGTCATTTCTGTGCGAAAACTCACGTTAGAACTGAGCGTATCGCTGGAGGAGGACGGCGAGATAAGCTGGCTGGAGCCGTCCCTCCTCAAATATGTGAGATGGGTGCGCTTCTCGCAGCGAGGGGACGTTGGTCCTGCGCCGCTTTTCTGCCGCATCAACTCGTCAACTATTGACTGAAAATCAAACACGTTTATTATTATTGTTGTAAATTGATTTCACAAGTTCTACATAACAAATAAACTAATGATACCTACACGTTTCTTGTTTTTTATTCTTTAAGAAACGTAAAATAAACATGAACGTATATATCACTAATTTGACTAGGACCTTGTCACAGAATTGTGCAATTATTGATATACAATACAATGGAGATTTCACATTCTCGTCTCAAGGTGAGTGGTTGCATTTTCGTTGTTATTTATACTTATGGGCTCCATTAGTCACTTAAAACTAGGATTGAAGTGGGTTTGGCAGCAAAAAACAAACCTGTAGTGCTGGCAATAACGGACCATTTACGCAAACGTTTTGATTAAGGTCTCAAGAGCCAAAGAGGCCAAAGACCTTCACCGATTTGTTAACCAGAAATATTTTTTATTTGGTTTCAAAAATAGACACTTTAAATACTTTGCCTGTCGAAATCGACGGCTATTTTTTTCTCTGTTTACCCTTTTACGAACGACACGAATTTTATTATATAAATGATAGTAAATAATATAAAGAATATGCCTAGGTATTTTACCCTCTTATTTCTTGACACCAATATCTGGTACCTACATCGTAGCCCTGAGGCTATACCAGCGTTAACTAACGAGTAGGGGAACTCTCGGGGCTCAATCGTGGGGGCGTCGCTAACACTAGCCCTAACAAGACCAGAGCTTCGCTGAGTCTATCACCAGATCGGAAACGCGACTCACTGAGAAGATCCAGCGAGAAACTCAGTGGGCTGTGTTTATGGGTTAATTTACTCGCCGAACCCTTCGTCGCAAGCTACGGTTTGAACATCGATATCTTAGCCTCTCAAAACATAGTATATCAAAAGATAGATACTTTAACAATAAACGCGATGGCGCAGTTGTGGCTACAGTAAACCTGTCATTAGCCAGTACTACCAGGCTTTGAAGTTTGAAAGTCGGTGTAAGCGAAGGTGTGCGAGAGAAAATAGAAAGGCCGAAACATGTACAGCAAAGGAAGACATGAACTCACAGCTGTGCGGGCAATATATCAAAAGTAAGAACAGTAGCGGTACGGACGATATTTTGTCGATAGTTTTTATTTGGTTTCCCCCTTTCATAAAATTACTATATTCGAGTTTTTTATGTGCAAAGTTTTTTAAAATTATACATATAATACAATCAATAGAAAATGTAAAGAATACATTACACATTGATTCGTAACAATTGTACTTTAAATACATAGATTACCATATGTCGGTTCTCTGTTCACAGTTTAGCAGATTACTGTAATAACCTTCGTTAAACTATTGAATTTGGCGAATTGTTTCCTTGTGACGAGAATTCTGACAATAATTCCAGGATGACGTAATATTGTTGCACCGCGAATTAAAAGGTCAACAATAGTCATTTCTAACAGTTTAGGTATTATCATTACCTGTAAACAGACGCTTATGAATGTGGCATGTTCCGTCCTCAAGGTTATCCACTGTAAATTATCCTTGCTAATTAGATATTCAAAGGATAATTCAAAGTTTTTATTTGGTTCTTCGTTTTCTGAAATATGTCCGTTAGTTTGTGGCCTTTCCATCTACAAAAAATATCGTCATATGAATCATGCCTTTGAGTCAGCCAAACAACACATATATTTTATCAATCATCTCCATTATTATATTACTTTATTCACATTAATATTAGAACTTGACACTTTTATTGTTGTTGTGTTGGAATTATATACTTTTTGTTCAAAACATTTCAGTACAATTTCGTCATGGCTTGACGTCAGAATATCTTTTGTTTTAGTGGCTATTAATGAATTTTAGTGTCTTCCATATACTGACTAAGGTTTTTTTTTTTTTAAATATGCCAAAATATGATTCTCAATCTTGAGGTGTCAGTGAG
This sequence comes from Bombyx mandarina, assembly GCF_003987935.1. Next base: position 2,744,267 of record NW_021011483.1, read on the forward strand.
TATGGTAAAATTTAGATGATTGGATGAAAAACAATATTGTTATTTGTTCATTATTAAGCTTAATTATTTCATGAATGAAAATTATATTGTTTTGTTATCATTCTTTTGTTCTCCTCGGTTTGTATAAATTAAAATGACATCTGTCGTTAACCATTTCATTATCACTTTTGCATTATACTTATACCATTTAACAAATATCTTCTTTGTTAAATAGTTTAACCGAATTAATTTGTATCAGATCATTTCTATATTCGTTTTTATTTATTTATTTAAAAACGGTAGGCAGCGGCTTGGCTCTGCCCTTGATATTGCTGAAGTCCATAGGCGACGGTAACCACTAATCATCAGGCTGGCACTCTTGACAGAGTTTCCTGATTGTCTTGCTAGCACTGAAGGGGGCAGATTTGACACGCCTGACGTTGTTTAATTTAATTAGCCTCAATTAGTTAATAATATCGATATCTGTGGTTTATTTATAGATTCGCGTATTTTGATGCGCGCATTCCGTGACATTCACATTATGAATTTCTATTGTTATTAATGCATACTTACGCAGTGCAACGTCGTGATTCTCCAACATCTCATGCGTGTAACTTTAAACCGTTGTTCCCTTTGAGGCTGAGTGACCGTGGTCAGAGTCAGTTCCCTGGCAGCAAGAGAAACACGAACACGACACGTGCTGTCAGAATTATCTCCAGATACGTTTACTGAGTCTGTCACCGCTTCTCCAGCCGGAATACGGCCGTAATGTCTCAACGAGCGCGCTAATTCCATAAACTGAAATAATCATAATATAATTAGGTATTTTTCAGCTTTCCGAATCTAAATGGTAAAGAAATGATACCTTATTTAACTATACTGAGACCTTAGAACTTATATCTCAAGGTGGATGGCGCATTTACGTGGTAGATGTCTATGAGCTCCAGTAACCACTTAACACCAGCTCGTCCATCTAAGCAATAAAAAAAACTTATAATTTTTATTTTTTTGGTGGTTGTGGTGTTAAGTGGTTATGGAGCCCATAGACATCTACAACGTAAATGCGCCACCCACCTCCAGATATAAGTTTTAAGGTCTCAGTATGGTTACAACGGCTACCCCACCCTTCGAACCGAAACGCATTACTGCTTCACGGCGGAAATAGGCGGGGTGGTGGTACCTACCCGTGCGGACTACCAAGAGGTCCTACCTCCAGTGAAAATTTGTTCTGTGTTGAAGCTATTCGTTCACTCTTCACTATTTTATAACTTTGAGTATACCTGATCGCAAGAGTAGGTTAAATATGGTTACATAATGCTAGTCCCTATCTCCTGGATCGTTTGTGATTTCTGGATCTAAGGTCCTCTGTAATTTCGGATATCTATTTTTTTCTATATTTTGTAGATTATCTTACACGCCTAGAGCGCTGAGGGATTGTTTGAGATGTATTGTTTTGCTATCTGGAAGCATTGTGGTCATCTATTGCACGTTTTCAGAGATATTTTATACGTAAGAAGATTCTTACTTTCCTGAACGCTATGATATATTCTTCTAAAGACGACGTTAAACAGCTTGAATATGGTGACTTATCTGATATTCACAAGTGACAATGGTCACAACACCGTTTAATTCAAATTTAGCAGCTTCTACTATTAACGGCTACACAAATTATTTAAAATGTAAATTAATTGAAACAAAGCAGTTTAATGATACTCATTTTCGCAGATTCATTTAAAATAATAATAATTGATTTAACCTAAAGTAGTTATTTAACTACTTTAGGTTCTAGGTACTAAGGTATTTATTTAGATATTACTGATAAAAAAAAAGATTTAAAATAGCAAGTCCTGTAGTCTTCTGATCTTGGCTACTAGTCTCATGGTACTCTAGGACGAAATGAAACGACCAGTGTTCCTCTGAGTAGATATCAGAGTGACTGACGATGTAAGTTTTTATTTTTCAATACTTGGATGAACTAGCTCACCGCCTTGGATGAACGACCTTTAGTGCTTACCGGAGCCCATAGATACCGACAACGTAAATGCTGTCACTCACCTTGTAACTTGAGTTCTATATCTCCGTTTTATAGTTTAATGGATACCCTACCATTCAAACAAGAATGCATTGCTGCTTTGTGGCAAAAATAGGTAGAGTGGTGGGGCAGGTGACAAGCCACCTTACCACCAGTATAGTCATTTTCTGGAGTAATATTATTTGAACCCTATCTATGCATGAACAGTATAATTCACACTAAGCCATAAAACCACACACTCTAAGCAAAAATGGTCATGGTAAACATTTTTTTTTATGATAGTCTTCTTATTATTATCATTTTTTTGGTGATCTAATTAATAATGCTATTTATTCTTTACATCCTTGATGGAATTTACATAATATCAGTTATACGCCAATTTTAAATTCTACCATCTGCCAGATTGTTTCGTTTTCATGTGACGAATAAATGACATTTATCTATATTATTTAAGGGTTATCTATATTATTTAAGGGTTATTTATTTATAGTTTAGGGGCTTATTTACTTGAAGCTGTACCAGAATAATAGTACAAACATATTTTTTTCCATTATCTCAAAACAACAACAGCTGCACTTAATAATATGTTCATGATAAAAGGTTATCTGTGCCACTTTGTGCCGAGATGAACACTAAGCCTAATGAACTTTGGTCTGTTTCCATATTTATATTGATAATACTTGTTAAAACACATTTAATGTCTCTTATTTTAATGTTAAAATAATAACTTGATCAAAATGAGAACAGGAGTGTGCCATCATTTTGATGATTTAAAAAATAAATAAAAAAAAAACATATTCAATTGCAAAAAATAGTTTGCATCTTATTCAAATGCCACTTTTGAAATAATAAATACTATTTCAACATCATTTACAATCTTAATCTTATTTTGTAGATAGTAATCTTTTTAATTTCTAGTAATTAATTTAGTTTTCCCCATTTTGATAATTAATATAATTTCAATATTAATGTAAGGGGCATACCTCTCTTTTTTGTTTTTTAGCTTCATATTTTCTTAAAATGTCTCTTGTTTGAGCATCTGCAATTATCCAGCCAAGATCTAGCTCTTCATTTGTTTGTAGATATAACAAGTCTAAAGATACATTGTCAATCATAAGATCAACGTCATAATTAGGATCCCAGTAGCTGAAAAAAAAGATCATTTTATGGTGTTTGAAAAAAATGTATATATAATATTGCTATTAATATTACGAATATTGAAAACATAATATTGTATTTTTTCCATTATTTACCTTTTTCTTAAAACTATTTTATCTTCAGGTCTCACATATTTCTGTGATATGTAGGGAGATTCATATTCTTCTAATTTTTTCATAGAAGGTTGTCCATCTTTAGCACAACTCCAGTTAAATAAATATAATGAATAATATTTTATTAATTCACTTGATAAATTAATGTAATTACAAGCAATATCCAGTAAAGTACTTGATGAATCAGTGGAAGAAACAGACAATGGTATTCTATAGCCATTCATTAAGGATATTTCTATTTCAACTTCATGCATTTTAACAGAGTGAGTTTCTTGTTGAGCAGAAAACAGGAATGTTATAAGTAAATCTGAATTAGCCAGCACAGGAATTTGACCCACTGAAAAAAAAAACAGTATTTAATCCTCTTTCTTCTTTTTCCCTTTTATTATAAGACCAAATTTGTGGTAGCTTTTACCTTATAAAAATAAAAACTAAAATACAAACCCATTTGTATATATTTCTCTAACAGGATCCTCCTTTCTTCCAGCAGTGAACTGGTAAGGAACAACTTCTTCGGTGGAAATTGTGGAAGTCTAACATATGAGTGTTGTGCTTGCAGCTGCTCATGGAGACTGAGCAACTGTCTATAGCGGGCGGTGCAATGGAAAAATCCATCAATATATATATTGTATCCCTAAAAGTATACTTTTTCTAATTACTTACATAAATATTAACATATATGACATCTGGACTTTGAGAATGTGATGAAAACAGTGAATAACTTTATTAAGCAATTGTGAGTCAGAATAATATTTCGAAAGAATAAGCTGCGTGCTTTGATATCATTCAAAGTAATGAGAATTAGAATTTAATTAGGTATTTTTTCCATTAATGTTTGTAAATTCCAAGAGACATTATTAAGCAAACAAAGACAAAAACTATAAAAAATTTGAAGGATAAGTACCGTATATGAAGTACCATTGTCATCGTAAAATTGTTGTAAATCAGGTATTGAGAAATGCATGTTCAAAAATCAATGTAAAATTTCATTTCCTTTACACTTCGATGATTATTTGACTGTAAAGTTCGCTAAAGTTGATAGCTATGTCTAGAGATACACATTTTAAAATAAAAACACATGAAAGCACTGTAATCACTTTAGAACTAAAGGGAAAACATATGTAGGTATTCCAAAGGTAAATAACTCAGCAGACGCATAGACTAAACTAGAAACAACTGACAACTACCAACCTACCTATACCATAGAGATACCTAGGTAGTTTATATAATTTTTCTTCTTAAGTATGGCAATGGGCTTCTCACGATTCCATTACTGCCAGTGTCAAATTTATAAAAAAGTTCAATTATTAAATTGCATTCAAACAAATACAGGTATGTACTCTGTTATATATATGAATGAAATCCATCCATTGGACATTTTGGTGGGAATGCGAGGGGTGAAGTTGTGTGATTTGTTTTATTTGAGTCGTCTATTATCAAAGGCGGCAATCTGTACATTTGGACAAAAAATTTTTATTGATATGTCAATACAGTTTTATTTGAATATAATCGTCTCCTTCAAAGAATACGGTTCAAAACCTGCATTAAATAAAGGTTAATAGTTAACCTGTTATTTATCTAAGATGTCGTTCCGAAGAGTTTTGTGACTGCCAATGGAATGCAAAGTCAATAATTCGTTTTTCTGATTTACCAATCATTGTCCAAAAGTCAGATTGCCGCCTTTGATAATAGTCGACTCATTTTGTCTATTTATTGTTTCTTCAGCTTTAAATGTGTAATAACGGTAGTTTATTGTTAATTACCGTCCGATTAGTCTCCTCCCAGCGATAGGCAAAATTTACGAACGGCTCCTTCGGAAACGCCTCTGGGACTTCGTTACCGCGAGTAAAATTCTAATAGACGAGCAGTTTGGATTCTGCGCCAAACACTCGTGCGTACAACAAGTGCACCGCCTCACGGAGCACATCATAGTAGGGCTAAATAGGCGTAAACAAATCCCGACCAGCGCCCCCTTCTTCGATGTAGCGAAGGCGTTCGACAAAGTCTGGCACAACGGTTTGATCTACAAACTGTACAACATGGGAGTGCCAGACAGACTCGTGCTCATCATACGAGACTTCTTGTCGAACCGTTCGTTTCGATATCGAGTAGAGGGAACTCGTTCTCGTCCCCGTCATCTGACTGCCGGAGTCCCGCAAGGCTCCGCACTCTCCCCGTTACTATTTAGTTTGTATATTAACGATATACCCCGGTCTCCGGAGACCCATCTAGCGCTCTTCGCCGATGACACGGCTATCTACTACTCGTGTAGGAAGATGTCGTTGCTTCATCGGCGACTCCAGACCGCAGTAACCACCATGGGACAGTGGTTCCGGAAGTGGCGAATAGACATTAACCCCACGAAAAGCACAGCGGTGCTATTCAAAAGGGGTCGCCCTCCGAATACCACTTCGAGCACCCCACTCCCCAGTAGGCGCGTAAACACCTCCGCCGTTAGCCCCATCACTCTCTTTGACCAGCCCATACCGTGGGCCCCGAAGGTCAAATACCTAGGCGTCACCCTCGACAGAGGGATGACATTCCGTCCCCACGTAAAAACGGTACGCGATCGCGCCGCGTTTATACTAGGACGACTCTACCCAATGCTTTGTAGACGAAGCAAACTGTCCCTCCGTAACAAGGTAACCCTCTACAAAACTTGCATACGCCCCGTCATGACGTATGCAAGCGTAGTGTTCGCTCACGCGGCCCGCACCACCTTGAGACCCCTTCAGGTTATACAATCCCGATTCTGCAGGATAGCCGTCGGAGCACCATGGTTCCAGAGGAACGTGGACCTCCACGATGACCTGGAGCTCGACCCCGTCAGTAAGTATCTACAGTCGACATCGCTGCGCCACTTTGAGAAGACGGCACGACATGAGAACCCTCTTGTCGTGGCCGCTGGAAACTACATACCCGACCCTGTAGACCGAATGGTAAACCGTCGACGTCGCCCAAAGCACGTCATCACGGATCCTCCTGATCCATTAACGGTGCTTTTAGGCAATATAAGTACCATCCTCGTCGAACCCGTCGCGCGACGAAGGGCTCGACGAGCGAATTAACCCACAGACACAGCCCACTGAGTTTCTCGCCGGATCTTCTCAGTGGGTCGCGCTTCCGACCCGGTGGTAGATTCTCCGAAGCACTGCTCTTGCTAGGGTCAGTGTTAGCAATTCTCCGGTTTGAGCCCCGTGAGCTCACCTACACAAGCCAGGGTAAGCTGAAATAGCCTCTCAAGGCTATCAGCATAGGTAGGAAAAAAAGTAAAATAAAATTGTTAATAACTGTTACCAACTGTTTAATATCTGTGAAACAGTTTACTAACTGTTTAATATCTGTGAAAGTGCACAAAATTAAATGTGGGAAAATGAAACAAAGCCGCTGGACGTAACTTCTCGGGATCCTCTAAAAAGTCCACTAAATAAATCTCAGTAAATGACCACTATTTTACTGAGATTATATATCATCTCATCTCATTTCATTTAATTTCATCCCAGTAGATTAATGTTTCAAAATAATCATCTTCATTTAATTTGATTTCACTCCATATTATCATTTTTCATAAAAAATAAGAATATAAATTTAAATAAGTCTTGACTTAAAAGTCTTACTTACCAGGTCATAAAATCCCTTAAAAAAATCAAATACTGCAATTCATCTTGTAATTGTAATCTGACTTGTGTCTTGTGTGTTAATCTGTGATGTTTATTTACGTTGATTCTATCAATTTTATTAATTTAACTGAGCAGTAAACATTTTGTATATTTTCTATGGACAGCTGAGTAATCATTGAATTCCTCTCCCAGATTGAAAGTATCATTAATTTTAATTCAATCAAGATTTTATTATGTCTCTACCTAATGCGAAGCCCGTCATCACCATCCAAAGTGATTGGAACTCTATTCTTCGGTACCTACCTACATCATAATATTATTATCTTTATGTTATATCATGGATTATGGATTTAGTCTTGAGAATGTAAATTTTATTTAATCATTTTTACCATTCTCTAAAAACATGTTTGATGGTAAGGGCCCACTATTTCAAAAATACAAATCGACACACAATTTGCTTGTTTATACTGATTATCATTGAGAAAATTACAATATTTAAATGGAAATAGTAACTAGGAATTCATATTGCTACTTATTATTACCGCTCATATCTATACTTCTATAACTATACTAATATTATAAAGTGGAAAGATTTGTTTGTTTGTTTGTTGACAGCATATGTCTGACTATTATAGTTATGCCACAATAAGTGTTCTTTTATTTAAAAAAATAAAACAACTTCAAATATCGTTTTCAGGGAAGCTCTGACTCAATAAACTCAATGGCTTTTGTTTTGTATGCGACCTTTTTATGAAAATTTCAAACTATCTTTATAATTTTATATTTTTAGAAACCTGACGCAAATATAAGGGTTAATGTGTGTGTATTATAATCTTTTTATTTTGAAATTTTTGTTAAAGATCCGAACGTGGCTGGAGCGGGCCGCTTGTTACTAATAAAATTAATAATAAGAAATAATAAAAAAATTACAGGTTGCCCAATGGCCAGGTTTGGATATCCTCTAAAGTTTTAAATGAACTCAGCACACAAGATACCTTAACAAGATCAGGAAACAAAAGTGATGGAAATATTAAGATAAATATTTCCAAAAACTATGAATACATTTCTCTTTCTAACTTAAGCCTTGTCGTGAAGCACATTGAATCTGAATTGAAAGCAGTGTTTGTTGCCCCCACCAAGGACCATAATATACATGATAAAGCAATTTTGTCTGTGGCACTTGCTGAAAACTCCTTAACTGTGTCTTCGTGTGAAGCAGATAAACTTCTTGTCTGGGATAGCAGGACAGGTATTGGGTTATTTATTAAATGTTTTATTTTCTTACTGGTGTAAATATTAATATATACATTTTCAACTTGGTGATATGATTTTTGAAGACTGGGTCATTTAAGTTTGTTTTTATTGTCATAACTTGACAGAATAACTCATTGCTTTTTAACTGGTTGCTGGAGTCTATACACCCCATAAGATTTTTTTTGATCATAAGATTTCGGGCCCTGGCCTAACCTCCTTCGAGGTCCCTGTGCCTAGGGGGCGCGCGGGGTATGTGGGACTTGACGATCTGTAAGGTGTTGGGAGCAGACCGCGGGCCCAAGGAATTTTAGGGCCCTACTGCACTAAACGAGTCCCCTGCACTCTTACACCCGACGACCGATCTCCGTCCGGGGTCAGAACCCGGTCAGAGTAGGGAAGTTCCCGCGCTCAACACTACAACCAAACACGCGGTGCCACCCGACATAGTCGACGACCAACGACGTCGGTCTCCGCGGTACGGCGGACCTACCAGGCCGCCTGGGCGATGCCGCTGGTGTTTCGGGATACCACACTGGGCCAGAACCAGCCTGCCGGATCGGAACGCGATACACCGCCGACCGGGTTGTTCTGCCACAGTCAGCTTGGCGACGACAGCGACGACGACAACGCGGTCCGCTTCGCAGGCCGCAGCCGCCAACGCGTCGTCCCATTCTCCTGGTGCCAGCGCGCTAGTGACGGTAGCGTGCGGCGAGGCCTCAACCCCCTCAGGTCGCCCCGTGACCATCACCGGGAGGAGACTGCCTCCTCACAGGGTCCGGAGCTGGACGAACGCCCTCCTCCGACCCGCAGCTCGGCGGCGTCGGCACGGCGCCGAACGGGAAGAAGAGCTCTCCCTCTCTCGTTCCGCTGCCTCCTTCTGCGAGATGGTAGACTTGCAGAAGTCGAGCATCGTCTGCCAGGACTCGTCGCTGCCGAACATCGTAGTAGCCACGACGTTCGGAAGCGACAAGTCCGGTCCTATTTTTGTAACGAGGACGCGGCGCTGCTTCGCGAAAGCAGGGCAGTACGCGAGCGTGTGCTCCGCCGTGTCCTTGTTACAGCCACTGCAGTGGTGGCACGTCGGCGTCGGCTCCCTTCGGGCGACGAGGTGCAGGTAGCGACCGAAACAGCCGTGTCCCGTGAGCACCTGCGTCGCCCGGAAGGTGAGTCGTCCTCGGTCGCGATTCACCCAGTCCCAGAGAGCCGGGTGGATCGCCTCGATGGTCCGTTGCCCATAAGCGGGATCCGTCAGGCGGCGAGACCACGCCTCGAGCACGGCACGCCGAGATTGAAGCTTCCGCGCTCGAACTGCCGCCGCGCCGGGACGCGGCTCCCCCCTAGAGCTGAGGTCGCATCGCCACGCGTAATCCGCAGCGAGCGTCTCCACTTCCAGGTCCAAAGTATTTCTGAAAATCTAGTAAGTTGAGAGCTTGGAAAAAAATAATCATCGTTTAGTTCTAACCACAACCAGGTAGCAATCATACATAAATTTGAGCTATGTGAATATACAGGTGTTAAATTGATTAATGTTATATGAAGTCTTTTACTTTATTTTTCAGGTGATCAGTTATTAGATTTAAAAGGACATGGTGGCCCAGTCTACAAATGCAGGTTCTTTCCGTCCGGAATTGTTGTACTGTCGGCAGGAGCAGATGGCTCATGTAGAATATGGTCAGCTGAGACAGGAATCAATCCTGTATTGTTAAAAGGACACACTATGTCAATCTCTGATATCAGTATCATTGACAGAGGGAATAATATTGTGTCTGTTAGCAGGTAAGTGTTTTCAAAATTATTGTCTTATGCTGAAAAACTCATAATCATAAAAAACTTAAGTCACTTTATTTATCTTTCTTTAAAGCCCAGGAAGTGGAAGATCCTAAGACTTCTTTATTATGTTTATTTATTATGTTCAGGAATTCTCATTTTATTATGTTCCCAAAATTATCTGCCTCCATCAGCATTATACTATGACACATTTGACATGAGGTTTATGTGTGCTCCTGGCATGTGAGTATTAATAAAAACAGCGAACATAGCACCACTTAGGCTGAAAGTACTTCTGCCTATGAAGGCAACGAAAAAGTTATGTTTGGTACAACCATATTGGTATTCTATAAGAATTCCTTCACTACTCTTCTGTAATTTGTTTGTATCTTATTGAGCAACTATAATTTATGGTGATGAATTGTTCAAATATTCACAGCTAATCACAGATTCAAATGAGTGTCTTCCATTTTTTTATTTCAGTTAGTGGAGTATAATTTTAAACAACAAGTTTCACAATAGCTTTGTTCATTTTACAGGGATGGTTCTGCAAAGCTTTGGGATGTCGGTAAATCCAATTGCTTAGATAATATTGTAGAGGGTCATGGACAAATAAATTGTTGCACAATTACAACAACAACAGACGAAGTTAAAGTTGATAACGAAAGAGAAGTATGTTAATTTTGATGTTATTACTAGTTATAATATTACATTTATTCTTCATTTTGGTTATAGAATTTCAAAGAAAACAATAATGTAAAGTAAAAATTTATTTTGGATAATTTGTCAAACAATAGATGGAGACAAACATTTCTCACAGAGCTTGTTGCTTAGGGAGTAGGAATGTTCTAGGCATGTAAATGCCCTAGTATTTCAATTATCTGTAATTTATGAACAAATGGTTAATGTAATTTTATTTAAAATTTCAGGTTGGAACTTCAAATAAGCTATTAATTTTGGGCTTTGAAAGTGGTTTAATTATGTGTGCACATATAGCCAAACGACAAGAGTTGTTCACTAAGCAGATTGATTCAGCGTGTAATGCATGCATTGTCGTTGGTCAGTCTATTATTATCGGTTGTAATAATGGCAAGGTAATTACGAAACATTTTATGAATCTGATATGGAATATATAAGATCTTAAGGAATTATTAGTATCATCACCATTTCGGCTTCTGAGCTAATAGACTAGTCAACAGTACCATTTGGACCAACTTTTTTCAGCAGTCTCCGAAAATTATAAAAAAGAAGAGGAAATTTCTTAAAAAAAGTCTGGAGCCACTTTTCGAATCTTTTTTCAAATTCGAAAAATCTTTATTACTTTTTGAGATATTTGCAAAAAACTAAACCCCCTTTTTTTAGTTAATTGTTAATAACTTTTACAATTTTTGCAAGAGGAAATTCATTTTTTTTCCAAAAATCATCCAGATGCCATTCCGAATCGAATGACACCTCATTTATAATTTTCGGAGACTGTTGAAAAAACTTGGTCCAAATGGCACTTGTTGACTAGTCTATGATGGCTACCGTTAATTGCCAGTACACTTCATCACAGAAGTCATTCGTGAATGTGAGTTAAGTTGTTAGTCGATACGATTACACAAACGTCTTATCTTTCGACCACGACTTTATTGTTTGAATTTCAAAACAACCCAGAAATTGCTGTAATTATCGTTTTAGAAATATTTCGGTTGTAGAATAAATTGATTTGAAACATCACGAAAAATAATTAATTCATACATAATAATATAATATTGTGTGAATTTCGACTTCTACCTCGTGTCTAAGGTGAACTTCGTGATTTGTACTGTGTTTATGGGTTGGTGCTTTAAGAACAACGCATGGTCTCCAAAAGCTGTTTTTTTTGACAAAAACGTTTCACTCCTGTTCTTTTCTACAAATATAAGCCGTGTATAATAATAATAATAATTGGGAACAAATCGCATACGGTTATCCGGGCCCAAATTAGGAAATTCCCAGTATTATTAGTACCAGAGACTGACATGCATACTTATACACTATGGAGGTTAGAGGTAAGGTAAACAGTCTCATACGGGAGAAACTTGAAAGTGTCCCACTTTCAGCACTAAATAACAGTTCAAAAATCCTCCAGAATGGCGCTATCATAGGCACGGTATGGTATGGATTGAGCAGTTGTTAACTGATTGAAGTATGCTGAGTTAGGAAATTTAATATATTTATTAACTGGAGTAGTTAGTGACAGTGTATTATACAAGACCTCACATGTTTACGCAATCCAAAATAATTTCATCAATATAACCTAAAATTATTGCTGTGGTAAAACGTGGAGACATCGATTGCATTTTCTTATCAGCTTTATATAAAATAGTTTTCGTGATTTTTTAGTGCTTACATTTCTTTCGTCCTTTTTTATTTCTCTATTTTAATCTAGTAACATAAAGCGCCTTTTTTTTAATTTACCCGGTAGCTACTGTAGCGCCACCCCTATTTAGCAGATTTTAACGGACACTTTTTCACAAAAGACGGTTCTCCTTACCTCTACCCTCTGTATTATACACGTTTAAATAAATACATATTATATAGATAATAAACACCGGGCAAAGGGCAAACAAACCTGTACATCACACGAATGTTTGCCCAATGTCAAAATCGAACCCAAAACTCTCGGCGCAACAGTCAGGGCCGCTAACTACTGCTCCATTGAGTCAGCATAGAGTGTAAATAAACAAAAATTCACAATCGTATAAAAATTTTAATTGTTACAGGTTGTACAGTTGAATTTACAAGATGGAAATTTGATCAGTGAGTTATATGAATCCGCAAGTCCAGTTTTAAGTTTAACAATATTGGCAAATCAAATGTTCGCAATAGGACGCCAAGACGGAACGTGTACAGTGATATCATTACTAGAACAACACAAGAATACTAGGGTGTACCTAACTGGTCCAGACTGTGATGGTGTCAGAGATATAGCATTTAATGGAAAATGGATACTCACGGCGTGTCGAGATACAATAATCAGAAAATATGACTACAATCAAATCAACGTTCACTTTAAATGATTTGTAATTATTTTTTTAAATAAACAACCCGTGTAGCCTTCTTGAGTGTCAAATAAAATACTTATAGGACTTCAATTTTGAATTTTTACATTTGCAATTTGTTTTTAATACCCTCTGGAAAATTAAATTTCACGTTAACCGGTATTTATAATTTGTACCTGTTTAACAAGTGATATCTGTCTACCTTTTTATTGTTGTTACTCATTAGATAAGCTTTGTTTTGTATTTGTTTGTTAAACTTTAGCCACATAGTTGCATCTTTGTCAATATTTGCTTTGAGATTTCTCCAATATTGCTGACTTCTTATAGGGCAGAGTCTTATCGAATCTGTATAAATATTTATGGCGTGAGATATTATTGCTAATAATAAAAAAATAATCGTTGTTTAAAATGAGTGAACCTTCTATTTTTTTAATTTGTAGGACTGCTTCACATGCATTTGAAATCCATAAATTCCATAATTCCAAATTCTTATAACCCTGCTCCAAGTCCGTGCACCACGTTTTAATATCAAATTCTCTTTTTATATTTGCTATGGATTATAGAAACAATGTTAGTTTTTAATTTATTTATATGATTAAACCTATGAAAACTTGTGAAAAAAATCTTACTTGGTTCTCCGTGGTGGCAATGGACATTATTTTGTGCTATATTTACCACATTCGTAATATTTTTTGATTCGATATTGAGATCTACAAAAGGTACGTTATCAATGTTTTTTTTTACTTCATTTATGTCGTTTTCTATTTCACTTGTTTTTTTTAAATCTCTTTTATCCTCTAATGTAGCGGTCACATTAGATGTTGGATCGAGTGATTTTTTAAACTCACTACCAATTCCCACATTATTATCTTTTTCATCAAGAGCCTTATCCATTTTATTGTCGTGATTTGTTTCAGTATCAAGTTGTTCGTTAACACCATACTCTAAATTCACAAATTGTCTTATTAATCTTGGGAAACTGTCGCTTAAGGTGTTTACGTTAAATATATGACCGGTTTTCGTGGGTAACTCTGATTTAGGTGAAATACTGAAAGTTTGTTCCCCCTCTGTGACTTTATGTTCCAAATTTTCTTCTGAAGGATCGCTTGTGAGCAAACTTTGTTCTTCGAATTCCATTATTTTACCGAGAGATGTAATAGATTTACAGACACTTGCGCTTGGTTTTAATGTAGGAGATACAATGTCCGCTGGCCAAAATTCATCGGCATCACCTAAATCCATAAAAATTAGAGAAGTCTTACTTTGTTTTTTTTACATCATCAATAGGCATAAATTGGATAGCTATAATCATACTTAGCAGGTGTTCGTTTGGCGCCGAGAAATGTAAATCAAGTTTGAAAGAATTTAAAGATGCCGGCAAAGACAATTTTTCTTCATCCAGAATGATACTTCCTAGGAGACTTGTGTCACTGTAAAATCAATTTGAAAGGATTTTGAGTACAGTGCGTTAATATTTTTTATTTTGTTAATATTTTTTATTCTGCGTTCTCTCTTTAGGATAGCAGTATTTGGACGAATTGCCTCGTAAGTTCAAGTAAGTTAAAAGACCCATATACACAGCCCACTCTTCTTCTCGCCGGATCTTTTCAGTGGATCGCGATTCCGATCCGGTGGTAGATTCTGCGAAGCACTGCTTTTGCTAGGGTTTGGTGGAGGCAAAATCTCGCAACTTGAGCCCGTGAGCTCACCAACCCGCCCGCGCGAAGCTAGAATAGCCCCTTAACCTACCAGCTAAAGGGTAGCGAAAAAAATACGATACAAATTTAATAGCAATACAACAATAGCTTTATTTATCCAATGTGAGGGTGTATGGATTGGTATCACCGCATTGTCTTAAAGGAAACATGTGGTCCGGTTTGAAGGACTTTAAGTCGTCGTGGTCTAAAAGAAAGGATGCCCGGTACATTCGTGTCGAGCGATGCAACAGTGTTTGAATCCCGCAAGCGGGTAACAAATTTTCTAATGAAATACGTACTTAGCAATTGTTTTATATTGACTTCCACGGTGAAGGAATAACTTCGTGATTTGCGTAATTACTGGCAGGACATCTTGTGAGTCCGCGCGGGTAGGTACCACCACCCCGCAATTACTGACGTGAAGCAGTAATACGTTTCGGTTTGAAGGGTGGGGCAGCCGTTGTACTGTTAAAACTGATCTTATAACTCGTGTCTCGAGGTGGATAGCGGCATTACGTTGTAGATTTCTGGGCTCCGGTTACCAGTTAATACCAAATGGGCCGTAAGCTCGTCCACCCATATTAACATTTAAAAAAAAAAGGTAAAATTTTCTTACCTGTGAACTACCTGAGTAAGCCCAGTCGTTTTAGTTACTGAAACAAACAACATTAATTACCTTGAATTCACTGCACAACGCATTAATTAAAATTAAACGCATTTATGAAACAGTTTGAGTATTATAAATGACTAGTTTTTACACGCGGCTTCGCCTGCGTGGTCAAGGAAAAGGGTCAATTATTTTTTCTAAAATGTTAAGTAATTTTTCTAAAGGTAACAAAACAGTTTCCCGTGGTAATTACCTGTATTTTCAGGATAAAAGGTTTTTTAATTTTTTTTGTTGGCTTATATCCTTATCTCACCTTAAATCACTATCATGACCTAAAACTACTACCTACTTTAAAAAATATCATGTCTATCCGTAGGTTCGTTTCGACGTGAAAGAATGACAAACAAACACACCTTTACATTTATAATTAGAATACGAATGAATGCATTAGCTGTTCGCATATATATAAGTAGGTACTGAAGGAAACATATGTTCCGATTTGAAGGGTGAGATAGATAGCTAGATTTTATACCAACACATTTGATACATCGTCCTATTGTCACTAGGAATGGAATCACACTGTGAAGTATATGGGCTTGGTGAACCGTTAAACGCAAGTTGAGTTTTGAACTCGACACAACGTAACATTGATAAAAAATGTTTTTTTTTTAATTATCAAAGAAGCCTTGTACCCTTATTTGGACGGGTAAATTTAACCTTTTTATTCCTCTCCTCGCTAAACCTTTCTTTAAATAAATAATTTGGTACATTTGGTTTATTTTCATCGTCGACATTGTATTTAATTTCGTTTTCATCTTCATCACTTTCTATAACTATCTGAACAGTCTGTTGACTGCGATAAGATTTTTCCAAATCAGATTTATCGTCTGGTACGGATATATTTTCGTTGTCAGAAACAGCATTGTCAATAATTAATGTTTCTTGTTTATGTTCATTAATTTCAACAGCTTCAGGAACCCCGTCTATGTCGTCACCAACATTACCTGTTGTTACAGTGTCAGTATGAATATTTGCAACGTTGTTAATGTCCATTTTTTTATTATCAGTGATGTTTTGCAATGTTCCATTTTGAAAAATTTGAAGTGCTATGCTGTCTATTATGTTATTTATTTCTTTGCTCAATTCATTTACAATATCATCATCATGACTCAAAATAGTGATTTCATTATCTTGATTATGGTTCGGCCCAATTTCAGTTAGGTGTAGACTTTGTGAGTCTGTTGAGTTGTCCACAAGCTCTTCAACGACAATGCTCATAACAGATGCTGATTGTTCAATTTCTAGAGGAAAAGATTGAGAAGAGGGATCTTCGTCTTGAGATCCTGTTTCAAATGTTTTAAAACTAAGATCGCTATGGTCACTATCCAGCTGTTTAGGTTTGCAGGCTTTCTGTCAAATGAGAGAAGGGCTATAAATTTCAACAACTATGGCCAAATCAGTTTTCTAAGTCTCAAAACCTTACCAAAACATTTTCCATCAAAATGTCAATAAAATCGAGAACGGGTCCCTCTTGTTCTTCTAACTCTGAAAAGTAAATTAGGATAATAAAACAAACAAAATTTATTGTTTTCGGAAAAGTTTTATCCCAATTCTTGCGAATACTTTCACACCTCTAAGATCCTCTTCTAAAAGTTTAAATGACGATTCTTCTAAAATACTATCTATCCATAAACTGACCTGTAATTTTTTTTAATTATAAGTATTTTAAATCAGTAGCACTAAGCTTCACTTTTGAACTGATTGATATATCGGTCATATATGCCACAGATTTCAGTCTCACGCATAATAATAATTCTACTTTGGTCCGTTCCTTTTTTTATAGTTCAAGCTCTTATATTTTGGAATTCACTTCACCTTGAGACGAAGTTGACGTCAAAATGCCCATTGATCGCTTAGTGTTTGAAATAAGGGTTCGTCAACTTCTGTACGAAATAGCAGGAACATCTAATCTAGACGCAATCTTATTATGTACTTATTGGTATTTTCTGTGCAATACACTATATGTATTTTTATATAGGTAATATATTACGCGTAAATCTCAAAAAAGCTACCACAGCGCTGTCTACGCTATCCTTAGTTGATTAATACCTACGTTAATAGAGATTGTCTTAGGCATTAAGACTGATAAACTCTGGTGCATTAAGCTCAATAAGTACCTAAATAAAACACATAATTTAGACTTAAAATTTATAATCTCACACTAGTGAAATATATTTGAAAGTACGTACTTTTTTCGATGCTCCAGTGAGAATCTTATTATTTATATTTGTGGATTTTAGAGATTTTTTATTGATAACCTTTAATTCCTCGGTGACCACATTGAGTAATTTATCCAACCTGTAAATTAAACCAATACTTGATTAATCCTTTTGAATTCTGATTATATTTTATGTGTATGGTACCTATTGGATAAAAATATTTTGATATTAATTTACCGTGAACATAAGAAAACATCGGGAGGGTTAATTAGTATGTGTGCAATTCTGCGACTGAAAAGTTTGCACAACAACTTTGTTTTGTTTTTCTGAGAATTTTTGATAGGTTTTGTTTTATTGCAGTGCTTTCTACGGTAAGACCTGAAAAATTATGAGGTATTTTATAAATGAAGGCAGCATTTTATTTTGAATTCTTTATTTGTACATAAGGGGCCATCCATAAAGTACGTCACACGTTAATGGGGAGGGGGGTATCACCGAAGTGTGACATCGTGTGACAAGGGGCATGGGGGGGTCAATACTTTTGTGACGTCACATGTTAAAATTTAAAATACTAAAACGCAAAGTTTGTATGTGAATTAAAAATTTTAAAAATTTACAAACTTTATCTATATTTATTAATAATTTAGCATTCTCGCTATGCGATAATCTCTCATGCAACGTCATTTAACTTCTAGAGCGGCGTTGTAATGCAAGTGAGACACTCAAATTAGGATGTTCCTGACGTTCAAATTCAGAACGAAAATGAAGTGCCTGATTTACCAGTAATAGCTGATATAAAAGAGTGGATCCAAAGTCCATGGACACTCGATAATTACGTTTTTTATCTTTAATTAATATAATTAATCGTTTATTATTTTCTAACTAGTCGTTTGTTTTTTCGGTTTTATGAAATGTTGGACTTTATGTTGATTTTATTAGATTATTATTTAATAAAAATAAGTAAAAAATGAAAATAGCTGTTTTCTCTCGATTATTTTTAAATACATACATAAATTTAAAAAANAGAAGTCCAGCAAAGGGGCAAGGCTTAATATACAACAAGATGCGCCCAATCTTGAGGGGGAAGCGCTGACGACATTACATTTTTACCCACCCTAATGCCATACAGTCCTCGGCACGTTTTAACCTATTACCTTAACTTGGGTGGTATAGCTACCGCTTACTAACGAGGTATCTAATTACCTAATTTTTTTTATCTGCCCCTCTAACGTCACACAATCTTGGACGCAACTGTTCTCGACACGACTAATCATGCCCCCACCTAATACGCCATTTTGTAACTTGTAACACCTAATACGAAATTTTGACATAATGACAGTATTCTGCTAGTGTAGTCCTATTATTTGATACCCATATTGTGGTGGTTGTGGAAAAATATGTACCTAGTCCGCCATATTGGAACGGCGTCCATCTTGAATTTTAAATTTTGAAATAATCATCGTATTTTACTAGTGTAGCCCTTTCATTTGATACCCATATTGCGGGGTTTAAGGAAAAATATGAAATCCGCCATTTTGTATCGGCGGCCATCTTAGATTTATAATGTCATTGATTTTATTATATTGTATTGTCATCTAAATTAAATGTGTGTACCAAATTTCAGATCAATCTGACAACGGGAAGGTGCTTAAATTTCAATTTCTAATTTTGACCCAAATAAATAAAAAACAAATTCCGTACAGGTTGAGCTAAATAAAACCGTTTAAATACTGATGGAATGGTTTCATTTTTCAAAAGAAAATTTTAATTTTATTTGTTTGATAGATATTTTGTATGGATATAGAGAAAGAAGTAAATGGAAATCACTATTGAATTGATAAAGTTACATTTATTTGGACGCATAAATACAATTATGTCAATATTTTTTTTACAATGTGCCTCTTTGTCGCTCGTTGTGCGCTCTCGCTTGCACTTCAAGCCTTTAAATGGAACGCCTCAGAGCGAGGTAACGCCGCATGAGTCATGTTTTTTCGTGCATGCAGCCGGCTCCATCGAATTATAAGACGTTGTCACGTCAAAAAAACTAATCTCCTTCACACGCATTTTTTTTCGCTATCATTACCGTTATCATTGAGAAGAAAAACGATATTAATCTAAAAAATGACCGCTCATTTCACCGAGCCTCCGACTCAGGCAGCTTTCGAAAGCTCAGCTTTCAGTCTCCGTTCGCGGTCGAAGCAAGCACACGTCCCGTCTTCCGTAACTTTCGTTGTGAACTTATCGATGTTTTTTTTTGTTTTTTTTTTGTGAATTCTTGTACAATATGAGTTTTTGTGGATTAGGTAAGAAGCTAACAAAAATGTGTTACGTCTAGTTTTCTAACAGGATTGCTAACTTTCGATGCCCGGTAAGGATTAATGTTTTGATATTAACCGAATCATTTTTATAAAATATATATAGATGTGTGCTTGTAACAAAATAATTCATTAAAAATTAGTGGTAATTTTGTTTTGTCGTAGCACGCAATGTACGCTAAATTTTAGAACGACTCAAGTGCGAGTTCGGCGTTAAAAGCTAAGCTAAGCTTTAAAAAAAAGCCGACATGATCACGATAGAATGGACCTTATACAATTCAATTTGGGGCTTCGACCTCATGTGTGTTAATGTTCATAAGCTCTCGTAATCATATCAGCCCACGAGAGCCATATAGGTTCACCTATGCCTATGCCATATGTTTTTGTTTAAAAAGCACTGTATGTAAGTTAATTTGGATTTATCATTTTTATTCTTCCGTTAAAAGCTTACTTGAAATCAACATTTGAATTTAAGGCTTCTAGAAATTTCATCTTCATCTTAATATTCGCTAAAAATTTTTGTTAACTTCAGTCTATTCTTTTTATATTTCCTTTGATTTCAACAATTTCTAGTTCAAATAAAACCTGTAAACGTTTTGTCAAAATAAATACGAGTAATGTTTTAAGGTGGAAAACACGATCCCTACGGCTTTATCAATACGAATAATCAAAATCTTTTGTTACTGCCGTAAGATTTCCATTTTTTCAAAGTATCAA
The DNA here is from genome assembly GCF_003987935.1 of Bombyx mandarina. The sequence continues at coordinate 2,764,771 of NW_021011483.1, forward strand.
AATAAATGGTCGCTTTTGTTTTTGTTTTTAATAAAAAGAGATATATTCTATCATTGTAGTGATTTTAACTGAATTTATACGAGACATTCTGAATTTTTCTTTATAAATTTTGACTTCTTTAAACCTTGACGAAGAGCTTGTAAACTATTTGAAATTTTCGAAACACAATTGTGTATATCTTTAAAATATAGACAACTAATTGTACCCGTCCGCTTCGCTGGGGATTTAAAATTAACATTATTATTTCTCACCCCCACAAAGATTCTCATCATTAACGCCCCCGCAACTGGTGTAGGGAGTCCAACACTCATATAAATATTAGCCTATACATTAAGTACATGTATTTTCTACATGGATACCAAGTTTCAAGTCAATCGGATGCACGGTTCAGTAGTTATAACGGAACATCTGCAAAAACCACTGTAGATTTATATATTAGTATAGATAGATGACATTTTATTTTATTTTACACGTTTAACAGAGAAATCAAATCGCTTTTTTATCATATGTTGTCATGTTAAATACTTGTCAGTCAATAAAAGCAACACTATCTAACAATATAAACACTGTTTCGGTTAGGTAAAGAAAAAGATGTCGGTTAAGTACCTAGTTTTAGTTTTAGTTACCGATATCCATTTAAGTTTTTAACTAGACTGAAATGCTTCAGAAGCGTCACCAGCCTATCTAGTGAGATTTCAAGAGCCCTTGGCCCACCACACGTGATTGATGTGACCACAGTTCCTCCACTGATCTTGTGATAAGAGGTTATTTTTTTTATTTTTTTTATTGCCCTTGTAGGCATACGAGCATACGGCCCACCTGATGGTGAGTGGTTACCGTCGCCCGTGGACTTCAGCAATGCCAGGGGCAGAGCCAAGCCGCTGCCTACCGCTTAATACTCTCCACAAGTCTCTTTTGAAGAAGGACATGTCATAGCGCTCGGGAAACACCCTGGAGCTCATTCCATAGCCGGATGGTACGTGGCAAAAAAGACCTCTGGAAACGCACTGTCGATGAACGCAGTGGTTCCAGGTAATATGGATGAATTCTGCTTCGATGGCGGGAGGTGCGATGATAAAAAGGAGATGAAGGGATCATCTCAAACAATTCCTCAGAGCACTCCCCAGTTGAGAAGAACAGACACGATCACCGCGTTTATTAATAATTTTTAACTATTACACATTACAAGTGGAGACAACTTGTGAGGACATTATGTACCAGTGGGGTACCCTAGGACAACAACAACAACAAACAACAATTGTCAATCTGGGCGTCCTTTGATGTCTCCGGTATACGTCAAAACACGACATTATTATAAGCAAATATAAGAGGCATTTTCCTTCGCCTTTCCGCCTATATTCTGCCGCGAATCGGTCATGCGTTAAGCTTTGAATGTAATACAATAAGAAGCTATAACACAATAAAAAATGTACTTCAACTTGATATCTCAGGAAGAGTAGCGAAGTTCATTTTATAATGGCTAAGGATTCCAGTAGCATTGGATTAAATAGGCCATGACCTACTTCACCCGTCTAGATGAAAAATAATAATAAAACTGATATATAGTCTAGTACTAAGCTCAGGATTCTCCTTAAGTGTACTAATCAACATTTATTTTAGTTTATTGTCCTAGTACGCAGACGAGCATACGGCCTAACTGATGGTGAGTGGTTACCGTTCATGAACGATGCAAAGCCAGGGGAGGAGACAAGCCGCCTTTTTTCCCTACCTATGCTGATAGCCTTGAGAGGCTATTTCAGCTTCACTCTAACATGTAGGTGAGCTCACGGGGCTCAAACCGGAAGTGTTGCTAACACTGGCCCAAACAAGAGCTGTGCTTCGCTGAATCTACCACCGGATCGGAAAGGTAACCCACTGAGACGATCCGGCGAGAAACTCAGTGGGATGCAAGCCACGTCCTACCGTTAAGTAATCTCCACAAGTCTCGTTTGAAGAAGGACATGTCATACCGGTGGGGAAGCATCGTAGAAGCGAGTTCATTCCAATAATGCCAGTAGTGTATCAAAAGTCCTGCTTGTTTGACCCAAGTAGTTCCATTGTTCGTCACGCGGACCGAAAACTAAAGTTTTGCGAACGAGTCTGATCCGCTCTGCTAACAAATCGTGTTCTCCACTCTCGATCTCTTCAATTCCATATTCGGAGACTTTCGATTGGAGATAACATTCTTTCTTTCGTAAAAAACATATGTTTAGCGCTATTGAAGTTTTAGTATGTGGTGGTAGCTATCATAGAACACAAGATTTCTAACGACATTTTCAAGATAAGTATGCATAGTTACATACCACGACCTTTTCTTGCCGCGTAATAGTGTACCTAATATATAAAAAGTTTCCAAATACAAATTATTAAGTATTCGTTCTAAATCAATTATAAACCTCTTCTTCTTCTTCATCGTTCCCTCACTGTTGAGGATCGCGACCACGAGTGACTTTCCTCCATAGTGTTCGGTCATGGCTTTCTTGACCAAATCGGACCATCTGGCTGGTGTTCTGCCCATGGGGCACTTGCCTTCTATGTGACCCATTATCATGAGCTTCTATGTCCGAAAAAGCTTATAACACGTTAAATAAACCTAACATAAACCTCTAGGATCAAATAAAATGGCATTATCTGAAAAGCAAGACAATTCTAAAACTGCCAGCGTCGTTATTCTGTCAATAAAACACAAAACGGAATATCGAAACAGCCTATAAACATTCAAAAGAACGTTAAGAACCAAACACAGATCACGAATCCGGACGCTATTTCCCGAACACGTAAATTTTACAGCAGAAATCACAAAGGTTCGAATCGTAAAGGTGGAATGGAAAGCCCATTAACGTTACAACGAAATTTGTTGGTTACAACGTTAATGAAACAATATATATTTTATAATTTTTATTATAGTATAAATCAAATCAATGTATTTCACTGGAATGATACACCGCGCGTAGTTCGTTTCCAAATGATTCTTGTCCACCTGATGGCGGTCTGGAAGAGATCGCTCTTAGCGATAAGACCGCCAATTGTACTTTTTTGTGTTTAATGTATCGCACTGTTTTTTTTTTTTTTGGTGTACAATAAAGAATACTCTCTCTCTCTCTCAATGTAGTGCCCAACCCAGTATTAGCGTTTGTAAGGAAATAGATTTACAGTTTACTTGGCATTACGCGACGGTTATGGCATATCAATTTAAATTACGAAGATCATGATTATTTCGGAAAACCTCTAACCGGAGATATTTATTGGCGAGGACTCGTTACGAAAGCAAGGCGGTAATTACTAAGGACGAAAAACGCGTAAATAGTAGCTCTCAGTGACCGAGATCGCATCTCCGTACCATCTGATTAATTATTAATAAAGTCATTACAGACTAAAAGATAAAATACCCGATACACTTGTATAATTACGACAATGCCGGGCCTCAAATGCCGTAGACAGAAACATATTTTTCTAAGGAAGTACTTACCTAAAACTTTATCAACAGATAAACTTATTACTACCAATTTGTAGGTATACCCTATCTATTCCTGTCTTGCATGATACATTCATTAGACATTTCAGTTTCAACATACGACTTCATGTCTCAAGATCGGTAGAGACATGCATCTTGCAGTTTCTTTCAATCGCCACCCGCAAAAGAGCACAATGCACGTAAAATTAAACTATAATAACCAATATTGCAGCGTAATTTAAATAGTTGGCTTTGTTTTCACGATGGATTGAACAGAATACAAATACGTCGTAATTATTTTTTTTTATTGCCCTGGTAAGCAGACGGTCATACGGCCCACCTGATGGTGAGTGGTTACCGTCGCCCATGGACTTCAGCAATGCCAGGGGCAGAGCCAAGCCGCTGCCTACCGCTTAATACTCTCCACAAGCCTCGTTTGAAGAAGGACATGTCATAGCGCTCGGGAAACACCGTGGAGGGGAGCTCATTCCATAGCCGGATGGTACGTGGCAAAAAAGATCCCCTGTCCTGGTGAAACTGGAAAGGCCTCTGGATGACCGCAGTGTCTCCAGGTAGTATGGATAAACTCTACTCCGGTGGCGGGCGGTGCGTTGGTAAAAACGAGATGCCGGTATCATCTCGAACAATTCCTCAGAGCACTCTCCACACAGCAAATTATGTATATTAAAACTTATTTATTTATTGTAGTCTGGTCTAGTCTATAATAAATATAATATTTAAGAGAGGTGGATGTGGAATATGATATTTATTTTGTAGAAATGTTTTCGAGACAATTTACTAGGATAGTAGACTCATGTTTGTCTGAAGTCTATTAAAAGCGTTTATCAAGACTATACTGAATTTGTTATATTTTTTTTTGATACGCAACATCTTCAAAATCGATTCAATCATAACGGTAATGCCTTCCGCAGCTAACTTCGCTTTTCATTATGGGTTAAAAGACTCTGCAAACTTATCAAAACGTTATATCCAGTCACATACATTATATTATACATTTGCGTCATCGATTCAGACAACGACTCTAGCAAAAAATAAGTGGGATTCCTAGAACGGTTGGTCAAACTAAAATAGCTCTTAAAACTGCTGAACTAGGCTCGCAATTAAAAAGGCATTGAGGTATGTTGGACCCTTATCTCCGGTCACGTTGTGCTTATCTCACGACATGTCCTTCTCAAACAAGATTTACGGAGTGTACTCAACTGTAGGCAGCGACTTGGTTATTCCCCTGGCATTGCTGACGTTGATGAGCAACGGTAACCACTCACCACCAGATGGGCCGTATGTTCGTCTGTCTATAAAGACAATAAAAAAATCTAAGAATTTAATAGCTCTCACTGGCGTCTTCCACACCACTCTTTTCCTCTTAAGCTACGAGCAGCAAAGCAGCATATTTTTAAGCCTATCGAGCCAATAAAAATAGGATCTCACCATTAAAACAATAATTCCAATAACGTAAGCAGTGTGATGAAAACAAAAACCGTTCTTCAATCGAATCGATACAAAATTATTTCTGATCTCATACCAAAATAAACTGATATTGATGTATGTATGTATGTATATGTAACGTTCCACGTTTGATCTCAGGGCTCATCCGTGATAAACATATTCATATAAATATAGAACGATTTCTTGTTTTTCTGCAAATTTTTCTATCGATAATATTATGTATAATGTATCACAGCACTATCAGAAGTCTTATTTTTTTTAAAATGTATTGGTAAATGTATTGGAGAGGCTCTTTTTAATCAAGAATTTAGAATTTGTTGCCATTTGCCGTAAAATTTAGACATAGTGATTGGCAGCGTCTGCGAGCGTCAGTATCGTCAGCGTCAGCAGTCATGTCGATGCGCTCTGATATGATCATAGCAGCCCAGCTTGTTTACTAATTACATCATAGTCGGTTGCTCTTGGCAGAGCAGTCGTGATCATGTGAAATTCTTGTTTGCCTTGACAGATGTTTTCCATAGTTTGCGAACTGAGGCTTGGCGCCCGCACTCGTTAAGCGGGGTTTCAGTAAAGTCAGTCCTGATCAGTCCAGCGCATGGGGATTCGTCCACGAGATCTCTCACCATTGACCTTACCCTGAACAATGAGTTTCTCGATAGACTCTGCTGGCCGTCGCGATACCTGTCCAAAATATCGAAGAATCCTGGATTGCACTGTTGATGACAACAACCTTTGAGAGATATTTAGTTCTTTTAGGATCGAGGCGTTGGTGCGATGCTCAGTACAAGATATACGGAGCAGCCTTCTCCAGCATCACATTTCTAATGCACCGATCCTTCTTACCTGTTTACTAATTTAGGCCAAATAAAAAACCTGTGTAGACTACACATATAGCGTCCAGTTCATACAGCATCTATGTAGTGACAGTCGTGAATAAATACACTTCACATATACGTATGCTTTAAAAATTTGTAGATGAATATATCTGCGACTGATTTTATGGAAAGTTTTCATTAAATAATTAACTTTAAAATTGTAGTATATAGATTTTAAGACTCCAATAAATGAACCCACAGAAACTAAAAAAGAATCCGTATATGAGCAGTTTTTTCTCTTTCAAAATTAAATTTCCGTATAATTTCGAAGAATGAATTTAAGGAATCCTAAATGACAGTTTGTATATTTGTATATTGTCTACATTTTGCTTTTCATTAATGTAGACAGCGATATGAAAGCCAAATAAAAACAAAGAGTCCAAACACAAACAATTGTCTTTACGCGCGCGCACTTTAATCATTAGAAGCCAAACACTTGTCAATTCGGTTGGTTATTTTCCGACAACTCACAATAATACTTCAGTTTTCGTGAAACTGCTAAATTGCAAACGTAACTTTTCAAATTCTTTTTTAAGCTCAAAATACCCATCTATTATTTTATTGAGCTATTAATATTTCAGTGTCCGTAAATATTCAATACTGTTTTCACTTAAAGATTTATTGAGCCATTAATATTTGCAAGTGTTTTAAGTAAATATTCAATTCTGTTTTTTTTTTGTTATTCTTGACAAATAATTACATTTTTTACTTGTTTTATTCAAATGGTCAAAATAGTTCTAACATAGAATTAATATTGGTAACATGGTCATTGGTAACACCACCAGATCTTCAAGAATCATTGTCGAAGATTATTTTTGAATTACATAACGTATATCCTCTTAATTCGGCTCTTCTAGATTTCAGTTCATGCAGAATCGATAGGATGCGTCATCGGCTAAGTTTATCTTGCGTTGATTTTTATGTGACCTTGGGCCGTGGCTTTTACCCTCTTCGCCTACCGAGTCTCACATGTCCGATGTACCTAGATACAGGATAACAAGGCAGCGTTTGCCTGTTACCGCAAAAAAACCTACGAAGCCTTTTATCTATATTTATTTTAGTTTCACTTAGAAACTCTTAAGCTTGTGTAACTCTGAGATATTGCTCAATTCCGTTGTGAATTTGTTTTTAAGACAGTCTCATCTTCATTGGAATTCCTGTAGAAGGTTCAGATTCTTTTTTATTGCTTCGTCAGACCCTATTTTTTTCCCCTCAGACTTCTCATTTCCTTCAACACCAATATGTTGGATACTGTTATGGACAGACCAAAGTACTGTGCAAAAGCTTACTAAGCAATTACCCCATAAAATTGTATAAAAAAGGATGTACGCGTGGTTTTAAGAGGCATTATTTGGACATGATTACTTTAGTACACTCACATATGCAATTGTAAATTACGGGTAGTTTTCAGTGAACAAAGTCAGTATAAAGCAAAGAGCATTTTTTTAAAAAGGTCCCATAGAGAGCCATCGTATATCACATAACCTCAACCGACACTGTTGTGACCTGATTTATGAAATCGGTTGGTCGCGTTTCCGATCTGGTGGTAGATTCTGGGAAGCACTGCCCTCGATAGCGCCAGAGTTAGCAACACTCCGGTTAGAGCCCCATGAGCTCACCTACACGTCCAGGAGAAGCTGAAATAACCTCTCAAGACGACTTATCAGCAGAGGTAGGCAAAAAAGGAGAGTTAGGGCATATTAACTTTTTACTCATACTAAAGATCAAGTACGTACTCTATCATCAGTGTAAAACTTTTTTATGTGCCACCAGTGCCTCGGTGTGGCTTAGGACAAAGTTTATTTCTCGTATTACTCGCTCTTACTTTGAACAATAATGGCAAATTCAAGCCATGTGATTCAGACTGGAATGCATCTCAGCAGTAATATGTAACTAGAAGAAAAAATTGGGACAGGAGAAAGAAATAAATTAAAGAACTGTTAGTCCTAATAAGGATAATGTAATTGGATGTAGATGTTGGGTCGCTTACATGATGATTAACTAATGGAAGTAAACTGTATTACCTATTGTTAATTTGTCGTCGGAACAAGTACCTATTACAATTCTTAACCTCACAATAACTTCAGTTTTTTTTTTTTCTTTTTTTCTACCTGATAGCCTTGAGAGTCTATTTCAGCTTCTCCTTGACGTGTAGGTGAGCTCACGGGGCTCAAACCGGAGTGTTGCTAACATTAGCCTTAGCAAGAGCAGTGCTTCGCTTTACGAAGTCGTTGTGGCCTAAAGGATAAGACGTCCGGTGCATTCGTATGTAGCGATGCACCGGTGTTCGAATCCCGCAGGCGGGTACCAATTTTTCTAAAGAAATACGTACTCAACAAATGTTCACGATTGACTTCCACGGTGAAGGAATAACATCGTGCAATAAAAATCAAACCCGCAAAATCATAATTTGCGTAATTACTGGTGGTAGGACCTCTTGTGAGTCCGCACGGGTAGGAACCACCGCCCCGCCTATTTCTGCCGTGAAGCAGTAATGCGTTTCGGTTTGAAGGGTGGGGCAGCCGTTGTAACTAAACTCGATCCCTTAGAACTTATATCTCATGGTGGGTGGCGCATTTACGTTGTAGATGTCTATGGGCTCCAGTAACCACTTAACACCAAGTGGGCTGTGAGCTCGTCCACTCACCTAAGCAATAAAAAAAAAAAAAAAATTACTATCGGATCGGAAACGCGGCCCACTGAGAAGATCCGGCGAGAAATTCAGTGGGCAGTGTCTATGGGTTAATTTCCTCGTCGAGCTCTTCGTCGCTTCAGTAATAAAGAGCAATCAACTTATCTCTGATCTCATTTACGGCATTGCCTACTAACAATGGCGGAACTAAGAAGATATATTCAGCTGTAAAGACTGGAAATTTTGCCTAACGACAACAAGCGCTTTTTAATCTATATATTAATACGTGAAGCAAAAACTTTGTATCCCTTTTTACGAAATTTGCGCAGACGGAGGAGTATGAAACTTTCCACACTTATAGAGAATACAGAGAAGAAGTGCACAATGCTAATATTCTTTTAAAATAATGCATAAAAGATACATTAAATCAATAAAGAAAATATTACACACACTACATACCATGTATTTGACGCACATGCGCATGCATACTATTTATTCCTGTGTTGCATGATACATTCATTAGACATTTGAGTTTCAACATACGACTTCATGTCTCAAGATCGGTAGAGACATGCATCTTGCGGTTTCTTTCAATCGCCACCCGCAAAAGAGCACAATGCACGTAAAATTAAACTTTACTACCCAATATTGCAGCGAAATTTAAATAGTTGGCTTTGTTTTCACGAAGGATTGAACAGAATACAAATACGTCGTAAATTATGTATATTAAAACTTATTTATTTATTGTAGTCTGGTCTAGTCTATATATAAATGAATTGCTGTTCGTTAGTCTCGCTAAAACTCGAGAACGGCTGGACCGATTTGGCTGATTTTAGTCTTGAATTATTTGTGGAAGTCCAGAGAAGGTTTAAAAGGTAGATAAATATGAAAATGCTCGGAATTAAATACAAATAATAATTTTGTTTTTCCTTTGATGTGTACCCCGTAAGACGAATTCATTTTGTTTGTTTTAAGCTTATTTTATACACAAGTTTAAGTCTTTTATTTATCTATTAAGGCACTACGAAGTCTGCCGGGCTAGCTAGTCTATAATAAATATAATATTTAACAGTGGTGGATGTGGAATATGATAATATGTATTTTGAAGGAACGTTTTCGAAACAATTTACTAGGATAGTAGACTCATGTTTGCCTGAAGTCTTAAAAGCGTTTATCAAGACTATACTGAATTTGTTAGTTTTTTTTTTTTGGATACGCAACAGCTTCAAAATCGAATCAATCATAACGGTAATACCTTCAGCGGCTAACTTCGCTTTTCATTACGGGTTAAAAGACTGCAAACTTATCAAAACGTTATATCCAGTCACATACATTATATTTTACATTTGCGTCATCGATTCAGACAACGACTCTAGCAAAAAATAAGTAGGATTCCTAGAACGGTTGGTCAAACTAAAATAGCTCTTAAAACTGCTAAACTAGGCTCGCAATTAAAAAGGCGTTGGGGTATGTTGGACCCTTATCTCCGGTCACGTTGTGCTTATCTCACGACATGTCCTTCTCAAACAAGATTTACGGAGTGTACTCAACTGTAGGCAGCGACTTGGTTATGCCCCTGGCATTGCTGACATTGATGAGCAACGGTAACCACTCACCACCAGATAGGCAGTATGTTCATCTGCCTATAAAGACAATAAAAATATCTAAGAGTTTAATAGCTCTCACTGGCGTCTTCTACACCACTCTTTTCCTCTTAAGCTACGAGCAACAAAGCAGCATATTTTTAAGCCTATCGAGCCAATAAAAATAGAATCTCACCATTAAAACAATAATTCCAATAACGTAAGCAGTGTGATGAAAACAAAAACCGTTCTTCAATCCAATCGATACAAAATTATTTCTGATCTCATACCAAAATAAACTGATATTGATGTATGTATGTATGTATGTATATGTAACGTTCCACGTTTGATCTCAGGGCTCATCCGTGATAAACATATTCATATAAATATAGAACGATTTCTTGTTTTTCTGCAAATTTTTCTATCGATAATATTATGTATATATATTTTTTTTTATTGCTTAGATGTGTGGACGATCTCACAGCCCACCCGGTGTTAAGTGGTTACTAGAACCCATAGACATCTACAACGCAAATGCGCCACACACCCTGAGATATAGTTCCAAGGTCTCAACACAGTCACAACGGCTGCCCCACCCCTCAAACCGAAACGCATTACTGCTTCACGGCAGAAATAGGCGGGGCGGTGGTACTTACCCGTGCGGACTCACAAGAGGTCCTACCACCAGTATGTATGATCGCCACTATTAGATGTCTTCTTAACTTTTTTTTTAAATATACTGGAGAGGCTCTTTTTAATCAAGAATTTGAAATTCTTTGCAAATTTACCATAAATTTTAGACATAGTGATTGGCAGCGTCTGGGAGCGTCAGCATCGTCAGCGTCAGCAGTCATGTCGATGCGCTCTGATATGATCATAGCAGCCCAGCTTGTTTACCAATTTCATCATAGTTGGTTGCTCTTGGCAGAGCAGTCGTGATCATGTGAAATTCTTGTTTGCCTTGACAGATGCTTTCCATAGTTTGCGAACTGAAGCTTGGCGCACACACTCGTTAAGCGGGGTTTCAGTAAGGTCTTTCACCTGATCAGTCCAACGCATGGAGATTCGTCCACGAGATCTCTTACCATTGACCTTACCCTGAACAATAAGTTTCTCGATAGACTCTGCTGGCCGTCGTGATACGTGTCCAAAATATCGAAGAATCCTGGATTGCACCGTTGACGACAACCTTTGAGAGATATTTAGTTCTTTTAGGATCGAGGCGTTGGTGCGTTGCTCAGTACAAGATATACGGAGCAGCCTTCTCCAGCATCACATTTCTAATGCACCGATCCTTCTTACCTGTTTACTAATTTAGGCCAAATAAAAAACCTGTGTAGACTACACATATAGCGTCCAGTTCATACAGCATCTATGTAGTGACAGTCGTGAATAAATACACTTCACATATACGTATGCTTTAAAAATTTGTAGATGAATATATCTGCGACTGATTTTATGGAAAGTTTTCATTAAATAATTAACTTTAAAATTGTAGTATATAGATTTTAAGACTCCAATAAATGAACCCACAGAAACTAAAAAAGAATCCGTATATGAGCAGTTTTTTCTCTTCCAAAATTAAATTTCCGTATAATTTCGAAGAATGAATTTAAGGCATCCTAAATGACAGTTTGTATATTTGTATATTGTCTACATTTTGCTTTTCATTAATGTAGACAGCGATATGAAAGCCAAATAAAAACAAAGAGTCCAAACACAAACAATTGTCTTTACGCGCGCGCACTTTAATCATTAGAAGCCAAACACTTGTCAATTCGGTTGGTTATTTTCCGACAACTCACAATAATACTTCAGTTTTCGTGAAACTTCTAAATTGCAAACGTAACTTTTCAAATTCTTTTTTAAGCTCAAAATACCCATCTAGTATTTTATTGAGCTATTAATATTTCAGTGTCCGTAAATATTCAATACTGTTTTCACTTAAAGATTTATTGAGCCATTAATATTTGGAAGAGTTTTAAGTAAATATTCAATTCTTTTTGTTTTTGTTTTTGGAACGATGGCACGATGCGGAGCAGTACCCTAACCGGGAAAAACGTTCGTAACGTAAGATTTTTATTAGTAATGCACACAGTACACGACTTAACTTTGTAATAACGTACAAAAAATTACATATTTTTTTTATCATTCATTGACCACGATCTCAGAGCGTTCGTTTGCGCAATACACTACCTAACTAACTCTTATGCAAACAACCGTGAATGAAGTGTACCACAATAAGTTCGCCCGTTACCAAATAACCGTGGGTTGTTGCGAAACCTCCAGTTTTATTTTCTGTATACCTGGAATAGAACTTAAAATTAATATTTTTATAGTAACGAACTTCGTTCCTATCCGTTGTCCCACGACACCACACATCTTTTTTTATTCTTGTGAAATAATTACAGTTTTCACTTATTTTATTTAAATGGTCAAAATAGTTCTTACTAGACCTAATATTGGTAACATGGTCATAGACACCACCAGATCTTCAAGAATCATTGTCGAAGATTATTTTTGAATTACATAACGTATATCCTCTTAATTCGGCTCTTCTAGATTTCAGTTCATGCAGAATCGATAGGTTGCGTCATCGGCTAAGTTTATCTTGCGTTGATTTTTATGACCTTGGGCCGTGGCTTTTACCCTCTTCGCCTACCGAGTCTCACATGTCCGATGTACCTAGATACAGGAGGACAAGGCAGCGTTTGCCTGTTACCGCAAAAAAACATACGAAGCCTTTTGTCTATATTTATTTTAGTTTCACTCAGAAACTCTTAAGCTTGTCTAACTCTGAGATATTGCTCAATTCCCTTGCGAATTTGTTTTTAAGACAGTCTCATCTTCATTGGAATTCCTGTAGAAGGTTCAGATTCTTTTTTATTGCTTCGTCAGACCCTATTTTTTTCCCCTCAGACTTCTCATTTCCTTCAACACCAATATGTTGGATACTGTTATGGATAGACCAAAGTACTGTGCAAAAGCTTACTAATCAATAACCCCATAAAATTGTATAAAAAAGGATAAACGCGTGGTTTTAAGGGGCATTATTTGGACATTATTACTTTAGTACAGTCACATATGTAATTGTAAATTACGTTTAGTTTTCAGTGAATAAAGTCAGTATAAAGCAAAGAGCATTTTTTTAAAAAGGTCCCATAGAGAGCCATCGTATATCACATAACCTCAACCGACACTGTTGTGACCTAATTTATGAAATCGGTGGGTCGCGTTTCCGATCTGGTGGTAGATTCTGGGAAGCACTGCCTTCGCTAGAGCCAGAGTTAGCAACACTCCGGTTAGAGCTCCATGAGCTCACCTACACGTCAAGGAGAAGCTGAAATAGCCTCTCAAGGCTATCAGCATAGGTAGGCAAAAAAAGGAGAGTTAGGGCATATTAACTTTTTACTTGTACTAAAGATCAAGTACGTACTCTATCATCAGTGTAAAACTTTTTTATAGGCCACTAGTGCCTCGGCGTGGCTTAGGACAAAGTTTATTTTTCGTATTACTCGCTTTTACTTTGAACAATAATGGCAAATTAAAGCCATCTGATTCAGACTGGAATGCATCTCAGCAGTAATATGTAACCAGAAAAAAAAATTGGGACAGGAGAAAGAAATAAATTAAAGAACTGTTAGTCCTAATAAGGATAATGTAATTGGATGTAGATTGGGTCGCTTACATGATGAATAACTAATGGAAGTAAACTGAATTACCTATTGTTAATTTGTCGTCGGAACAAGTACCTATTACAATTCTTAACCTCACAATAACTTCAGTATTTTTTTCTTTTTTTCTACCTATGCTGATAGCCTTGAGAGTCTATTTCAGCTTCTCCTTGACGTGTAGGTGAGCTCACGGGGCTCAAACCGGAGTTTTGCTAACACTGACCATAGCAAGAACAGTGCTTCGCAGAATTTACTACCGGATCGGAAATGCGGCCCACTGAGAAGATCCGGCGAGAAACTCAGTGTGTTGTCTATGGGTTAATTTCCTCGTCGAGCTCTTCGTCGCTTCAGTAATAAAGAGCAATCAACTTATCTGATCTCATTTACGGCATTGCCTACTAACAATGGCGGAACTAAGAAGATATATTCAGCTGTAAAGACTGGAAATTTTGCCTAACGACAACAATCGCTTTTTAATCTATATATTAATACGTGAAGCAAAAACTTTGTATCCCTTTTTACGAAATTTGCGCAGACGGAGGAGTATGAAACTTTCCATACTTATAGAGAATACAGAGAAGAAGTGCACAATGCTAATATTATTTTAAAATAATGCATAAAAGATACATTAAATCAATAAAGAAAATATTACACAAACTACATACCATGTATTTGACGCACACACGCATGCATACTATTTATTGTCAAACTTTTGTTCTTGACGTCTGTGGTCAAATTGAGATTAAATATTGTTTGTCTCTGTTAATATTTTTTATAGTGTGGTCTTGGCGAAATTTGTGATTATAGAAGTATAAAATACAATCATAATAGTGTACAAACTTACATTTCCAATTAATTATAGTCGAATTTCGACTACTGCGGGACTTCTAGTAAGAATAAGTGCTTCAGTGCCTCTAATGCTTCTCTTCCACTTTGAATATTATACTGACCTCATGTTTAAAATACAGATTATGTAAAATCCTGCTATTTCCATTACGTATTTGCATCAAAACCTCCAACAAGAAAGAAATGACAAAGAACAATGATAAAAAAGTTTGAATAGGCTAAGTTTTTTTTTTCATTCGTAACGAGAACATCTTTGAAAGTGCCTTTTAGGGTTCGGCAGCCGGAAGGCAAAATTTTAATCGTTTTGTTCGCTATACATGTAACAGCCAGTATATTCGGAGAATAGAGGTGGACGTATCATACAAATCGATTCAAAATGAAACTAGATCTATACTATTACTAGATTTTTTTACTCTCTTCGAAGGCAGACCAACGTAATATACCATACCTTTTGTCTTCAAAACCAGCAATTCCAATTATATAGGCAACCGCTTCTGAAACTTCCTATAAAACCTCATTTGAAAGATGTCACAGCACTCAAGAAAGTTCACGGAGAGAAACTCATTCCAGGTTGTAGAGATAAACTTTATACTGAGGGTGGGTGATGCTATAGTAAATAAAGGAGGAATCACCTCCATAGCTCTTCAGAGCACTCCTCATAGAACACACGGCTTAAAGCACAAGGTATATTTTGTGTTGGGTGTTGGTCCAAAGGCTAGAAATGATGTACATGTGTACATATGTCCTATCATGAGATGGATCTTAAAGTTAGTACAGAGTTTTTAAAAGTTTTTTTTTTTAAATTAAATTTCATGAGATTGTCTTTTAATTAGTCAAAATTGTAATCTCAAGCTAAATATTCAACTGTGAACTCCGATTCAGTAAATTTTGGAGATAATTGATACTGATACTGATACTCGGCTTCAGATCGCGCATATTTCACATAGAATTTCAGAACTTGATATTGGGTTTGGTTTTCATATTATATAAATTAATGTGCGGCACTATTTACGATGATACAATTCGCTCCAGATTGTTGATCTAAAATAAATGGTCTAGAAATTGAAATTTCTTGCCCCTTTCATACGTACCGATCCTTACTAAAATGGTATTCGCAAACAATAGAGTCCAGAAACTTTCGGAGGAATTTTATTATGAGGTTGAAATATTTCTATACAATCGTGAAAAAAGTCTGTAGCTATGATTAAAGTAACTTATATATATTTCACAGTGGACGCCTGGAGCGGAAAATACACGACTTATCAAGAATGTTTTTAGGTATTCAAATTGCAATTTGGAATATTTATCCCAAATAGTATTGTTATGCGACTCGACCTATTGCTTCAGATATACGGCAAGGGTTTTCAACAAATGTTATTTTATTTATTTTATTGCCGTATAGACAGACGAGCCTACGGCCCACCTGATGCTGAGTGGTTACCGTCGCTCGTAGACGACAGCAATGCCAGGAGCAGAGCCAAGCCGCTGCCTACCGTACCAACAGGAATTTTCAATTTCAAACTGTTTAGGGTTCAACTACATGTGGGAGGTTTTTACGAAGAAGGGAAGGTCTACCCTGCTCGGTAGACCGACGCGAGTGCAACGGTCCGAATTACTCCGAATGTTGTTGTTCGGAACTTGTATATGAATGCTTATCTTGAAAATGTTGTAAGCGAGATTCAGGCATCTGTACAAACATAGAAATATTACTCGTATTAAATTTCGATTCACCCTGACTACAGAACCCTCTGCTATTTGTTTCTAACAGGCAAGAGTCCTAGTTTTTTTCTTCTGTGATATGTAATAATAATCGTAATAATATATCTAATAGTGTTGACTACATGATGATCACGACTCAGTCAAGAGTGAAACAATTGACAAGAAGATCTAATAGTAAGTTTTTGGTCAAATTATTAATAAAAAAAAATATCTTGAATCGGTCTAGCGGTCCGCTTATGAATCAGTCAAATTGTTCTTAAAGAACATTTCATTTACAGACCTAACATCAGCTGAATTGAAAGAAAATTTTGACTGTTCTTTTCCCGGGAACTATAATAAAATTAACTGGCGCTATTATGTGAAAGGGATTTCTTGTGTCAATAGTCCTCAATGCTGAGGGTTGTCGCCTCCCTTAATAATCCTGCTTATCCTCGGCAGCGCGGATGGCCTCGTGGACCGAGGTGTTGAGAGTAGAGTGCATCTGTGTGCTTCTTCAACCACTACTGGTGCTAAAGCGTATTGTTAGCCTGCATAGCTAGGCATCATCATTCTGGCTATTTCTGCCACGATTACCGATTTCAAGGTTGGGACAGCACTTATACTACACAATTGAGATTTCGACTTAATATCTCCAGAAGAGTGGCGATATTCGTGTTGTGATATTCATGGACTCATATAACCATTTATCATTACCGTAAATTCTTTTATCGAATTAAGCAAGATTAAATTCTCATCCAAGGTCCCTTCCTCTTCCTTAGGCTCCCTCTTCAAGGAATCGAATGGTTGGAAAAGTGCTCTCAAATTTCGAACACAACTCCAATTAAAATTATGTTTTTTTAATAATCTCACGTTGCTTTGTTTAGATCAAATTCTTTGCAGTCCAAAAACTTGGATTTAACTTTGTTATTTCCAGCTAAAAGGGTACATGTTCCGTTAATGTTTCAAACCGCTAAAAACATTTGCTTTCGTAAAACAAACTCTGTAATTACAAAACAAAATCGTTTGGATTTTGTCCGGAATGTTAGCTTACTTTATGGGACATGTAAATTTCGTTCGAAATAACATTCCCTTTTTAATGAAGCTGCTGAAATCTAACCACGATTGCATTTGTTCAAAGAGTGCAAACGCTGTATTTTGTAAAATTATTTTAAACGACTTAAAAAAATGGAAATGAAAAATATTGAATTTCGTGGTTTTTATGTGTATTACCTCAGATCTTTTTTTTAGGTGAACCGATTTTGTTTTTTTTTTTTATTTGAAATTGCTAGTGCTCCTCATATCCAAATGTTTTTATCAAGTTGGGACCACTAACTTTTCATTTCATCTTTAGTAATGCATATTTACTGTGTATCTACTACATTTATTATACTATATTCTCATTTTATTTTGTTGAAGCCGGTTTTACTTTTTGTTAAAAAAAAATGTTGTTATTGGGTACTGTAGTTTTACGTACCAAAAATAACATTAGTATTAATAAATTTATAACTGGAACCATCGAAAGACTTGTGAATGCATTAAAACTCAAACAAACCGACAAACGGTGGTACAATATACATACATACATTTGTATCTCGATAAACACACAACCTCACGATCTATATAATATTAATTCACGTGGCTGCTACTACCCAACCCAAGTTGTGAGGTCGTGTGGTCTCACAATACGCCTAACGGCCAATGATGTTTGCTTAGGACAGTTACTTGATGCGAACATTAGCTCGGTGATCGGAAGGTCTTTTCTCTTGGACTTTGTCAATCACGACCAACAAGTTTTACACTTTTTCTAATAAAATACGTACTCAACAAATGTTCACGATTGATTTCCACGGTGAAGGAATAACATCGTGTAATAAAAATCAAACCCGCAAAATAATAATTTGCGTAATTACTGGTGGTAGGACCTCTTGTGAGTCCGCACGGCTAGGTACCACCACCCTTCCTATTTCTGCCGTGAAGCAGTAATGCGTTTCGGTTTGAAGGGTGGGGCGCCGTTGTAACTATATTTGATACCTTAGAGCTTATATCTCAAGGTGGATGGCGTATTTTACGTTGTAGATGTCTATAAACAACTCAACCTTACTGACGGGTAATGTGACGAAAACATCCAAAAACCCCTTTCACCCTAATGTCCATTAAATTTCACTACACCCGCCCGAAAACATTGAACAAAAGATTATTTTCTGTTCCATCCTTAAAGGTAAATCCATAAACCGAACTCAACAATGTTTTTGCAGCTGGATCGTTGGGATTTATGTATGTGATCGGCCCTTACGTGCTTACCATCCGAAAACATGTAATACGGCTTAAATTTCTAATTTAGAAGCTTCTTTAATCTATACCAGAGCTAGCGGTGAGAATATGGAAAAAACCAAAATTAACCATTGCTAGGTAGCTAGCCTGTCAAAAGGTTATTCGGAACTACTTTGATGATTTTTGAAGTGAAAACAACTTTGGCCGCGTTTACCACTTTTTGGTAGGAGAAAATATTATGTCTATCTATGACCTAAAAATCTTTTAAAGATTTCCACGTTTTTTTTATTGCTTACATGGGTGGACGAGCTCACAGCCCACCTGGTGTTAAGTGGTTACTGGAGCCCATAGACAACTACAAAGTAAATGCGCCACCCCACCTTGAGATATTAGTTCTAAGGTCTCAGTATTGTTACAACGGCTGCCTCACCCTTCAAATCGAATCGCATTACTGCTTCACGGCAGAAATAGGCAGGGCGGTGGTACCTACCCGTGCGGATTCACAAGTGATCCTACCACCAGTTGAAGTCAATTAAGAATAGTTTTATTTGGAGAATATCTATTTGGCGAGTATTTAAATACCTAAAAAGTAAAGAGCCTTTTCTTGTACTTAAATAAGTTAGCTTCAGAGCTATACTCACTACAGGGACTGTTTTTTGGTCATTGTAGGATAATTCACCTTAGTTTGGAGCCAGGCGAACCTTTTATATTCCTTAGTATCCCATCTAGTCATAATACCAGACCAAAATTGAACTTCTCAAAAACAGTAAAAAATGAAACAAAAACTTCGCTGTGAACTTCGAACAAGAACACCAGGAAAACAATCAAGCTTTTCAATATTCAGCTTATGCTATCAATCATAATGTCAAAAGCTTTTCGATAAAGCCACACATTAGTCGGATAAGATTGCGCATTTTGATAACAGTGAAAATAGCAGATCAATGAAACACTTCAGTGAGACCGGCGGGACGGAACAAATAAACCGGGTATTTTTTGATTAAAAAAATTATGACTCAAAGATAGAACCTACCGTATCATACAATAGAATAACATAAACTTGAGGCATAAGACTTCTACTGCAAGTTTCGAGTAAAATGGCGTAATTCGCATTGCCTCTAAGAGCTCTGGCGATGACTTAGCCTCAGGATATATAGGTTGAAAAACAGTCATTGAGACCCAAGAACTATGGCTAATCATGCAATGCAGATGTTTGAAGTAATCCTCCTCAAACTCCTACTTTTTCGTCCTCTTTAACCTGTACCATGAAGCTGTTCCTACAAAAAGGCAAGCCAATTATTTCGAACGCGATGATTTGCTTTAAAGTGGTCTTGGCCTAAAGAATAAGATATTCTGTGTACTCAAGCTATGTGATTACACTGCTATTCAAACCCTGGAGGTAGGTGCCAATATTTAAAGGAAACACGTACATTATATGTTTTGGTGAACTACTTCAATAATGAAAGTAAGACATTGTATAATAAAATTCAAATCCGCAAATTCTATCTGTAAATTTTCGTTATTGCTAGTGATTGTAACCCCGCACTGGTAGGTACCACCGTTCTATCTACATCTATCGGAAAGTTTATAAATGACAATTCCAATTGTTTATTATATTTAAAAATAAAAATCATCAAAGGCAGAAAGAATATTCAGCGGTCATAATTACATAATTTAGAAAAACATTCACGAATGCACATTAAAATTCAAGTGAAATAATTCAACATATTATTCTTAATCCCAACATTCTGAATCTTCAAGTTAATGGAACGAATTTAGACTAAAATAACGAACGAAACTGAAATAGCTCTCAGCTTAAATTAACTGTATGTGGCAATGTGGAAAACCGCCTGACACATTTGCGAACATTCTATATAAAGACGACCTATGACCTACTTCAATGATTTCAATTGTAATGTATGTATTATTGTGATAGGATTTTAAGGGCCGACGTTCCGTTTGACCGTATACAGAAGAGAGTATATTAGGTAATCGAGAAACTTGTTGTTGGGGACCATTTTGAACCTTTGGATCTGCGGGATTTTTCTTCTTTTTGACCTTATATCGCATTACTTAGAGTCGGCGCGGAATGTCCTCTTATCATGCTACCTAGGGATTTGGCATGAGCACAAGGCTCACCGATGATCACCGTTGCCTAAATAAAAATACTCGATTTTACAATAACATTTTAGAATAATATGTTTGTTTAAGCCCTGGTTAGTATTTTGTCATCAGCCTATACCAGTCCACTGCTGGACATAAGCCTCTCCAATTGCCCGCCACTGAGTAAGATCCTTGACAGAATTTATACTGGGAGTAATGGCCAAAGTAAGTAAACTATTAAATATATTGTCATCAAATTCTTGATAGATGTACAAATCATAAAGTCAACCAGATTACTAGAAGTTACCGAAAATAACGTTGAAAGATTCCGTTGAATAAATAGATAGATAAAAAATGTAGAAGTCGAGTAAAAGGGTATTTAAAGTCTCTTGTATTTCACGGAGACTGCGAAATACCTTCACCAATTGCACGTGTTTATATGTCAGAAGCTGTTTTGCCCGTCAAAGCACATGTCGATACGGCCTCGCCCTGTTTCAAAATTGGCGATTGATGTTTTTTTTTCTTTCTCGTAAGGCTCTGTCGGGCCGAAACGATTAAATGGTGTTTATTTTGTAACAAGTTAAATACTTAATCCAATTACGCGTACTAAGAAACGGTAACTAGAATGAATTAATTAAATTAAACATTGAGCATCTCAATTCTCGTGTTTACTAACCCCGACACTATATCATAGAATCAAGGGGTATGATTGTTAATAAAAATTAGTACCCAGAGCCTGACTATACTTGTCTTTGCTTCGCATGTATTTTCTGTGTTAAAACATAGTAAAATAAGGCTTTTTATTTTTGATGCACGCTTTAACTTTAACACTAAACATACCATAACGGGTCAAATTACCATTTTGAACTTTTGCATTTGAAAAGCATGTATCATCTTATTGCTTTTGCACATTTGATTTCGTGTCTTTTTCTTACCAATTAATCTATCATTATTATACTTTTCTTTTGAGTAATATTATACTTGTCATATACCGTTATCTACCCGCTATGATAGAAATAGGTACCAGTAAGTAAGTAGTAAGTAAGTAGGTACCAGTAAGTATGATTAGTGTTAAAACTAGTAAAATCCGTCTTCATTTTTGTTGCTCAGACGGACATGCGGCCCGCCTTGTGTTATGCAATTACTGAAGGCCATAGGCATCGCTACGTGAACGCCGTCGTCCAGCTTGAGATATGAGGTCTCAAATCTCAACAGTTTTATAGTATTTTCTTCAGTTTTCTTGAGACATAATCAAAACTGACTCGGTGGTGCAATAGCTTGCGCCGAGAGTCGGGGATCTAATTCCCACATCTATCAAACATTCGTGTGATGAACAAGTTTGTTTGCTCTTTGTCTGGATGTTCATTAACTGTATGTGTATAAATTTAAACGTATGTAAATATGTACGCCAGACTCTGGTACCCATAAGACAGGGAAACCTAAATTGGGGCCGGATAACCGCAAGTATTTGTTCCCGGTTATTAATGAAAACTACTTTTACGGTTGAATCTCGCGTTTTTTTACTGTCATTATGTTTTTGCAGAAGATTTGAATACTTTCTAGTTTGCAAGGTCACGGAAAACGAAAAGAGAGTAAACTGTAAAAGTGCTTTTAATAACAGTAGTTGCTTGGTAGCCCACTCTTTGAAGCCGTGAACTGAAGGATAAGACGTCCGGTGCATTTGTATCTAGCAATGCACCGGTGTTCAAATTCCTCTGGCAAGGTACCAAATTTTCTAATGAAATGTTACTTATGATATGTTCACGATTGGCTACCACGATGAAGGAATAACAACGTGAAACAAAAATCAAACCCGCAAAATTATAATTTGCACAATTACTGGTGGTAGGACGTCTTGTGAGCTCGCACCGGTAGGTACCATCACCGAATAAGAATAAAAGAAATAAAAAACTGGAAAGTATAATTGCTTCGTGACAACAAAGTAAACATGATGGATATGACCTACCCATAGAGACCCACAATATGTCCTACAGGTTGTACAAATCCGCCTTTATTCTAATATAAGTTTTTACTAACATAACCATTTCGTCTCGACCTATCACTTCCTAATTTTTTATTTAGTGTTCCGTGCCAAAACGATGTGGTCGCGTAAGCAATCTGTGTGCAGTGCCGTCAGCGGTGCGTCGAGGGGCGATGATACAGATCTCCCTTTTGCGGGTGGAGTCCGGCTATACCCTTTTGCAATAGCTCTAAGGGTCAGAGTGTTACAGGTAAGCTACTACTACCTAGTAAGAAGGTATGAATCGTCGCGGTCGAAATCGTAAAATTTACTAGTCTGGTTTTACTGGTGGTAGGACCTCTAGTGAGTCCACACGGGTAGGTATCACCGCCCTGCCTATTTCTACCGTGAAGCAGTAATGAGTTTCGGTTTGAAGGGTGGGGCAGCCGTTGTAACTATACTTGAATTTATATCTTAAAGGTGTGTGGCGCATTAACGCTGTAGATGTCTATGGGCTCCAGTAACCACTTAACACCAGGTGGGCTAAGAGCTCGTCCATCCATCTAAGCAATAAAAATAAAATAAAATAAAAGATACATTTTCAGCTCATATCGACCGATGTTCTACTAAAGGTTCAACTAAGCCGATGTCCAAATCCCAATTTTTCTAATGAAATACGTCCTTAAGTTATATTGAGGAAAGACTTCCGTGATGAATGAATAACGTTGTGTAATAAAAATAAAATTCGCTAAAATTATAATATAATTTGCGTAATTACTGTCGGTTTTATATTTAGGATCCGCATGGGTATACACCGCCCTGCCTGTTCCAACCGTGAAACTGGCTTTGGAGGATGGCACATCTATCTATCTATCTATATATATAAAAATGAATTGCTGTTCGTTAGTCTCGCTACAACTCGAGAACGGATGGACCGATTTAGCTAATTTTGGTCTTGAATTATTTGTGGAAGTCCAGAGAAGGTTTAAAAGATAGACAAATATGAAAATGCTCGGAAATAAATAAAAATGTCAATTTTGTTTTCGCTTTTATGTGTCCCCCGTTGGACGGATTCCTTTTGTTTGTTTTAAGTTTATTTTATACAAAACTTTAGGTCTTTTATTTATCGATTGAGGCACTACGATGTCTGCCGCGTCAGCTAGCTATACATATAATCCAGACTTAGACCTCAGGTCTCAAGTTGGGTGACGAAATTCACGCTGTTGATATTCTCAAGTTAAGTGAAGCATAGCTAATTTACTAGTTAGGTTGCGTTTCGGATACATTTGTAAACTTACAAAAATGCCAATTCAATTGTATTTCATATGTCTAAAATTATTTTAAACTAATTAAATAATAATACATATTAAACTTGTTTACCAACCCCACAGAACCACAAAATAAATGACACCAGTAATCAGATACGTGTACCCAAGCTATAATTTCGCTCTTACTAAGCTCAAACATCTCCGCAGTTAATTACGAGCGAAGATACAAAGCCAGCGCAATTATGACAGTACGCGATGACATCGTTTGCATGTAAAATACAGGGCTGGCGACATTCTCGTGACGTTGGCAACACCTCGAGTAGAATCTCGTGTAATTTAATGAACTCTGGGCGTTTCGTAAACTTCGTTATAAACGCAACCTGGAAGTCGCTTGAATATTCAGACGAAACTGCGAATAGTGTAGCCAATTTTGGTTATTCAATAATTTTTTCAATGTATTCATTAAAAAGAGAACCCACTTGTGCCTTAATCCTAATAAGAAAGTCTCTCACGATACAAAAAAAAGTCTTTTTTTATCCCTACCTATGCTGATAGCCTTAAGAGGCTATTTCAGCTTCTCCTTGACGTATAGGTGAGCTCACGGGGCTCTAACTGGGAGTGTTGCTAACACTGACCCTAGCAGTGTTTCGCACAATCTACCACCGGATCGGAAACGCGACCCACTGAGAAGATCCGGCGAGAAACTCAGTGGGCTGTATCTATGGGCTAATTCAGTCGTCGAGCCCTTCGTCGCAAGCTACGGGTTCGACAAGGACGGTGATCGGTGCTTGTGGTACCTAAAAGCACCGTTACTGGATCAGGAGGATCCGTAATGACGTGCTTAGGGCGACGTCGAGTGTTTACCGAACCGTCAAATTGGTTCACCGCAAAATTAGGCATAATGCTGCTACCTATCTTCGCAGGTCTAAAATACCTTCCACATCTAATGACTGGAATTTTTCTTGATATTCAATGCGGAAGCCATTAATGATCACATATCTCGTTGCACAGATTGTCTGCGGAATCGGAGGACTGGTGGTTGGGGCGGTGGGATGGTTGGAAGAGAAGCAGAAGCCGGCACTAGGTCTCGGAGTACCAACGGGGGCCATCACAGTACTCGCTGCTGGTAAGTGTCAGATTAAAATGCAGCAGAGGAAGCTACGTCTCGTTCTATAAGAGTACGTCAGCAAGCTCTCCAAGAGAATTCTTACTGGTGGTAGGACCTCTTGTGAGTCCGCGCAGGTAGGTACCACCACCCTGCCGTGAAGCAGTAATGCGTTTCGGTTTGAAGGGTGGGGCAGCCGTTCTAACTATACTTGAGACCTTAGAACTTATATCTCAAGATGGGTGGCGCATTTATGTCGTAGATGTCTATGGCCTCCAGTAACCACTTAACACCAGGTGGGCTGTGAACTCGTCCACCCATCTAAGCAATAAAAAAAATTAAAATAAAATTACAGCGAAAACTACCAAATCACAAAAATAACTAAATGATTTTCCGAACGCCCCCCAAAAAAAACCAAGATACTTCTTAAATAGTTCAGTTCATTTTTTTGTATGCCGTGAGGTCCGCCGATACCTTACTGAAAACTTACGAAATATATTTACGTATGTACCTAGAAGATAGCTTGTACATTTAAACTCACGTCAAGACAAAAGACATGGATTGGAAATTTGTGGAGGGTGATGGGAGAGATGTGCTCCGCACTAAACACTTCACTTTCCCCCCTTTGCCTTTTCATGAGTTCTGTCATGTGAGGTTTGGACGTTGGTTGTTGAGCGACAGGAGGTTTTAGTCAGTTCGACTCCGACATACTCCGCCCGCCGTCCCTAGTGGATGGCGGAAGTCCGGCGATTTCGTCCTGACAAAAAAAAAAAAAAAAAGTCTCAAACTGAGTGCTTTTATAGACGACGTAAAAAGAGTCCCTAAAATTGTTAAAGACAAGAATAGATTTAGTGCCTTCTTATAAAAAATAGCTCGCTTAACGGTTCAAATCTTAAATATCTAAGTAATAATACTATAGATTTTAATAATATTTTTAGGATAGTAAATAATGAAGATAGGCAAAAAAAAGACGGTACTTTTTTTATTTCTCCCACAAAAAAAGAACAGCAATGAACGCTTTATATACCTAACGGACGTGTAAGTGAATTTATTTCAAACGAAACGTAAATGACAGCGCTGACAGGGGTGAGGATGGGTATGGAAGGGTTAGCACAAAGAAAAGGTGGCTAAAAGGGATGTCTAAAGCTAATCACAACAGTGAAATAAGTAAAACATTTAAGAGTTTTTTTGTTATATTTTGGAGATATAACAATAGAAGGAAGATCTTCTACCAAGCGGGTGACATAGTTCAGTAGATTAACGGCTCGAATATTGTTGTTCGGAACTTCTATACGAGTATATGCAAGCTTATCTTGAAAATGTCATAAGCGAGATTCAGGCATACCGCTACAATATCTGCCCACAATATAAAATATATATTTTTTTAGAATTTCCCTCGGTTTTCGCGAGTCGTAGATTTAAGAATATTTTTACCGCTTCGTGATCACGACCTTGTACGCGAAAACTATAAAAGATTCGGAAAACTTCGGAAATAGTAATGACTATAATGGAATTTTACTTTTACCGCAGACTTATCTAGCGTGTCGTATCAACGTCACATATTACGTATGGTAGCTAAAGTGTATAGTGACCTATGATGACGTATGGATTACGATTCCAGATCCACTAACAAGTTGCTGCTTTAGTGAGAAAAGAAGGAATCTCGTATTTGATAATATTGGGAATCCGATGGGATCCCGTATTGAACCGTAGCTCTTTTTCTGTCATGGCTGTTGGTTTGAAGGTTGCGACACCATTTGTTTAATACAATTATCCCATCGACATCATTCGTCAAAGTCTCACAGGTGAACCAAAACTGAGATACCTCTTGTGAGTCCGCGGGTAGGTACCGCCGCCCTGCCTATTTCTGCCGTGAAGCAGTAATGCGTTTCGGTTTGAAGGGTGGGGCAGCCGTTGTAACTATACTTGAGACCTTAGAACTTATATCTCAAGGTGGGTGGCGCATTTACGTTGTAGATATCCATGGGCTCCAGTAACCACTTGACACCAGGTGGGCTGTGATCTCGTCCACCCATCTAAACAATAAAAAAAAAAAAACTTCTGCACAAGAGTTGGACCATGAGCATCTACAAAACTTGCTAAGAAAATAATCGGGCTCCACTAAAATATCGCTATCATCATTTTGATTTTATTTGCGTGCTCGTTACGATATTCATTAAACAGGTAAATTTAACCGCGTCGAAATAGAAACTATATTAATATTTTACGACCACATTCGCAGAAACAAAATTAACGCTAGAGTAAAAATGTTGTATACAACAAAAAATTATTTGCACACGCCGAAATGTTTAGCATGTATTTTAGTTCTAGATATGCTAAAATAGCGTCATCCCACATCTTACATTGGATGTCGTAAAAGGAGACTAACATTTATCGGTAATAGCGTTTTTTGAGAATTATACTACTAACACACTCCGATGGTACTGGCTGGACGTGTGTGAGTGAGACATTGTACCATCGTCCTGCCTATTTCTGCCGCACTAAATTAGAACGAATAAAACATTCATATTTATTATCTATACATACAAAATTAGAGTGTCTGTTTGGAATATTGAAATAACCGCTTTTTCCTACATGCATATAAATATATATACGATACATACATCAAAATAACATTTTTTTTTATTTTTGTCTGTCTGTCTGTTTGTTCCGGCTAATCTCTGGAACGGCTGGATCGATTTTGATGAGACTTTCACTAATAGGTAGCTGATGATATAAGGAGTGACTTAGGCTACTTTTTTTAGACTAACTTCGCCCCACGGCGTCACCCGCAGTTTTTGTCGTACCGCGCGCAACATGGTGGGACTCGCCTATCAATAATAAAATTTAATGTTTCCGAAGCGAAAAGAGGGCGGGTCGCTAGTAGCAAATATGACTCGTGTTGCACTTTCAATTCTAATACTATACTCGGAATAAATGTTTTCAATGTATTCTTTATAATCCATGTTATAAATTATAATCTGGCGAAATTTCATCCGACTCTTTTATGTAGTCATTTTTGAATTATTTAGATTACATTTTTTTTCCTACCTATGCCGATAGCCTTGAGAGGCTATTTCAGTTTCACCCTAACGTGTAGGTGAGCTCACGGGGCTCAAACCGGAGTGTTGCTAACACTGGCCTTAGCAAGAGCAGTACTTCGCAGAATCTACCACCGGATCGGAAACGCGACCCACTGAGAAGATCCGGCGAGAAACTCAGTGGGCAAGATTTACTACTAACTCTCTCTCACTACTACTAACTACTCAACATACAAAATTTTACATAATAGGTGATATATTGGGGCATGGTTAATCAAGTGTTAATTTAATTTAATCAAAATACTAAATCACCCCACCCTTCCAGCCACATCGGTATACTACAGCCGAGGTTTTGGAGGCTGGACGTCAGCAAGATCTAACACGACCAGGAGTTGGGGATCTCCATGGCGCGCACTCGGTCCTTCTCCGTGCTCAGCTATACCACTGACCTTGCTGTGGACGGTTGCCATTGGAGCTCACATAGCAATGCTCACGTTCTGTGTTAGATCATTATTAAACATTGGGTAAGGATTATTTATTTCAAACTAGCTGACCCGGCAGACTTCGTAGTGCCTCAATCGATAAATAAAAGACATAAACTTTTGTATAACATAAACTTAAAAAAAAACAAAAGGAATCCGTCCGACGGGGGACACATGAAAGGGAAAACAAAATTGTTATTTTTATTTTTATTCTGAGCATTTTTATAATTATCTACCTTTTAAACCTTCTCTGGACTTCCACAAATAATTCAAGACGAAAATTAGCCAAATCGGTCCATCCGTTCTCGAGTTTTAGCGAGACTAACGAATAGCAATTCATTTTTATTTATAAAAGATAGATAGATTATGATTGTTCGCATCTTAGGTATTCTTGTTTTGAACTTCAATACGATAAAGAGCGAGGTATCATTAAATGCGTTCTGGAACTTGTTGAAGCTCTCTAGATGGTTTAAGTCAACCAAGCTGTGCAATAAAACCTATCAAACTTTTGCTGACACACAAACTACAGCAGTATTATTAGTATTAAGCCTATCGACACGAAATTACCAACGAAAGTGGGTAAAAATCTGACCCCTTTTTTGGGACAGATAGGTGATCAGGTCATGATCAAATGGTTGTTGAGTGTTGGCCAAAATCTTGAAATTGGTATCATGCCTTTTATTCAATTCGGACTTTTTCCCGACGAGATCGGAGATTTGGTGAAGGGAACTAATCAGGGATATATGATGAGCCTTTATTGCTTAGATGGGTGGACGAGCTCACAGACCTCCTGGTGTTAAGTGGTTACTGCGGCCCATAGACATCTACGTCGTAAATGCGCCACCCACCTTGAGCTATAAGTTCTAAGGTCTCAAGTATAGTTACAACGACTGCCCCACCCTTCAAACCGAAACGCATTACTGCTTCACGGTAGAAATAGGCAGGGCGGTGGTACCTACCCGTGCGAGCTCACAAGAGGTCCACCAATAAAAATAGAATTTGATTAGTAATATTTTCAGGTGTGGAAGCACGACCTGCATAGGAGTGGCGGGGGCACAGCTTTCAGTCTCCCTCACGACTTTAGCAGCAACGCTTTTTATGCTGCAGCTAGATTTACGATACGACGCGGCTCTGTCACCGCCGAGACAATCAGACACACACATCTGCACCGCTGTCTCTATGGTAGGTATGTGTAGATTCTTTATTATTATTTCTCACGTATTACTACGTAAAGCATACACTTGGTACTCCTTTTTACGAAAATTGCGCGGACGGAAGTATATGAAATTTCCCACACTTATAAAGAATATAGAGAAGGAGTGCATAATGTTAATATTTGTTTTAAATTATGTACAAAAATACATTAAATCAATAAAAAAACATTACGCATACTATCACTTCGTTCATTGCGAAGGACCCTTTTGTCATAGCGCCGCAATTTCAAGGAGTACCCCTGCAGATTTCCGCGAGTATAGGGATTGAGGACACTCAACAGAGCGAAGCGGTATTTTACGCCTGGGCAGAGACTTTCGCTTTATAAATCACAGATCCGGCCTTGCGTGGAGTACTGCTCTCACCTCTGGGCCGGGGCTCACAAATACCAGCTACTTCCATTTGACTCCATACAGAAACGGGCTGTCCGGATCGTCGATAGTCCCGTTCTCGCGATTCTGATCCGACAGATTTAATGAAGCACTGCTCTTGTCTGGGCAGAAGTTGGCACCCCTCCCGGGCTGAACCCAATGTGCTCGTCCACCGATCACGGTGATACAATTCGTGAAAATTTAACCTAATAACCACAAAACGGAATGTCTTTTGACTGATTACAAGAAAAATAAAAACAGTAAAGTCTAATTATTACGCCTATTTCGAACTTAAAGTGAGACAGGTTTTTTTATTATTATTGCTTAGATGGGTGGACGAGCTCACAGCCCACCTAGTGTCAAGTAGTTACTGGAGCCCATATACATCCGTAACGTAAATGCGCCCACCACCTTGCGAGCCCACCTTAAGATATAAGCTCTAAGGTCTCGGTATAGTTACAACGGCTGCCCCGCCCTTCAAACCGAAACGCATTACTGCTTCACGACAGAAATAAGAGGGGCGGTGGTACCTACCCGTGCGGACTCACAAGAGGTCCTACCACCAGTAAAGTGGACAGATAATCGTAATATAAAACCAGTAATTATTCACGATGCAAAAATGACCTCAATATTGTGGGGATAGGATTCTAATCCTTGGGAAACACGAGTGACATACGTACCTTTTTGGAAACAATTAAGAGATCCTCAATATCTTAGGTTCCTCTAACGTCAGTAGCGATCAGCAGCGGGCACAGCGGTGATGCAGATCCGAGCAGCCCACTCAACAAGGAGAAAGAGCTACCACCGCCAGAGCCGCCGACCTGAACACGACCATTCTTATAGTGAAAAATGATACATAAAACTTGATTAAGTGTCCATTACAAATTAAACGAAGAGGTTTTTTTTTACTAGACTTTACAGCCGATTCCCGTGTAGATTTATTGGTGATAGGTAACTTTGTTGGCCCGTGCGGTTTCATACCACCGGCCTACTTAATACTGACAAAGCAATCAGATGTCGCAGTCTTAAAAACAGAAAAGTCATTTCATTATGGATTTGCCAAGAAAGATCTAGAAATATTTTAAGTAAAAATTGTGTTAAATCTTTTATGGAATAATTCAACTATTTTAAATATTGTCAAAAATATCTTATTTAATGTGTTTTAAATAGTCAAATTTTATAAAAATAATTTAAAAAGTTATTTACATTATAGCATAGTTTTTTAAAAATAGTTTTACTATTAAATTATTTAGCTCCTAAATTCTGAGAGATTGTAAAAATGAAATGTTAAAAACATTATTGTATATTTTATGTAAAAAATATTAATGTTAACATAAATTATGTAAAATAAATGTTAATTAATATAAAATAAAGTAAAATATCTGAATGCACAAACGACTTTATTATTTTAATATAATAGATTTCGTATTTTCCCTTGAGATGAAATGTTAGTGAAAAAAATGAAATATTACAACAATTTATAAGAATCATTTCGAAAAACATATTTAGCAATCAATCACCTACTAGATAGACCGACGACCTAGTAAAAAGCGCTGGGTCTCGTTGGATGCAGGTGGCAATGGACCGGTCGCACTGGAAATCTATTGGAGAGGCCTATGTTCAGCAGTGGACGGCGATAGGCTGAAATGATGATGATGATGATGATGATGAATCATTGAATAGCGAGATGAATTAAAGTATAAATAAAAATACTGATAAGCCCTTCAAAACCATACCCGTTACCTATCTTTACTCTTAGATAACATCAAAGGACCTGAATTTTTTTATTGAAATAGTCTCTGTAGGACCAACGCTACATATTCTAAATAAATTTCTAGTTAACGTAGTTTTCTCTGTTATACCGAATAAAGTATGTAATAACGTCAAATAAATACTAATAAATAGACTGAAGGACTGAAGAATGTAATAAAATGAATCTGGGTAGACGCGGGTCGGACAATAAGCATTAACATTATAAAAGATCACATAAAAATGTCTTCTAGTGTTCGTATGAGATTTTTTTTATTGTCTTAGGATGCGCTGACTGTGGTACTGTACGCTCTGAATATTTAATTTAGATTTAAAATGTCCTTAAAAAAAAGAGGAGCTTATATTTTTAAATATGAATCAGATGAAATGACAAATGATAAATCACCGAAATGAAGAATTAAAATATGTATACATAAATATGAAGCCAAAGAAGAGGGGTCCAATTTTATCATCGACTTCCATGTTGGGATGTGGATAATCGGCCAAGGAGAATATAAAAAACACAACGTTAGTTTTTACGTTATAATTCGAAGTTAATAAATATAATTGACACACAAAATACAACAAGTTATGGATCATGCTTTCCAATAGTTAACCACATATAAATCAGATAACACTTCACCAAACAATCAGTACATGTTTGCGATGTAACCTATAAACATTTTTCCACTTAATAACAAACCCGCTGTTGCTTCAGAGTCCAATGACAATTACAAAATCCCGCTGTCACTATTGTCTATTCTCGGTAATTGAACGCGTCAAATACAATATAATCATCGATGTATGTATATTGACAAATAAATGCCGCCGCCTACTCTGAGATAAGATGTAATTACTTTGCTCCCCAAATAGGCCAGTCGACGGTACCTACCTATAGGGAACTAAAAATTAAGTTCAATAATTAATCCTTATCTTTATGCACCCCGCCCCGCTTAGCTTACTATGCAGTTATAGTAATAAGCAACATATGTACGATTTGCACATACCTAACTAATACGTGGACACGCCGTGCGTCGTCATTGTGGTGTCAGGTTATTTTATTATATTCTTAGAGTAGTGCACTTAGCAACACGCACTCGTTAAGACGTTACCATCTGTGCTTAACCGACATAATAAAGGTGCTCAAACAACATACTTAGTTTACTCTTTGGAACTCAACAAAACTTCCCCTTGGACCCCAACAACATATGTTAGTCAATCAGTGGTTAACGTGTAGCGATCCAAAGCGGTCGCCGACGCGAATAAACATATTGTAATTATGTAGTGTTGTATTGACCGCTCCGATGAGGTTTCTGGAGGACAACGTACAACGCACAACGCACAAGAAACCCTCAACACTAAAAACCTCACAAGAGCTTTATTCTAAGAAAAATCAAAATACACTTCTATCTTACAGTAAAATAATAAATTCTAGAACAATAAATAACCTTTACTCGTCCCGAACAAGTATTTATTGATGCTTACAGTGGACATCAAAGCCGTTATTTTGTATAAGAACTCCAGTAAAATGTGAAGTGGGGACCGATAAATCCATGTTTATTTCCTTTGAAAAAATAATGACGCTGTAGCATTTAGGATATTTAAATAGAAGACTTTATAATTACTTATAGAAGACTTTATATTACTTAACAGAAGACTTACAAAGTTATGAGAAATTACTTGAACATGCTAGTTCCAATTTGGCCTAATCTAGTGGTGATTCGTAAACCGAATTCGAAAGCCAAGCCAATCTCCAAAATGTCTGCAAAATCGTACTGAGAATGAAACGTTCGAATATCAACTACCGATGTTTTTTTAACTAAAACCGAAACTGGGTCATAGTCGGGAAATCCAATTTGTTCGCGCTGTACCAACTCAGATACGTAATGCCTAGATTCAAAAACTCGTTTAGAATTGTTGTTGTTGAAATGGAACACGTCTAATTTTCACAAATTAATTTCGATCAATCCTAAATGGACGGGTCATTAATTTACGTAGTTGTTATTGTTACAACTTAACTTAAGAGTCCCGATTCAGATGGATTACATGCTTCAAACAGACGAAATACTAATCAACAAAAACATAGCACTTAAAACTATGAAGCCATTACTTGCGATTTCCAGCAAAAATCTAATGTAATGTAATTATCTAATGGCTTTTTATTGCATTGTAAGGAGAATGAGCCCGCCCGGTTTAAAATCGTTATCGAAGCCAACAAGCACCACGACGTGAATGCTGCAACAAATCTTGCGACATGAGGTATAATCTAAGTTAGCTTGTTTAATGGCTATTCCACCGAAACAAACCGAAACACACAACCGCTTCGCGCCAGAAATAGGTTGAAAAGCAACACCTACTCGGGCGGGCTTACGATACGCAATACATACACAAGTTTACATGGTTTTACTAAAATAAAGGAATCAAAAACATCTCAACCCAAAAACCTATCGACCGACTCCGATTCCCTCCTGCGTTATATGTCCCGGAAACACTTACGGAACATGAGCAGTTACGTCCAGACGCCGAACACCAAATACCTCTCACAAATATATCGACTCAATCCGAGAATCGTGGCCTGGTACGATAGTGACCTGTGAGATTAACGAGGAAATCAATGTTTAATTATTGATCTGAAGATTATTGGAGAGCTTGGAAGTAGATCCGTAGAAGCTTTCCTCTTAATGAAATATCAGCTCTATATAATCAGGAATGTTTGCTGAAGTTCTTCGTGTATTAGGGGTAAATCAGTAATCAAATGATTAGCGTGGGACGTCTTAAATCTTGAAAAATGGGTAGGTTTCGGCAACTCAATGAGGCCTCTTTGCGTGAATTTAGAATTTTCACTTTGCCTATTACGATTACGATACGATTTTAGTCTTGAATAAACTGAATATAACTCTGAGATAATTGAAACTAAAAAAAATCAAAACAGATAATTAATCTAATTAACAATGTAAATTCAAGGTTCGATAAAACTAATTCCTGCTACTTTTGAACAAAATGCTCAATAGTCGAAAATTCTACGATAATCCAAACAATATTACAAAGAGGTAAAGAACCATTTAATGCACATACTTTTTGGTGTTTTTATACCACCCTAATTAAATCAAATTAGGTCGCCAATTAAGATAGAACCAGTCGCTGCCTGCCCTTCCAAACTCTACTCAATGAAGCTACTCTTGAGGTGTTTGGGCTCCTTGGAGGCGCTCGGATAGCTGTTAGCAAATCTCAACCTTCCTGGCTGAGCCCTTGTCCGCCCACCTACCCTGGTAAAACTGGAAAGGCCTCCACGCTATCAGTAATCTCTCAAACATAAAAAAAAAACTCTACTAAAACTTAGTTTTAAGAAAGCAGTCCTGGTTTTATTTTGGTTTCGTTTGCCAGGGTAATAAATCGCTTCTATGAATTGAAGCTTTACTTAAAAATTTCACATAAACTCACAAGAAAAAATTTCTAGGTAAAAAGTTCAAAACCTACCAGTATTATTTCAATAAAAAATGGTTCGTTACTAAAATTAATCTTTTAGTCTGCAGTCATAGATAGCGTCATTTTTTTCACAGTTTCATTTAATACAGTGTTTCAACTTTAATATTTGATCCGAATCGGAAAGTGAAAACTAAGTGTTGGGAATATATCGCCTGGAAAATCCAGAAATCGAACGTTTGATTATACATCGGTTGATTAGCCATCCTTCGTACTATTGTAAGTCGAAGACAATGGGCAATTGGAACGGACGCACGCGTGTACCTTGGAGAATACAGATTGTTACGAGTTTACCCAGTATTGGATCGAATACTGGCAATACTACATAGTTTAATGTAGTGATAATAGCCTATTTAGGAAAGGATTCTAAAGAAAATACCGATAAAATTTTACGAATCACTACAAGAAGCACCAGCGCAGGCTAGTGAGAATGTACTGTTAATGGGAAACTTCAATGCCAAGATAGGGATAGCTAAAACAAAAGAAGAAAATAATGGATGAAAAGAGCTAAGAACAAAGAAAATTGGATTAAGCTGGAGGAGGCCTATACCCAAATAGGGGTTCCTATCGAAAAAAAGTTTGATGTAGGCAAATCAAATAAACAACAAAAAAAAAGTGGAAAAACTGAAAATAGATCAAAACGTAAAAATCATATTACTATATATTTAAGAATATTTACATGTAATACTTAGGTGATGGGAAGTAAAAGGCTTTATTATTATTATTATAATAGCCTATTTAATTGGCTTAAGATCGCATACTCAAGGGAAAGATTTTGTAATCTTAAATAAGTCAAAATCCTTACACCACAGAGTGTTACGAATATTGTATAATATATTTTTGTAAGTGATAATTTAAAAATCATAAGTACTTCGTTTGAACCTATGTACATAAAATCGACATTTTACGAATTCAGTTACCGTGTACGTAAACCTTTAGACGTCGTGGTCGTGTTGAATCTCAAATCCACACATCATAAAATAGTTATAAAACCTATTTCTGTGGGCACTCGTCTTGTACATAAAATGTAGTAGTGAGATTAATACGTGAAGCAAAAACTTTGTATCCCTTTTTACGAAAATTGCGAGGACGGAGGAGTATGAAATTTTCCACACTTATAGAGAATATAGAGAAGAAATGCACAATGCTAATATTTTTTTAAAATAATGCATAAAAGATACATTAAATCAATAAAGAAAACATTACACACACTACGTACCGTGTATTTGACGCACACACGGATGCATACTATTTATTGTCAAACTTTTGTTCTTTACGTCTGTTGTTAAATTGAGAATAGATTAAATATTGTTTGTCTTTATTAATATTTTTTTATAGTGTAGTTTTGGCGAAATTTGTGATTATAGAAGTATAAAATACAATCATAATAGTGTACAAACTTACAATTCCAATTAACTATAATCGAATTTAGTAGTATAGTGAGATATTCAAGACCGTTGTGACGTAATTGTCATCGCACGACTTCTCGAAGGACTCTGGCGAGAAAGAAAATATTTTCGAAAAAGTAACTTTTCAAATAAAATAAGGTCCGTACATAATTCCAACAAAAACACAAGAATTTATTAAAGTCTATAGCTACAAGTGTTTTCTCTGAAGCAAAGCTTGCTTTTGGTCGATCTAACAATAATATGAAGACGATTTATTAAACACAGAGCTCATTTTGCTCCATTTTTTTCTCTAAGCTTCTTTAAATATAATTCAAATTTATGTGAATTTGATTTAAAAAAAAAGTTATCTGTTGCTTTTGTTTGCAACATTTCTGTAATTGTTCATTAAAATACCTTGTTGATTCGAAATTATGTGATTATTTAATTAGCCATTTAATTAGCCATCGGATTACTGGTGGTAGGTTTTTTTTTTTTTTTTTTTTTTTTTTTTTTTTTTTTTTTTTTTTTTTTTTTTTTTTTTTTNCACGGCCGCCAGCGCTGTGTTTCGGGTAACAGCAGTCGGCGCTCGACCCCCTTGGGGAGCTGCCAGAGCTGTTGTCTGTCGCAATCTTTTGGTGCCCCGCTTCACCACTTCCGTCCAGCCCTCGTCCATGCTTGACGGGGGGGGAGGAAGGACACGGGGCTGAGGTTGGAATCGCGGGGCGGGATTCTGGGCGCCCGCACCTCTGTTATACTGATTCCGGCTTCCACGTCGTGCCACCCTCGCGGATAGGGTAGAAGTGGAGGTCGGCTGGGTGGCCTGGTCCCGCGGGGCGGTCGCGGCTGTTGGTACAGGGACGCATTCTCTGGAACCAATCGAGGAGCGGAGCATCTCCTCAAGGCCAGCCAAGTGTTTGCCGACCTCAACCGCTACCGCCTGCGAGATGCAGGCCATCATTTCCTGTCTGCTTGGGAGGGAGTGATCCACACCCCCCATTTCAGCAGCCTTGTTGTAAGGCCTCTGCGACCCTGCAGCACGTGGGGGTGAAAGAGGCGGCTCCGAAGACCTGGGCCGTGGCAGCGCCGGCCACTCGTCTACCATCCTCGCCAGTGGCGAACGGATGTCCTCAGTCCTTAACCTTCCTGCCTGTATGGATGCAGGGGCGGCCGATATCCGGGAAGGCGGCGCAGGCCTCAACTCAACCCTCCGAGGGGGGCGAGGAAGCGCGGGAGTAGGCACGCGCGGAACAGGGGCCACAGAAGTAGGCGCTGGCATGAGCGCCGCCACACTCATCCCAGCCCGCGAAGGCGCGCTGGTGTCCATCTTCCTCACGGGTGGCTCAGAGCGTGCCAGCGCAGGCATCGGTGACAAGGGAGTCCCCTCTCGCAAGGGGTGGTAGGTTAGGTTGTGAGTCGGCTGGATCAAAATTCGCTTCGCCTAATTTTGTTTCTGGTTTGATGTTAATAATTCGCTGTTATTTCTTAATTATATAAATTTACCTGTCAGTTACGTGCTTATTATGATAAACATGTCCCAAGATTTTGAACTATGCAGTTTTAAAACATATATCTTTCGCACACAAATCGGATAAAACTTGTCATATTTCTTGTTCGTAAAACGAAGTATACGATGCTATTAGCTAATAAATTGATCTTTGATTTCGGAACATCAGAGCGTTCTTTCACTTCGTAAATTCGGTGGCAGTAAATTCGGTATCTTTATGGCGTTTTGGTAGCTACTACGGTCATTATCGACGTACGATGTTTTATTACGGCTCAGTTTCTTTTGGATAAAATACTCATGTAGTTATATATCTGATCGTAACTTCGACACTCAATAAAATATTTCTATTAATAAATACTTTACCACTCTTATTATGAGACATTACTGGTGAGTGGTATTATAATTCCGCTCGGATGGGTAACACCATCCTGCATATTTCTGCATATGGCACTCTTCTTATTATATATCGTTCCCTCACTGCTGAGGATCGCGACCACATGTGACGTTCTTACACTGTGTTCAATCATGGGTGGTATGGACCGCACGGTACAGACTACCACCCCGCCTATTTCTGCCATGAAGCAGTACTGCGTTTCGGTTTGAAAGGCGGGGGCAGCCATTGTTCTGTTAATAGTGAGACCTTACAACTCATGTCTAAATGTGGGTGGTGGAATTTGCGTTGTAGATGCAGTTGAAAAAAAAAAAATTATAGCTTTTATCGATGGACGAGCTCACAGCCCACCCGGTGTTAAGTGGTTACTGGAGCCCATAGACATCTACAACGTAAATGCGCCACCCACCTTGAGATATAAGTTCTAAGGTCTCAGTATAGTTACAACGGCTGCCCCACCTTTCAAACTGAAACGCATTACTGCTTCACGGCAGAAATAGGCAGAGTGTACCTACCCGTGCGGACTCACAAGAGGTCCTACCACCAGTAATTTAATTTTTTACAGTAATTTAATTGCACAGAACTAAGAGAATTACGTAGAGTATTCTTCAGTGTACTTTTTTTTATAGTTTAGCATTAGAAATAATCAAACCAGTTCTGACAGCACTTTAAGAAAGGCAGAAAATAAACAGATTATATTTTCAACCAAACTGTCCATTAAGATGAAACTTTACAGGGAGAGAGCGGTTTGAACGATACCGTGGGGAAAGCAATCCTGTCCACAGTTTTCTCTATTAACATAACACTATTTTTGTACTCTTGTACTAAAACCAGTTCGCAACATACTTCCAACATAGCAAAGTCGTGATGAATGAAATAAATTTTCAATTTTATTAATTCAGTGGGCGGACTTCGCTGCATCTCGGCCGGTATCAGAATTTACATTACGACCATAAAAATGTTTTATAACAAAAACAAACAACGATGACTTTCGATCATAATATAATTTTTGACGTTTTAATTGGATAAAATCTTATATCTAAGCTTAAACTCGAGAGCTTTAAGTCGTTTTCAAAGTCAACTGTGACCGATGCTATTGAAATAGCTTGAAAACATACTGTACTTAAACGATGCCTGTTAAAATTGAAAATTAATAAAAAATAATAAATTAACTTTATTTCAACAAAGCTAGCCCATACAGAATAATTTAAATAAAGAGAGTGATGAATGAAACATTTGTCACAACAGAAATACTTTAGTTTTCTTGTAGTGTTACAGAAATATAATTAATATTACTAATTAATTAATATTTTTATTCTCTTTCTTAACTAACTATAAGCGGAACAATTATCACTTCTCCGCTGTTTTGTTTTCACTACGCTATGTAACTCATTTATAATGGGATGTTACGCGGAGTTCAAGTTCCGTTTGACGCAAAAAAAGAAGCATCCGCGAGATACCTTCCCTATGAATACTCTTCTTTTTCTCCACCTTATCCCACTAGGTGAGATCGGCACAGCGAATTTTTCTGTTCCATTCTCTTCTATCAGCCGTCATCTCAACACTCACTCCTCTCTTTCTCATATCGTCATTCACACACTCCATCCATGTATTTTTCGATCAACCTCTTACTCCTCTACCCTGCGCTACTATTTCTATACATCTTCTCTCTAAGCATCACATGCACGTATACGTAAAAGGTTATTTCTTAAAAATAAAGCATAAATAACTGCAGTTTTAGGTAGTTTTCCAATTACAGCACAAGAGCGCATTATGCGGCATAATGCTCAACGTTGAATGTTCCAACTACAGCAACGCTTCGCACAATCGAGCACTCTCAAAAGTAACTGCTCTCGCGTGATACTCGCAATCGATACCGACTCAGTGACAGAAAATTGACAAGTGTTTTAAGTTGACATTGATCGAAGTTTTGTTTATATTATCGTTAGTAATATTAATTAATGTTGAAAAAAATTGTAAGGCTTTCGTTTCGTCGTAGTTTCTTAGAAATAATCAATCTATACTAATATTATAAAGAGGAAAGATTTGTTTGTTTGTTTGTATTGAATAGGCTCCGAAACTACTGAACCGATTTTAAAAATTCTTTCACTGTTGGAAAGTTACGCTATCCCCGGGTGACATAGGCTATATTTATTATAATATATTTTCAAAAAATTAGGGATCCCTACTGAAACTCCAATAATGTAATTCATTCAATGTGTAAAAAAAATTCATTTTCTAAAAAAATTCTTTACATCGCGTACGCTACTTCCCAAGCGAAGCCGGGGCGGGCCGCTAGTGTTAATTAAAACTGTGCTAACTTAGCGCACTCTGCTGATGCATTTGAAAACTAATTCACGTTCCAATTAAGCTTCAGCATAATTCGGCATTGTGCGTCACTGAGTCGCATTATGTTCTGTAATTGGAAAACTACCCTAGTGAGCTCTTAATTAGTAAACACACCTAATACGTAGCATATATTATACACTAATATTTAAATAGATAGAGATAGACATTCGGTCCCGCATTCCCGTGATCAATGATTTTCCTCGCCATTTGGTTTTAGTGTTATATTTATTAGAAATAGATAGATAACTTATAGTTGACAGAGAGTGCCAATTGTGGTTCTCGCAGGTGGTAGATTCAGCCATAGATAATACACAGAAACTAGTTATAGATAAGCAGCTCAAACACTCAACAAAAATGTTTTCGGGCGTCGGTCACTATATGGCTTCGCTTCAATTAGTTTCTTATTGCTCCCGTAGACGGCACTAACATATTGCCTATAGACAAATAATATTAAAGAATTACAATATTGTTACGCCGGTAAGAGTAACGCCATCTATCGCCGAATAGTCGAACGAATATCGAAGGTTCTAGAACGCGCGAGAAGTACAACGCCATCTATTGTCAGATAGCGGAAACGACTACTAGAGATGTGTGGAATGTTCTCGATAATTCTAGGGATGTGGTATCGGCTATAAAAGCGTTGCAGAGATGGCACGCAGTCAGTCAGTCAGTAATCGAAAATACTCGAAACGAAACAGTGAACGGATCACCTGAAGCGAAGCGGAAGAAGCGAATTGAGAGTTTTAAAGTGTTTGTTGAGTGTTTTTATTTATCCCGAACCCCAGCGCGTAACAGTATACTCGTATATAAACCAAACCAAAGAACATTTTAATCTACTAGTACCATTGAGATAAAATTTCGAGTCTCATGACCAAAGATGGCATTCACATTGTGATGAATACGGGCTTCGGTAAATAACCTATAAAGACGATTAGGTGCCTGCTTAGTCATAAATAAATAAATAAAAAGTGTGAATTTCCGTTACATCGATTCGAATATAAAACATATAATGTCAAATTAAAAGACAAACTTAAAAAAAAATATATTTATTTGTTTGAGAGTTATAATTTACTAACACATAAGCATAATATAACACATAAGCTTAACAGTGTGTACAAATAAAGAATAAATAATATTCTTAAATTACATTACATTGCTAGTTTAAAATATATTTCTGCACATGTGTACTCGATCACTCTAATAAAGGCAATGCCTGTGGTATTCTTATAATAATTACTAATATAATCGAGGAATTACATAAAATAATGTAGTCGAGTACATATAGAAATGCCTTATGCAGCTTAGATAAGATCTAAATTCGTTTATACTAGAGATTCATAATTATTTACAATCATGCTTCAAGCTAAATGCGTCTTTGGATTTCAACGATAAAGTCTATTTTCCTAATGATTTTGCTTGCCCTATGACGGCTATAGCTGGACCCGCTTTGATTAATCCATCGCGAACGTTGCGTCCCACTTTCTCCTGTAATTAAAGATTGAGACAAAACATAAACACGTGATAATGAGTTAATTAATGTTTAATAGAGAATATCTACAAAGATATAAGCATTTATGTGTGTATATTCCCTATAGACTGCGTAAAGGCTGGACATATTTCGATGACATTATCAGATTATTATTAATATTATTATTATAGACTGGCCTAACGGGTCATCTTGGGTTTGGTGGCGACCAGATCGAACTCACTTCAAAGATCAACCAGTAAAGTGGATCGGGCCTGACCAGTAGATGATATAGGGTTTTAAGGGTTCATTGAAGGGGTTCATTGAATGCTACAATATAAAGATATGTGTGATCTAGAACCGCACCACAACATATCTTCTCGAAAATGTTCTAAAAATCAACTAGGACTACTTTTGCTAGTAGGGCATATTGTGAACCCAAAAGGGCGGTACCACCATCCTGCTTTTTCTGACGCAAAGTGGTAATGATTATTGATTGAATGGTGCGGCAGGGGTTATACTGTGCAATTCAGAATTAGACCTCATATCTCAAAGTATGGGATGGCAACAGGAGAAGCGTTAGCCTTTTCATCAGCAATGAAGAAGAAGGAATTCACCAGAAGACGGTCCGTGCAATATTGTGACTAAGCCCGGCTCCCATGACCAGTCAATACCAGGTAGACTTTAAGATCTTGTTCCCGTTTAAAGCAAAACATAATATTAAGTCGTAACTGTTTGATCGCTCATTGGGTTATAGCTCTAGTGGTCCGTGACCTTGACCACCAGTGGTAAGTAACACTCAGAGAACGGTGCTAACTTTTCTGCGGAGAATTCTTTAGCTTTTTGCGAGGCCTACACTAAGACATACTTTCACAAAATAGTTCGAGGCTACAAACTACGTGGTTATTTAAAAGAAAATCTACTCACAATTTTCTTGAAGAGTTTCCACCTGGGCTCGGGAGCAGCGCTGACCGCGCCGAGAGCCAGCACCAACGCGAAGACGAAGCTCAAAATACGTACGAAATTCATTTTACCGAAATTCTATAGTGCCGGAGAATTCAAAATTCCAATACAATATCGTTCGACGCGAACGCTAAGAATGATGCTTCACTTGTAAAACTTAACGTTTTTATAATAAAATATCCTTACAATACTTTAATGCGGCTTTGAAAACGGTATGCATTAAAATTTCAACCTTACTGTTTACGTGATAAAAGTCACAAATACGCTGTATGGAGGAATGCATAAACTTATTCTCGATAAAGAGTGTTGCGGTTTCTCGAGGGGAGATCCCGTCTTTGTGACCGAGGTGATGTCCCGTCGATGAGTTTCTTTCAGAAGAAATTATAGAAGTAAAAAATAAGTTGATAACTGTACATATTAACAGCACATTTAAGTTTTCCTCAAACATTTTATGCGTTATTGGACTTACTTAAATACTAAAAATATGTTATTTTAAAATATTAGTCAATTAAAATTTTATATTGCCGCTCTTGTTGAATTGTATAATTTAGTAAGACTCACTAATTCGATTGTAT
The DNA here is from genome assembly GCF_003987935.1 of Bombyx mandarina. The sequence goes on from NW_021011483.1 coordinate 2,808,677, forward strand.
TTATAATATAGATAACCAACGATAAAGCTATCGTGAGCCCGCACGAGTAAATACTACATTCCTGCCCATACCTGCCACTAGACAGTCGTGCATTCCATTCGAAGTCACCTCTCAAGGTGAGTGGCGATATTGCCTTGCGATATCTATGGTCTTGAATAACCACTTAATGCCAAGTGTACCGTGAGCTCATCTGCCCATCTCCCGATATAAAAACATCCTTCATAAATGTGCAATTCACTTTCAGACAAGATCAATTCACCAAAATCATATAAACGAGTTCAAACTAGGATCATCGACCTTGCAGAGAAATGACGTGTTATTGACATTTGTGGTAAGATTTAAACTATTGACAAAAAATCGAGTCGAGTCAGCTGATAGTGACTAGTCCCAATGATCACGGACAATAGCAATGCCTTCGGTACTGCTGAGCCACTGGCTGTGACTTATATTCAAAATACTTTACTTAAAATACTTTTTACATAATGCGAAATACTTTGTTTACTTATATACATAGCACGTTTAGGTACAATCCTACCTATATCAACCGTCCAAAACAGTCGCGCGTTCGGGCTTTAACGATAGGACAGCTGTTCCACAACATAATTGAGACATCGACCTCATGTCTCAAGGCGGGTCGGCACTATGTCTGCGGCGACGCAATTAAACAAATCTTATTATTTCTGCGTGAATTACAATGTGCCGTATTCACACCGCAATGCTCATCGCAGTAATCATAGCTATTACAATACCAAGGCGCTGCCTTTCGTGTATGTATTAACATATTTTTTTATTTATTGCTTAGATGGGTGGACGAGCTCACTACCCACCTGATGTAAAGTAATTACTGGAGCCCATAAACATCTACAATGTAAATAAATGCGCCACCCACCTTGAGATATAAGTTATAAGGTCTCAAGTATAGTTACAACGGCTGCCCCACCCTTCAAACCGAAACGCATTACTGCTTCACCGCAGCAATAGGCAGGGTGGTGGTACCTACCCGCGCAGACTAACAAGTGGTCCTACCACCAGTAATTACGCAAATTATAATTTTGCGGGTTTGATTTTTATTACACGATGTTATTCCTTCACCGTGAAAGTCAATCGTGAACATTTATTGAGTACGTATTTCATTAGAAAAATTGGTACCCGCCTGCGGGATTCGAACACTGGTGCATCGCTCAAAACGAATGCGCCAGACGTCTTATCCTTTAGGGCACGACGACTGCAAATCTAATTATACACCATCGTGCCTGATGAAGATTTAAAGGAAGATCATCAGCGTCGACTTCATCGATGAAGATCATTGTCTTAGCTCAGAGAATCGACAAGCTATTAATATAAAAACACTGGATATTTCTTTCAACAGATGCATTTTGTCTTAGTGGGAATAGTGGGGCGTAGGCACAACAATACAATTCTAGCGGGCTGACACTTTCTTTATTTTATGCATGAACCACAGCTTAAGAAAAATTCTAGAAAATTTGGTACCTACAGTGCAAGTTTAAAAGCATGAACGTCCAATAAGCCTGCTTCCAGCGTTAGACAAATTGTACGAATATCTATTACGTAAACGCCTCTGGAACTTCGTCACCTTGAAGGGCATCCTGATCAACGAACAGATTGGGTTCCGCGCCAAACCCTCGAGCATCTAATAAGAGGAGTTCTCACGGAGCACATGTTAGTGAGGCTAAATAGAAACAGACCCGTCCCCACGGGAGCTCTCTTCTTCGATATCACGAAAGCATTCCACAAAGACTGACACAACTGAATATAATTAATAAACTGTACAAATCATATGAGACTTCTTGTCGAACCGTACGTTTCGATATAGAGTTGAGGGAACTCGCTCTCACCCGCGACAAAACTCAGTCGAAGTCCCGCAAGGCTCCATTCTCTCCCCACTACTTTTCAGCTTATACATTAATGCAATCCCGGTCACCAGCGACTCGGTTAGCCCTCTTCGCCAATGATATGGTCATCATCTACTAATCGAGTAGGGAGATGTTGTTCATTCACAGTAAGCTTCAGATCGGTGCCACCAATTTAGGACTGTAATTCAGGAAGCGGTGCATCGACATCGACCCCACGAAAAGCACAACCATGCTCTTCAAAGGGGGTCGCCCTACCGACACCACTGCTAGTAATACGTCCAGAATTAAACGCGATAAGATAAAGAATGGTAGGGTGACGGGATTCATACTTGAATTGACTCAAATTCAAATTCAAAATCATTTATTTCAACTTAGATGTTAGTATGAAATACTTGTTGAATGTCAAAATATAAATAACAATGTTAACTCTACCATCGGTTCCAAAAAAAGCCACAGTCCTGAGAAGAACCGGCGAAACAAACTCAGCGGGCTTTTTTTTTGTTTTTTCTCCAATTTTTTTTTTGTAATAAGTAAAAATATTGTCAATAAAGGAAAAAACAAGTCAAAAAATACAATTAAAAATAATAATAATAATAATAATGAAAAATGAAAAGGCCAGGAGCGAACGCCTCATTCACGTAGTGCCCTCTAGAAAATAATCCTTAACTTTATAATATGGCTTGTTGCACAAACGTTCCTTGACAGTTTTCTTAAATCTATGAACAGGTAGTAATTGAACGTTTAGTGGGGTCTTGTTGAAAAGTTGTACACCCAGCCCCCTAAAAGAGTTGCTTATTTTCTTAATTCGAGCCGCCGGCAACGCAAGCCTATGTTTGTTCCTAGTGTTTACATTGTGCAAATCGCAGACTCTGGGGAATTCTTCAATGTTTTTACGCACGTACAATATTTTCAAAAATGTATTGAGACGCTAAAGTTAGAATTTTGATTTCCTTAAACTTGTCCCTCAAGGATTCCCTCGGGTGCATATTATAAATAGCACGAATAGCCCTCTTCTGCAGGATGAAAATCGTTTCGACATCGGCAGCATTGCCCCATAGCAAAATGCCATAGTACATAACACTATGAAAAAAAACTATTTATGTGGTGTCGTGGGACACCAGGTAGGAACGAAGCTCCTTCGGCTAATGTAGAATCAACACAATTTGCAAAAAAAAAATCGTGCCCAATTTTATGTTGGTTTTCTTGATTTTTCTCTTAAATTTGCTGATTAGTTTTTATTTAAGTACAGGAAAGTATTTAGGAAATTCAGTATTTTAGCAAATAATAAATTACGTAAAATAAAAATAAAATCTTAATTCAAATTATCAAATAAAATAACAAAATATGTCTCTTTATTTTTGTTTGACAACATAAAATTACATAGAAATAGAAATAATTACAAAATAGAGAGAGAAGGGATGAGAGAACGAAAAGAAAGAGGGAGAAAGAGAAAGGTATTATACACTACTCGCTTGTGTATACGACTGTCGCGTCTCATTTAACGGTTTTATTCCACGCACTTTTTTCCACGGATTTTTTCTTACGGTTTTACTATCACATTTTTTTCAGTTCGGTCGCGCAGCAAAATCCCTATCCCCTCCAAGCCTGCCGTAAGGAACTTCGTTCCAATAACTAAAATAAACCAGACGTGCCGTATCTTCATTAGTATACGTTTGTATTTTTTTTACCGCAAACGCTGCGCCATGATCTGATGGCAAAGTAAATATCCCTTCGTAATAAGGTGACACTCTACAAAACTTGCCTACGTTCCGTCAAGCATTGTGTTCGCTCACGCAGACCGCATACACATTAACTCTCTCAAGGTCATTCAATCCCATTTTTGCAGGACAGCCGAAGGAGCATAATGTTATATAGCCTATAAAATTTCTCGATAAATGGGCTAACAAACAATCAAACTCTTCAGTTTTAAAAGGTCAGTGTGGATAGAATTTTACGTTTTTGGAAAACAGAGAAATTCAAAGACAAAATCGTTTACTGCGTGGCTCTTATTAACAGGTTCCGGTAGTCTGTCATTTGCTAGGTCACCGACAATCGCAGTTCGAAAGCGGGACGCCCTAGAACTTCCAACATAACGCATCTGCTTCTGTTACGTTAACGCACCTCGTATACCCGAGTTTTGCTATTCGGAAAAGCCTCGCCTACGGGTCGAAGTAGCCCACACTTCTATGAGTACGCAGTGGGAATTCGATTCTGGCGTATTTTGGTTTTTGAGCCTAATATTTATAGCTATCAAGCGAATCAGAGAGTACGTCGGACATAATATTACCAGGAAAGACGGAAATAATGTTAAAAACCTGGTCTTTTCTGGTACAATCAAATGAAAAAATTCGCAGGGGCGCAGTCGTTTGTCTGATCAGATCTGCACTAACCCTGATCCCATCGTCTACGATGATCTCCGAGTAACCGAAGACCGAATCAGGTAACACAGCATCGTGAAAACAAAAGTCATGCATGAAGGTGGTCACGACCCTCAAACATGAGGAGCGCGAACATAAGAGAAGGAAGATTTAGCAAAAAAAATAGATTAATTTTTTTTTTATATTTACATTATAACAGACATTAAATTTGTAATTCATAATTCTTTTGTTTACTCATTTATGAGTTGCGTTGTTTAAATATCACAAATAAAAAGATCATTTTTTGAAATGACAAAATAATATTATACTAGAGGTCCCGCAGTAGTCCAAATTCGACTATAATATAATTAATAGGAATTGTAAGTTTTTACACTATTAAGATTGTATTTTATACTTCTATAATCACAAATTTCGCCAAGACTACACTATAAAAAATATTAACAAAGACAATGTTTAATCTATTCTCAATTTGACAACAGACACCAAGTTTTTTTTTTTTTTCCTACCTATGCTGATAGCCTTGAGAGGCTATTTCAGCTTCGCCCTAACGTTAGTAGGTGAGCTCGCGGGGCTCAACCGGAGAGTTGCTAACACTGACCCTAGCAAGAGCAGTGCTTCGCAGAATCTACCACCGGATCGGAAACGCGACCCACTGAGAAGATCCAGCGAGAAACTCAGTGGGCTCAGACACCAAGAACAAAAGTTTGACAATAAATAGTATGCATGCGTGTGTGCGTCAAATACATGGTATGTAGTGTGTGTAATGTTTTCTTTATTGATTTAATGTATCTTTTATGCATTATTTTAAAAATATATTAGCATTGTGCATTTCTTCTCTATATTCTTTAAAAGTGTGGGAAATTTCATACTCCTCCGTCCGCGCAATTTTCATAAAAAGGGATACAAAGTTTTTGCTTCCCGTATTAATACATATTATATTATATTGATATGCTAAGTAATTTTCAGTTAAGTAGGTTCAATTGGTTTGTAGTCTTAATTTTGTGACGGCGTTATGTTCATCCTTTCATCTCATTATCTAAGTACCTACAGAGGTACCTATTTACTAAAACACTAAGATAAATAAATGGACAGGTAACTTAACCCAAACAAATAGTTTGACAAACTTGTCATGTCATATCAAGGAACTTCCTTTTCCGGATAAATAGAACCCGGTCAGTTTTTGTTTTCTCGTATGGAGGTAAAAGTTAAAAATTGAAATTATAGCGAGCGAGGTAACAAAAGCGACTTTATTGCCGAAATCATAGAATTCATATTTATGTAGTTTTTTACGGTAATACCTACGAATAAATAATGGTAATACAAAATTAAAAGACGAAACTTGAAAAATAGTATTTATTTGTTTGAGATTTTTAATTTACTAACATAATTGACTTACATTACTAATTCTATATTAAATGCTAACATAATTTAACATATGTATATAATAATATATGCACTCGGTCACTCTGAAAAAGGCAATGACTGTGGTATGTCAAATATTACTAATATAATCGAGGAACCACATAACATAATGTGACATAGTACATATAGAAATGCCTTATGCTGTTTAGATAAGATCTAAGGTCATTTAAATTGGAGATTCATAATTATTTACAATCGTGCTTCAAGCTAAATGCGTCTTTGGTGCTTTATCATGAAGTCTACTTTCCTAAGGATTTCGCCTGCCCTATGACGGCTATAGCTGGACCCGCTTTGATTAATCCATCGCGAACGTTGCGTCCCACTTTCTCCTGTAATTAAAGATTGAGAAAAAACATAAACACGTGAAAATGAGTTAATTAATGTTTAATAGATAGTTAAACACTAAACAGTTTAGTCGTCGTGGTTTAAGGGATAAGACGACCGGTGCGTTCGTATGTAGCGATGTAATGATGATTCGAATCTCCCTAGCCGTTATCAATTTTTCTAATGAAATACGTACCTACGTATATAACAAATGTTCATAATTGACTTCCACGGTGAAGGAATAACATCGTGTCATAAAAATAAAATCCACAAAATTAGAATTTGCGTAATTACTGGTGGTAGGACGTCTTGTGAGTCCACAGGGGTAGGTAACACCATCTTGCCTGTTTCTGCCGTGAAGCAGTAACGCGTTTCGGTTCAAAAGTTGAGCAGGCGTGTACTTTAAAAACTGAGACATTAGAACTCATGTCTCAAGGTGTGTGCCGGCATTTACGTTGTAGATGTCTATGGGCTCCGGTAACCCCTTAACACCAGGTCGGCCGTGAGCTCGTCCACCCATCTAAGCAACGAAAAAAAATTGAAGCTACAAACTACGTGGTTATTTAAAAGAAAATGTACTCACAATTTTCTTGAAGAGTTTCCACCTGGGCTCAGGAGCAGCGCTGACCGCGCCGAGAGCCAGCACCAACGCGAAGACGAAGCTCAAAATACGTACGAAATTCATTTTGCCGAAATTCTCTAGTGCCGGAGAATTCAAATTACCAATACAATATCGTTCGACGCGAACGCTAAGAATGATGCTTCACTTATAAAACTTTATGTTTTTATAATGCAATATTTTTACAATACTTTAATGCGGATTTGAAAACGTTATGTATAAAAATCTCAACCTTACGGCTTACGTGATAAGAGTCATAAAATTGCTGTTCGATGGAATGCATAAACTTATTCTCGATAAGGAGTGTTGCGGTTTCTCGAGGGGAGATCCCGTCTTTGTGATCGAGGTGATGTCCCGTCGATGATTTTCTTTCCAAAGAAGTTATGGAAGTAAAAAATAAGTTGATAACTGTATTAATAGCATAATAATATTAAATTTTTCCTTAATTGTTTTTCCTTAAACATTTTCTCCTTTATTGGACTTATTTGAATAGTAAAAGTATGCTATTTTAAAATAATAGTCAATAAATTTTTTATATCGCTGCTCTAGTTGAATTATATAATTTAGTAAGACTCACTAATTCGATTGTATTTATAATATAGATAACTCACGATAAAGCTATCGTGAACCCGTTCGGGTAAATACTACATTCCTGCCTATACATGCCACTAGGCACTCATGCCTTTCGTTCAAAGTCACCTTTCGACGTGGGTGGCGGCATTGCCTAGTAACCACTTAATGCCAAGTGTGCCGTGAGTGCATCTGCCCATCTACCGATATAAAAACATGATTCATAAAAGTGCAATTCACTTTCACACAAGATAAATTCACCAAAATGCCCGAACAAAGCATTGTATGAGTTCAAACTGGGATCATCGACCTTGCAGAGAAATGACGTGTTATTGACCTTTGCGGTAAGATTTAAGCTATTGACAAAAGCTCGAGTCGAGCCAGCTTATAGTGAGTGGTCAACAGCAATGCCTTCGGTACTGTTGAGCCACTGGCTGTGACTTATATTAAAAATACTTTACTTAAAATACTTTTTACGTTATATGAACTACTATTTACATACATCGCTCGGGTAGGTCCTGCCTATATCTACCGTCCAAAACAATCGCGCGTTCCGGATTTAACGATAGGACAGTCGTTCCACAACATAATTGAGACGTCGACCTCATGTCTCAAGGCGGATGGCCACGATGTCTCCATAAAATACAATGTGCCGTATTCGTACCACAATGTTCATCCCAGTAGGTAATCATAGCGTTTACAATACCAAGGCGCTGCGTTTCGTGTATATATTACTATCTAATTATACACCATCGTGCCTGATGAAGATGTAAAGGAAGATCATCAGCGTCGACTTCATCGATAAAGATCATTGTCGTAGCTCAGAGAGTCGACAACCTGAAGTGGCAGTGGCTGAACATGTATGCCGTAGAAATGACGAACGCTGGAGCAAGCGGGTGCCTGATGGAGACCGCAGCCCGGCATTCGTAATGTGGGACGTCTCCCAACTATGAGGTCTAATGACTTGCGTAGAGTGGCCGGCATGAGATGAATAAGGAGATACGAAGATCAAGTTCACTGGTATAAATTAAGAGAGACCTATATCTATTATATTTTTATATTTACCTATATTTTTTACTGGTGGTAGGATCTCCTGTTACGTTGTAGATGTCTATGGGTTCCAGTAACCACTTAACACCAGTAGGGCTGTGAGCTCATCCACCAATCTATGCAATAAACAAAAAAATAAAAAAATTGGAAAACAATATTGTTATATCTTTATTGAATAGGAAAACGAACACTACTCAAACGATCGAGGCAAAGGAGCGGGCTGTCTCCTTCTTTTCGTAAAGAACCTTCGAATTTCGAGACAGTGTTTGGTCATGAAGCAGACAACTGAAGAGTGAACGCAGTCTGTCGTACAAGCGCATCCAGAGGGACAGTGCGGCATGTTTGAGGGACATTCCTCAGGTGGTCCGGCGCCCTCACACGGCAACGCGCAGAATGTCTCATTACAGTTATTTGTTGGCCCTGTAAAAAAAGGAAGATGTCGATGTTAATAGAATGATTGATCAAAAGGGTTTGTGGCTCCTAAATTCAATAGCTAGAAAACCTCACTTTTCTGATGTAATACTGATTAGGGACTAGTGCAACGCCAAATGTTGCCGTATGCGGTAATTTTTAAGTTTGACTAAAACACGTGTAATTTTTTCAGGTTTTTTGTTTATTGCCCTTGTAGGCAGACGAGCATACGGCCCACCTGATGGTGAGTGGTTACCGTCGCCCATGGACTTCAGCAATGCCAGGGGTAGAGCCAAGCCGCTGCCTACCGTCAGGTTAAAAAAGAATCGTTTATATGCAACTCTTTGTGGGCAGACATGCAATTTGTAGATTAGTGTATATGTAAAATGACGAAAGTGCGATATTTCTGTTACTACAGACACAAATTTCACTTTACCAACCCACGCTGAAAGACCGACCTTATAATAGTGACCATAGAAAATTGTCTATAAGCCTGCCATTTAAGATATCTCCATAAAACTCCAATGTAACTGGTTGAAACTGACATTTTTGATCACCTAAATGTTACTAACACGTTGAGACATACGGTTACGCTCTCAATTACATTCAAATAGACCTCTGTCGTCTGAATAGAGCCTCGTCAGTTACCTATGAACTAGTTGTAGTAATATTACAACTAATGTATTGTTGTATGTAACTAAAATATTACAACTAATGTTACAATTATGAGGAGGTAAAAGACAATTCCCCCTACCGGAGGGAAAACTGTGGAATGAAACATGAAAAAACGCATACAATTAATGCAGTGACCGGGTAATGGTCTTTGCAAGCGCCACTCGCAACATTACTTGACCCAATTAGGTTTCCTGACCCACAAATTACTTAATCAACGACTTAGCTATTTTCTTCATGAACAGTACTAGATCATTGTTTATTTATTTGTTTTTATTAGTTAAGACAAATTTGGCGATTTGCCTTCAGAATACGCACTCGCGGCAAAGTTTGGTGTTTATGGCCCTCGTCCCATCCTAATAGGATCTAATTTATTTATTTATTTAATATATTTTGTACACACAGCTGTTAGAAGAAACACGACAATAAGGATACATAATACAATAAGGAACAATACTTATTTCATGTTGAAATCTCTTCCGGTAAGAAACGTCTCTGAAATAACCCTTTTTCGGGTAGGGGGCTAAAACTCATACATGACGTTTCCCAGCCCAGGGGTGCGCGGGGTATGTGAGTCTTGACAGTCCGGCCCGCCCTATACTAGCTCCAGCTAACAAACTATGTTGGGAGCGGAAAATTGGCTCAAAGATGTTTTAGTCCGAGAGGCCTGGGCGGCTCAACTCAAATGTCCGTCACCCGTAGACAACCCCTCTAAAATAACCCACCCTGGAACGGAGTTCCCCACTGGAACACCTAGCGTGAAACCGTAAATTTTTACATTTCAGTCTTTTTATGTACGCCTTAAGGATGCCTTACTGGACCTTATACCTACTGGTCAACAGACGAGCAAACGGTCAAAGTGGTGATTCGTTATCATCGCTGAAGTTCACAAGTACTTTATAGTTCGAATTAAAGTCTTTTCGCTTCACAATTATTTAACTATTTCAACGTTCAGACCAATAAAAACACACATTTTAACTTGCCAAAAATAAAACTGAATAATGAGATCGCGTGATATTGAGACGTGGCGGCAGAGTTGAAATTGCGCATGCATTCGTCGTCAGATCGTGGCTCGACATGTCGCTGCGACCAAGCGCAAGCGATTTTGTATTTTAAAATACGTTATAGTTACCGTTTCTACCATCGTTAATTCCACAAAATACAGTATCTCAAAACCAAAAACTAACTGTAAATGATGAGAGAGCCAGCCCTGTTATTAACACGAATGCTGAAGGGGAACAACAGAATCCCCCTCCAACATTTTCGACCGGAGTACCAATGGTTACCCGTGGAAATTTCCCATCTCCGAATAATTTTAATGAACAGTATTTGCAGTATCCACAGCAAAGCTCTATGAAAACATTGTATAGACATTCGTAACACCAGAGGCATATACAAATCGCCTACTAGCTCTCCGTAAGCCTGAAAAAGAACATGTTAAAACACCCAGTAAACACCGAGGGGAGTTCATTCTGGTGTAGTGGTAAGTGACATGGTCACTACACAAGGTGGTCGCGGGTTCGAATCCCGCCAAGGGAAGATATTTTGTATGAATAATGTAAAATGTCTTTTCCAGGGTTATGGATGTATATTAAATATATGTATGTGTATAATAAAAATCTTACATTTATTTCCCTTATCTGGTACCTGTAACACAAGTTCTTTACGAACTTACCACGGGACCAGTTAACGTGGCGTGGTTGTCAGTAAATATTTATTATATTTATTTATTTATTTTATTTATTCCAGAGTCGTTTTCTGATTAGTTTCATATTTATTGTTTTATAATTTAAAACATATTACCTCATATCATATTTCAAGTCTTTACTCAAAAAAGAATAACTTTTTGACATAGCAGTATAGAAATATTTAACAAATGGGTAAATTTTTAATTATTAAAGGCACGATAGTCAAAACGAACTTCGCTGGTTGCTAACAAATTCATTTCAATAAAGATCAAAGGCGATAAGTTCAATTAACCGCTCTATCGACTCATAGTAAAGCATCAAAGACTTATTTCGATACGCTATAAAATAATTAATTTTAATAGTTTTGTAGGTGCTTGAGAAAAAGTCGCCAAAGTCTAAGTAACTAAGAAGAACTTTGTTATGTTCTATGATAACACGTATACGTATTTCCAGTATTAATCCCTGGTTTTTGTTATTATATGCCCACTGAGTTTCTCGCCGGATCTTCTCAGTGGGTCGCGTTTCCGATCCGGTGGTAGATTCTGCGAAGCACTGCTCTTGCTAGGGCCAGTGTTAGCAACACTCCGGTTTGAGCCCCGTGAGCTCACCTACACGTTAAGGCGAAGCTGAAATAGCCTCTCAAGGCTATTAGTATGGGTAGAAAAAAAAGTTATTGTACTGTGTATGTTACTACGTACAGTTTATGATGAAATTCAGCCTCATATATCAATGTGGCTAAATAATTGGGTAAGGATATCCATTGCCCTATCTACAAAAAAAAAACCCGGAAAGAATAATAAGACTAGGAAGGCCTTTCTCTACAGCAATAACAAAATCATCCGGAACCCACTATTAGAAGAAAACTAGTGACTTATTTAAATGCCCAATGACGCCATACGACGCCAGTTATAAAATTTTCGCGCCAATTTTTTTAAATAAGAACTATTTGGTTCACTCTTTTATTTTCAGAAAAAAAATCAATAGCGTATCAATAATATTTTACGAATAACTAAATACAATCAAATTAAATTTAATAGACGTTTCAAATCAAACATTCTTCACTGATCGGCGTTAAAGCAAACGAATTTCATCGAAATAATACAATCTTCATTCCTGCCTACCTGAAAACGATATCTATCGATTCGATGATAACGTTGAATGTCACAGTCATCAGACAAACGAAAATGTTACTTCGATGGAAACAACAAAGTCGGTTCTTGCTTGTTTCGGTGATAAAACAAGATATCTTTCCGTTTCGATTAAGCTACCGCGATATTGAATTTGTACGTTTCCGGTCGTTCATTCATCGGCCCTGATGGATCGCAGCTTTCGACTCCATTCAGATGATTCTGAATTCATTTCGTTCCAGAATTTATACAGTATTAATTGCATTCGAATAATTGTTCCGAATTAATAGTGAGAATTGTTTTAAATTGACTGTAAGGTGTACATAATAAATGTAATAAAATTTTAAATTTATATCCGTTTCACGCAATTTTTAATCGTGATTTTGACAAACTTAAATTGTCGGATTGAACTGAAACTTTGCACACTTATCAAGGACGAATGAGAGTACATTAATTTAATTTAAAATTAGCCGATTATCCTGATCTTCGGGTCTTTAGGATTAACGATGTTGCGGACGGTTAAAACATGGTGGTATCTAGTGCAACGTACTAAGGCGTGTACGCGCCTACCGTATTCCACGGATATAGTAGTAGTTTCCCGGGATCCAGAGAACAAAGGTTGCATCAGCCTGCTGAGTTTCTCGCCGGATCTTCTCAGCGGGTCACGATTCCGATCCTGTTGTAGATTCATCGGCAGCTGTTCTCGAGTTGTTAGGTCTCCTTCGGAGGTGCTCGGACAGCTATTAGCTAATCCCACCCCTCCTGGCTGTCCTGGTGAAACTGGAAAGGCCTCAGGGCCACCAGTAATCCTTCTATCATAAAAAAATAACAAAGGCCTCTCTAGCCCATTTAGCGCCCCTGTGCAATCATTATTATCGTAGCGCTCTTTAGTAAGAGTACGCTCAAAATGTAATAGGTAAAAATGCAACAGACTCATTGACTTTGTCGAGGCCGGCGCCTTCTAGCACCGCTGCATCATAAGACAGATATTGGCAAAATTAAAAAACGAACTGACACATTTTTACGACCGTCTTTTTTTCATTAATCACTTAAAAAAATATTTTGCTTATAGAATATTAATTTATATAGTTTCTAATTCAACTAGCTACAAAAGAGTGTTATTTTTGGTGTTTCAAACCTTTTTTTTTACGTTTATGGGTCAAAGAGGTTACCACTTATCTAATGATGAGAGGTTACAAGAGGTCACGATGTGCATGTATTTTTAAGGTTTTAACTAGGTATGTTTTTTTAGTTGCTTCTGCTATCCATAACGGAATAAAATTCTACAAGGCCCTCCCTTCCTTCTGTGTGGAAACTTTATTACACTCAATGATATTTTATATGTAAAAAGAAGACTACACTATATTTCATTAATTACCAATTTTCTTGAAAAAGGATTCCTCGTCGTCCCATGGTTCCTGACACTGCACTAAAGTTGCAAACGTGAATATTTTTATTAAGAACAAGCTACAGTACAATTTGGCCCACATATCGCAAAATATATTTAAAAAATACAAAAAATTATAATTTAAAATGTCAATTTGACAAAGTCAATGATAAATAAGTTTAGTTTTGATTTATTACATTCATTATTCGGACTTAAGGTCTAAATCGATGGTTAGGTTTATTTAATAGAGAACCAAGCAATTAATTATGCATGTATTTTTACTAGTGGTAGGACCTCTTGTGAGTCCGCACGGGTAGGTACCACCGCCCCGCCTATTTCTGCCGTGAAGCAGTAATGCGTTTCGGTTTGAAGGGTAGGGCAGCCGTTGTAACTATACCGAGATCTTAGCACTTACATCTCAAGGTGGGTGGCGCATTTACGTTGTAGATGTACATGGGCTCCAGTAATCACTTAACACCAGGAGGGCTGTGAGCTCGTCCACCCATCTAAGCAATAAAAAAAATCATTTCAAATAGAGTTTTCATTTCTAGTGGTTTCATTAAAAGGGCGTACGTATTATGAGCAAGAATAAGTAATATTATCCTCTCTGATTATGGCAGTAAGGCATTCAATGCGATTTGAATACCTGGACAGCTGGGGTCTCATGTTGTATGACACCATTCACGGGTAAAAGTAAACAGAGAACTTCCTGTAACTCACCAACTCCTAAGAACCAATAAGCCTCGAAAGTTAACTTCCCGTTGTACCTATCGCTCCCCCCGGATACAGAGCAAGTAAACGATTTCGAGTACACTGAGAAGTGAAGCACCAAAGAAAACGCCAACCACACCTCCAAAGTCAACTGAAACGAAATTAAGGAGCTTAAGTAGTTTTCCAATTACAGAGCATAATGCGACTCAGTGACGCACAATGCCAAATTATGCTGAAGCTTAATTGGAACGTGAATTAGTTTTCAAATGCTTCTCTATAACTTATGTGTGTATTATCTTTGGCTGAATCTACCACCTAAATTTCGACCCACTGAGAAGATCCGGCGAGAAACACAGTTGGCACTCTCTGTCAACTATAAGTTATCTATCTATTTCTAATAAACATAACACTAAAACCAAATGGCGAGGAAAACCATTGATCGCCGGAATGCGGGACCGAATGTCTATCTCTATCTATTTAAATATTAGTGTATAATATATGCTACGTATTAGGTGTGTTTACTAATTAAGAGCTCACTAGGGTAGTTTTCCAATTACAGAACATAATGCGACTCAGTGACGCACAATGCCGAATTATGCTGAAGCTTAATTGGAACATGAATTAGTTTTCAAATGCATCAGCAGAGTGCGCTAAGTTAGCACAGTTTTAATTTTACATTGATTATTTCTAAGAAACTTACGACGAAACGAAAGCCTTACAATTTTTTTCAACATTACATAATATTACTAACGATAATATAAACAAAATTTCGATCAATGCCAACTTATAGAAAAAACACTTGTCAATTTTCTGTCTCTGAGTCGGTATCGATTGCGAGTATCACGCGAGAGCAGTACTTTTGAGAGCGCTCGATTGTGCGAAGCGTTGCTGTAGTTGGAACATTCAACGTTGAGCATTATGCCGCATAATGCGCTCTTGTGCTGTATCCTCAAATCACCTCAAATCATTTTCTAGGTGAATCAATTTTGCTGATTTTAGTTTTTTTGTTTAACAGAGACATAGCGCTTCTCATGTCCCATTTATCAAGATCTGACCAACTCAGTAGTTTTTTTTATTTATTGCTTAGGTGGGTGGACGAGCTCACAGCCCACCTGGTGTTAAGTGGTTACTGGAGCCCATAGATATCTACAACGTAAATGCGCCACCCACCCTGAGATTTAAGTTCTAAGGTCTCAAGTATAGTTACAACGGCTGCCCCACCCTTCAAGCCGAAACGCATTACTGCTTCACGGCAGAAATAGGTAGGGCGGTGGTACCTACCCGCGCAGACTCTCAAGAGATCCTACCACCAGTAATAAATAGTTACCTTAATAACGCATATTTCATTGAGTTGGACTTACACTAATGATGTTTTCATTTTATTTTGTTGAAGTCGGATTTTCTTTTTTTTTTAAACTTATTGAGATTAAATAATTTAGACCTTAGAACTCATGTCTCAAAGGGAAGTGGCGTCATTTAGGTTGTAGATGTCTATTAGCTCCTGGAACCACTTAACACATGTTGACCGTGAGCTCGTACACCCACCTAAGTAATAAAAAAGCTACGCTGATGCCTCACTGTCATTGGCCAACCATTAGTGTACTTAGGCCTTTCCTATGTTGTCCCTTCCGGTCTACAGTCGTCACTAGAGAACTTTCGACCCAACTGACACATTTTCAACTAGTAAGCGCTTTGCTCATCACCACTTCAACCTCGCAATCCTCCGGGCTATATCAGTTATGAGGGTTCTCCTGCAAATCTTTTCATTCTTAATTCCAACACCCTGGAAATACCCCTAGCCCTCTCCGTTGTTCTTTTAAGCCTTCTGATTGTTGAACTTATCATTAACTATTTATATTATTTGAATTATAAATTGTATTTAAATAAAAGATTTTTACAATTGACCGTTACAAGCGGGACATCAAGAAAAACATTACCAACAAGACCCAACATATCTCTGATAGCGTGTCTTCGGACTCTCAACGTGGGCAGTTGTCCAAGCTTCACAGATCCTCGCGTGCCACGGTGTACCAAGCTCGGATGCAGTTTCCCCGTATGACGACTGATAGGGTAAAAGACATGAAATCGATTAACTCACTGAAGCTCATTAAGGGTGCTTTTACACCAGAGCGGAGCGAAAATCAAAATCATAAGATTGCAAAATGATTTTGTGCAATCTTATTAGTTAATATTTCTCCGTTGCTCCGCTCCGCTTTGGTGGACAGGCACCCTAAGGGGGTAGCATGTTTTCTATCTTATGAGCTAAATGAAAAAAGTTTCATCGCTAAATCATTATGGCCAACGCGGGACCGGTCAATACGACGAACTTTGGGAGGAGACCTGGGTCCAGCAATGGGAGTTTGAGGGCTGTTGATTATGACGTCACTGTGTAGATTACCAGCAATAGTGAACATGCCTTATTATGAACCCAAACGAGTAGATACCGCTTTTCTGTCTAGTTCTGCCGTGAAGCAGTCATCCTCGTCGCCTTTACGGGATTTTTACCACGCATAGTTAATTATCTACGACCTTATGTCTTGGAATAATTATGCGGACCTTATGTCTTGACAGTATTTATGTTATGATGTCTCAGCTCTGACAACTAACCTAAAGCCCAATAGTGAGCTCGTCTGGCCAATTAGAATAGAAAAGGAACACAACGAGAAAATTAGCGAACTATTTGTATTTTTCTCTGAAAACATAACAGGAATAATTTGGAAAGCAGATAAAGTTTCAATCCTATTATAGACACTATGCCGTGAATTTCTTCAGCCCATTTGGAAACATGATACTAAAGTTCTTATTGCTATAATTGACGTCGCTTTCTGACCCTTCAAACCGAAGCACCCTTTAAATTTGTGGTATGGATAATTTGGTATTGCGTATCTCAAAGCGGGTGGCTTCATTCACGCGGCTATGTCTATTACGACATTAACCGCAGTTAATCTGTAAGTTTCGTAATTATCCACGTCATTGAAAATAAAGTGACACTTACAAACATGATGTCTGGATTGTGGTGTAAACAACGTTGTCACATTCCATAGGACATTCGCTTCCTTCAACAATTAATGAATCTGGGAAATTCATAAGTTTTTTTAAAGATGTAATATGAATTGACATGATGTTTCCTCTCTGGGTAACTAGAGCAAGATCCTTTGCTAGGGCTAATGCTAGTAAATTCTCTCAGGCTGAGCTCGTGGGTCCACTTGCCGTTCCGTAAGTATTTAGTACTATCAGCGAATAATTAGGGGAGAAAAGGGGGATATAACCCGACTAGGGATGACGTCGGGCAGACGGTCGTTCGTAAAATATATGCTAAATCCAGCATAGCAGCAGTAGATAGCTGATTATATAGACAAAATGATTAGTAAATTCTCCATCATCTCAATAGTATAGATGTGCTGTAAATACAGTTTAGGTCATGGAGATGGAGATGGAGACCGCTGATACTGCAAGTTGGAAAAACATCTCGATAGTGTCTAGATGTGTTGTAAATCCAGTATATGTCTTTTAAAGATCAATAGAGATAGAATTATAAACTCACCACTATTGAGATGGAGACAAGCCAGACCGCTGATATTACAAGTTGGGAAATCACCTGTCGAAGCCATAAGGAGTACATAAGTTTTTCAGCTTAAACTTTAACGAGAACGAGAAAGATCTTACTGTTTCCCAAACCAATGTCTGGGGAATAGAAGAAGTAATAGAATCTCCACTTGACCGAAATCGATTCTGTATATTTAATTCTGAGCACACAAAGAAAGAAGAAAAAAGACTTTCAGGAAGAATTCGCAAATAGTTAAACTCCACTATGATTTTATTTCACCTACAACATCACTTTTACAAAACGTGGAATTGTGCAAGTATTCTTAAATTATCATTAGATTATAGGACAGTAAGCAGTATACTTATGACCAAAAAATGTGTATACTAAAAATATATGTGTATCTACTGACCAATATTGGGCATGTAATGATGAGTGCAGTTACAAACATCCGTTTGAGCTTTGGCCCTACAGTATAGAACACAAGCGCTGTATGAATACTTCTTGAATGGCCAATGTTGGGCGAAAGAGGGTACCTCGTGGCTGAACAGACAATCTCGACTTACTGGAGATATCGATTGGACTGCAACGTCTGTTATTGTTTGTTCTACCTGAAAATGTCCACAAGTTTTAGTAGTAAACTACTACCTAGTTCTTTTGTATACAATACAATATACAAGGTAATCAAACTCTTCTCACCCTCAAACTAGCTTCAAAATCATTGACTAGAGGTAAAGACGTGCAGCTGCTCAACGCGTTTTCTAAAGCCACGGACACCATGTCGTCTGGCGAATGAATTTTAATCTAAAAATGTCGAGATAATGAAAATATATTGGTAAATTTTGAAGCGTTTCGTGGACAACACGCATATTTACTGTAACGAGTACGTTATCATTCGGGTCACGAGCGACTCCCGCATTTAAAGGACAACAACATCGTGTAATCGAATCAAACCCGCTAAATTTATATACGTGAGGTTGGCATGTTATGCGCCCGCACGGGTCGTTGGGACCTCCTTTTTTCTAGCGGAAATCACCGGACTTTTGACTAAAACCCTCTGCCACTCAACAGCCACTGTCCAAATCCAGATTCGACCACACCAACGAAATAAAGGGGACAGATGAGGTGAAGAGTTTTTCCTCCCCACCCTTTACCAAGGGAACCGTAACCGCTAGTTATTGATGACGCTCTGGATATTGGTTATACCTGCTTATTGCTTAACAAAATAGTCATGAAAACCGATTTAAAGTAAAATAGCCGTCTTCTTCTAGTTGAAACTTCGATTTATTAAAGCGGTGGTCAGACTGTGTTGTCTCTGCTCCCCGAATTCACTCATCACCGTCCTCGTCGAACGTTACCGTCCTCGTCGAACCCGTCGCTTGCAACGAAGGGCTCGACGAGCGAATTAACCCATAGACACAGCCCACTGAGTTTCTCGCCGGATCTTATCAGTGGGTCGCGTTACCGATCCGGTGGTAGATTCTGCGAAGCACTGCTCTTGCTAGGGCCAGTGTTAGCAACACTCCAGCTTGAGCCCCGTGAACTCACCTACACGTTAGGGTGAAGCTGAAATATCCTCTCAAGGCTATCAGCATAGGTAGGGGAAAAAAAAACTTCACTCAACAAAGAGCAGTAATTTTTTAAACAGTTCTATTAGCTACAACATTCTTTGTCTTCGTGATTAATAGCTAAACATATATAACCATACCGATATCCGATACGGTGAAATATAAGCATCTTACTTCCAACACTTTGAAGAAAAAGTAGGATATTTTTTACTCACGATGACGGGTTTCGCGGCGGAAAACAATAGGCTTGGAAGGCCGATACGTCGATTGACAGTTATTACTTTCCCTTCGTTTGTCAGTTTCGAATTGAACACGTAACACAATCCGTATTCAGTCCTCGTCGGACGAAACCTAAAAATGCAAAAGGGATTTTATCTAATTTTGTTCAACCATATTTATCAATTTAGATTTTATTTTTGTCGTTTAGTTTTTTATTTTTATTTATTGCTTAGATGGGTGGACGAGCTCACAGCCCATCTGGTGTTAAATGGTTACTGGAGCTCATAGACATCTACGACGTAAATATGCCACCCACCTTGAGATATAAGTTCTAAGGTTTCAAGTATAGTTACAACGGCTGCCCCACCCTTCAAACCGAAACGCATTACTGCTTCACTGCAGAAATAGGCGGGGTGGTGGTACCAACCAGCGCGGACTCACAAGAGGTCCTACCATTAGTAAATTTCAGAATACGTTCACGGTCCGTTTGGAAATTACTGGTCATCGGAATCAGTGGTACGGAAACCATGCGATGTTTTCATTAATTCCTGCGTGATCTTGCGGGGGAAGAGGCAGTAAAATAACCAAATCCAAACATGTCATGATTAAACGAGGGTCATAAAAATATCTCTGTATTACGCAGCGGCTTTTCTGTACCCCACTAACTCACTGTGAAATGAGCGGTAGAATTGTCAGCCATCATCAGAAATCTTTACATGTTCGCGTTTTTTTTTTAATTTAATGACATATGTTCGCGCTTTTCACCGATTATCACCACTTATTTAGTGCGATTTAAGATCTGTTCATACGTATTCAACAAATGTTCACGATTGACTTCTACGGTGAAGGAATAGCATCGTGTAATAAAAATCAAAGCCGCAAAATTATAATTTGCGTAATTAGTGGAGGATCACTTGTGAATCCGCACGGGTAGGTATCACCACCCTGCCTATTTCTGGCGTGAAGTAGTAATGAATTTCGGTTTGAAGGCTGGGGCAGCCATTGTAACTATACTTGAGACCTTAGAACCCATATGTCAAGGTGAGTGGTGGCATTTACGTTGTAGATGTCTATGAGCTCCGGTAACCACTTAACAAAAAAAAGGGTGCGTGTACTTATGTACGCGCGTAAGAAGTTATAGTTTATTTTTATTAAATTAATTTAATTTCCTTTTTTTTAAATTTTAATCAATTTGAAAAAAAATCGATTAAACTACATTCTCAAACACGCATATTGGTTATCCCTTTTCTTGACATCGTATAAATTCGGTAATTCTCGGTACGGTTCGGAAAGTTCACCTGCGGCTATATTCAGACTCGCCAAGTTACGTCGGTCGTATTGTAATGAGCGATTTAGTGGGCAACTTCATTCTGTTAATTTTGTGTCACGGTGCGCGCGCATCGTAAAATTTCACTCTCATCAATTTTTCATAACGCGCCTAAAGAAGTATAATTTCAAAAAATCTGTTATTCTTTCGTTTAAAATCAGCTTCGCTAAACATTTCAGCCTTTCAGATAAATAGCCTTTCAGAATATTTATGTTACTAAACTTAACGAACGGTAATAGCCGAATTTTAGGACGAAACTTTGTGAACTTATTTACGAAACGAAATTCGCCTTCACGGGTTAATTAAGCGAGGAGATTTATTAATTTTATTGTGTTAAATAGTGATAAACATTTCTAGGTACCTATCTCATAATTTCAGTAATTAGCTTAGTAAATAAAGCTCTAGCATAACACGAGATTTCCAACTTTTAGGATCCTGGTCGTATGTTTTTTGCCTGACATACTCAATCTCAGTTGATGTTGAACGGGCGAGATTTCGTCGGAAATTTAAAGGGTGGGGTATCCAATACAACTATTAATGGCTATTCGCACTCACAATACATGATACCAACATTACGCAAATAAAAAAATGCGATACTCCTCATTCCTTCATTCCTGCTTTGTCTAATATATCATTCCTGCTTAATCAAAGTCTTTCGTGGGTATGCTGGAGATTCATATTTGCTTTGAAAATTCGGACGAGGCATATTTACATTACTCGATAGAAATCATTCTACATTTAAGGCCACGAACGCGTATCAAAATGATACCGGATGGATTAAATCTAATCACAACAAAATTCCACTACCCACAGTTTCACGCAAAAACAACATTTCTAGTTAAAAACTCCAAACCAACCCACCGATCGCAGCAAGAGAAGTACTCATCGGCCCACCAGCAATCAGTGAGCATCTGAGTGCAATTCCACCTGATCTTGTCGATCAGCTCCAAGTAGTTAGGGATGCAGGTCAGATTCATTTTGCAGTTCACACACTTTGAACAGTGCTTCGAATTCCAGTACAATACGTCTTTTAAGAAAGCTGAATATTTTTGCGTTAGACCGGTCCTAAAAAAAAAAATTAAAATATTGTTACGCCGGTAAGAGCAACGCCATCTATCGTCGAATATCAAAACTACTCTACTTGTCAGGAATGTTCTCGATATTTCTAGGGATGTCGTATCGACTACAAAAGCGTTGCAGAGATGACACGAAGGCGGTAAGTAATTGGATCTACTCGAAGCGAAACAGCGAACGGATCACCCGAAGCGAAGCGGAAGAAGTTAATTACGGATTGTAAAGCGCTCTGTATGTGTTCTAAGCGCTAAATAGAGTTTTAATTTCTACTTCGGTGGAAGTTTCATTTATCCCGAACCTCAGCGCGTGACAATATGTTAAAATAAGAGATTTACAAGTCATCGCTGACTCAAATAAACACCATACAAATTACTGTAACTAGTGATTAAATTACTATTACGGATGAAAGGCGATTCCATGCAGCAGAGATGCGAATGTTGCGATGGATGTGTGGAGTAACGAGAATGGATAGAATACGAAATGAATATGTTAGAGGAAGTCTGAAAGTGGCACCTGTGACAGAGAAGCTGAGGAGTGCGCGTTTGGGGTGGTATGGACATGTGATGAGACGGAATGAAAATGAGGTTGGTAAGAGAGTGTTAACTATGAATGTGGAAGGAGATAGAGGAAGAGGTAGACCTAAGAAGAAATGGATGGATTGTGTGAAGGACGATATGGGTAAGAGGGGAGTGAGCGAAGAAATGGTATATGATAGAAGAGTATGTAAGGAGAAAACATGTTGCGCCGACCCCAGGTGACTGGGAGAAGGGCAGGATAATGATGATGATGAGTGATTAAATTACCAAAACTCACACATTCAAATACTCTTTAATTCTATCGCCGGGGTCGTTGGCCTCGCAAATCGTAACTGCGGGGAAAGGTGTCTCCCATTCTAAATAATTTGTCTCCACGCTATAGTTGATTGCGTCTTCGGTATAAAGGCCCAGCGTCGCTTTAAGAACTGCTGTCGAACCAAAACAGCAGACCAATAGCATCGAGAACCAAAACAATCTGCCAAAAAGGTTTGTATCACTTAGATTTTAGTTGTCGTAGCCTAGAGGATAAAGACGCCCAGTACAATCGTATCAAGCGATGCATCGGTGTTCGAATCCCCCAGGCGGGTACCAATTTTTCTAATGATATACGTAAAAAAGGGTGCGTGTACTTATGTACGCGCGTAAGAAACTATACTTTATTTTTATTAAATTTATTTCTTTTTTTTAAATATTAAATAATTAATAATAAATATTTAACGTTAATATTTTAATAATATTTAGTATGAATTATATTAAATATAATTTTGTTATTTATATTACTAAAAAATGAATGCTAATAAAACTTTTTTTTACGAGTGTACACGCGCGAAAGTTCACCTACGGCTATATTCAGACTCGCCAAGTTACGTCGGTCGTATTGTAATAAGCGATTTAGTGGGCAACTTCATTTCTGTTAATATTGTGTCACGGTGCGCGCGCATCATAAATTTTCACTCTCATCAACTTTTCATAACTTAAAAAAAAAGTTGCTCTTTTTTTCCATACCTAATCGTTGGAGATTAAGGGGAAAGGACAATGCCCATTTTCTATGGGCGTCTGGGCCCCTAAAAAAAGTTGTCACGTCATGATGGTTTTAACTTATTTTGATAAACAAAGAAATATCGTTTCATATTCAGAAAACTATTTTTATATTCTCACCCAGGTTTAAGAGATATGTATTTTTTTCTGCAGCTAAAATTAAGTTGTTAATTGTTTTTTTTCGAAATCAATAATCGCTGTTATAATTATTTACAGTATTAAATAAGTTAATTGTGGTTAATGTTGCTAGCAATAAGCCCTTACGTACATTTTATTATTATTATATCCTCATAAAAATAATAAAATGAAATGAAAATCCGGAAGTTGACAACGATATTGTTGTTGTTGTTTTTAAATTCGCCAATAAGCAGGCAAAGAGCGTAGCCTATACAGCCTAGTCTGTTGTAGTTATATTTTTTATGTCAATAAAAAGCCGGTGTATCTCTTTTTATTGCTTTTTGGAAGTTTTGACGTCAACTCGATGAATAGCTCATTGAGTGAGCATGAATTTCCGCAGACCTTTATCTTGAAAAAAAAAACAGTCACTGCTATGTTAGCCACAGTTTTATTCCAATGCCTCAATAAACGTGAACAATGATTATTGACGTTTAATACACAAAACAACACCCAATTTATATATTATACATCACAATAAACCTACCAATAAACTATTAAAAAAACATTAAAATAAAACTTCAAGTGACGCTTCACTCGGGTTGCTGCCAAAACTCTCTGATCATATATAATAAGAATAGAGTAATGGTAGGCCATTGCTATTTTTACTAATGGAATCATTAATATCTAAAAATATTAAATAAAATATCTCATGGTTTCATGTAATAATTATTATTACAATATATAAATATTGAATTGAACAAAAATAAACTAAAAAGTCTGTGAATTATAACAATTAGTTTTTTTTTTATTTGTTGTTCATGTCACAGACAACTCGTTTGGCAGCATATAGGTTTACTATAAGGCTGTATGGGCTAAGCCCTTTGCCTATTGGTGAATTTAAAAACTATGGCACTAAGTTTTGGGATGTTATCAAATAAGTAATTTATTTTTTTGTAAAACAATGCCTGGGCGAAAGTAATGTTGATACATAAACTAAACAACGTAAAAAAATAAGGCATAGTTTTTCAAGTACAAATAGTTTTGACATAAAGTTGGCCCACTTTTGGGCATTGTCCTTTCATCTCCGCGCGGACGTGTAAGTGAGCACAGCCTTAGAGAATTCCTAACACTGACCCTAGCAATACACATTGGTACATGTCGTTGCGTGTTTTCGAATTTTAACATGACCCGGAACGAGTAAATTCACCATCAATTGAGGCCCTCAGCGTAAAAATGACCTAACCCACAATTTTTCTTATTCGTGCATATATATTATAGCAATTTATTGAAAACTTAATAAATATTGATGCAAAAACGGTTTATCCCTAGTTTCACGCATAGATAACAGATGGCTTTGTAAACATTATTTTTAGAAAGAAGAAAGGAAGATGAAGAAGAAGAGAAGAGGGAAGAGAAGAAAGAAGTCGTCCCACCATCACACACCTCGAGCCTGCTACACACCATCCCGCAGAGCATCACCCCTGCCTCAATAGGTAGGGAGATCCAGTCCGGGCAGAGGGGTTTCCCCGAGGCCCGCTCCGCGCCGCCGCAAGGGGACGCGACGACCCCACGACGACGACATTATTTTTGCGCATGGCTACGAAGCCATGTAAAAGTAAATTCACACCTCATTATCTCCATACTAACTATAGTAAGCTTAGATCACTTTTACGCTGACGGCCTCAATTATCATTGCTTGTCGCGTACGAAACCAAAACTCTTTTGCTTTGTTTCCGTCTCAATTTTAACAGAAAACCTTCCTCAGTTTGTAAAGGAATCTGCACAACACATAAATAACTAAAACAACACGCCTTGAACTCCTGAATACGACGTTTATAGCAAAAGTTTGAATCAAACACATTGAATTATAATTTAAAATGAATAGGAACTTATTTTTACAATTTTTGGAGATTCAGGTTTTATGTTACATATATTTTATAACATTATTAATCGCATAAAATTTCAACTTTTTTTTCGTAGTCGCTGTTAGCTTAACGCTAAATCTATATTATTAGAGGCGACTCCCTCTTAAGTCAAAGTCTATGGGCGGAGCCATTGACGACGAGCACTCACGTGGACTCGTGACGTCATCTGGAGGGGCAACTCGTCATCTGGAGGGGCAACCGACCGACCAGCGGGGACATCACGCCACCTCGGATCACTTTTTGCTGGAAGCGCGCGCAGCGTTCACTTGTCTTAGATTTAATATTCTGTGTCGATCGTTCCTACCCACTTTTGTATTTTTTTTATTTATTTAAATTATTAAGCCGTTGCTAAAATCAGAAGTGGGATAGGGCTTGTGCCCTATCCGCTTCTGGGTTATCCTGGCGTACAGTTTATTTTTAAAATTTGCATTAAATTAACAACGTAATGACCGATATACGTGTAACTGGAAGCAGGGTAGGAGGACGCTCGCATTCGCCGAATGTTCGAGACCAATATTGGAGAATAATATTGGCGCGTTTAATTGCTTAAAACTCAAATGTGAACGTTGCGCGTGAGTCGAGCCCGCTAGGGTCGCAGATAGAAGACGCACGTCCCTCGACCGCGGACGGTGGTGGCGCCGGACCCGTGGTGGCGTTGGGAATCACATCACCGCCGCCGTCAGAGTCCCGCGCGTACGACGCTACAGACAGGATCATCGGAGCATTAAGTGCACTGTCCAAAGTAAGGTCGAACCATTTTTATATTTCTAATTTTGACCCCAGCGTTAATGATATCGATTCTTGGTGCGAAGTAGATTTTTTTTGTCGGATACCCTCTTATGAAATGTAATAAATCACCAAGTAACTAGCTCAACGACTTTATCACAACCGACCTTACGGTCTATTTTTATTGACGCGATAGAACATGCTCGAGACTGAATGCTCAGTTTCGATGGGTGGAAATAACATTCGAAGGGTTCAAAATGTTACTAGTCGGCACACTCCATCAATACGTCAATTAGACAACAGTCCGACTGTCCAGGTCGGTGATCATGCAAACGGGACGCCGTGTTGTTCCATCGCCGTGTCGATTGTACCCGCGTTTGAGAATAGATGTAAAATAGTTCCACCACGCGTTGTGACAATAAAAAGGCAACTACCACATCAGCACGGAAGTTAACCGAATCCATTAGATTCGTAAATTCAGATCGAGCTCATGGTTACTTTATTTCTAAGTTTTACCCTGCCGTGCAATACATAGACACATTGTGTAAGGAAGTAGAATGGGCTAGATCCTTAACTGGGAAGGCACTGAGTATTTGTCACGAGTTTTGGGCTGTCTTAAGAGTGATGAGCGTACTTGGTTACACGTGTGATTGTCTAGTGACCGGACGTGGGGTAACTTCGTAAAAGACTTTAAGCCGTTGTGTCCGCGAAAGTTAGAGTATGCCAATATTCTTTATAATGCTATGCAATTAGCATCAGATTGCTTTGCCTCATACGTCGAGTGCGCCAGGAGATCGTTGCTCTGTATTAAGATGGTCAGAGGTCTGACTGACAAACTCGGAACTTTAATAATGATACGGGGCATAATGGGCCCTCTGGTTGACTCGCGAACGCTAGTCTACAGATTCACGATTTGATTTAATTTTTGGTGGAGGTCAGGTTAGGCCGAGTCCTCGTAGGGTTCAGGCACTAGTTGAGTCACCAGTGACGCGTAATGTCAAACATTCTTGGGGTTGACTGCATGCTTCCAGAGATTTACGTGGTAACATAGTTCACGTAGATGTTGTAACGTGGTAACATAGTTCACGCAGAGATTTACGTGGTAACATAGTTCACGTAGATGTTGTAACGTGGTAACATAGTTCACGCAGAGATTTACGTGGTAACATAGTTCACGTAGATGTTGTAACGTGGTAACATAGTTCACGCAGAGATTTACGTGGTAACATAGTTCACGTAGATGTTGTAACGTGGTAACATAGTTCACGCAGAGATTTACGTGGTAACATAGTTCACGTAGATGTTGTAACGTGGTAACATAGTTCACGCAGAGATTTACGTGGTAACATAGTTCACGTAAAGGTGTGACGTGGTAACGCAGTTCACGTTACGAGTGTATTAGCTTGACATGTTAACCTGGCCATGTCAACCAGACTTTACTCTCAGTATATTATACACCCGATATGGTAACAGTGCCGTGTCTTCAGTACATCTAACGTAACTCAACAAGAGCCTACTATACATGAACACACTGAAATGTGATGTAAAATGCTCACAAAAACTACTAACTTTTACTAATGGTTCATGGTACCAAAATCATGATTGTAATGCAAACAATCTATTTCTATGACGATATCATAGAACACCCCGATAGCAACGCTGTGCACACAGTGAGTCCTGCATCGTCAGAGATTGAAGACGGTCATGACATCGAGGTGAACGTGGACGTCCACCAGTCAGGAGAGGCCGTATTAGAGGCGACTCCCTCTTAAGTCAAAGTCTATGGGCGGAGCCATTGACGACGAGCACTCACGTGGACTCGTGACGTCATCTGGAGGGGCAACTCGTCATCTGGAGGGGCAACCGACCGACCAGCGGGGACATCACGCCACCTCGGATCACTTTTTGCTGGAAGCGCGCGCAGCGTTCACTTGTCTTAGATTTAATATTCTGTGTCGATCGTTCCTACCCACTTTTGTATTTTTTTTATTTATTTAAATTATTAAGCCGTTGCTAAAAATATAATATATATAAAAATGAAACCCGTTTTCCGTTGTCACGACATAACATAGAAAGATTTGGCTAATTTTGGTCTTCAATTATTTGTGGAAGTCCAGAGAAGATTTAAAAGGTATAAAAATATGAACATTCTCGGAATTAAATAAAAATAACAATTTTGTTTTCCCTTTGACGTGTCCCCCGTCGGACGGATTCCTTTTGTTTGTTTTAAGTTTATTCTATATAAAAGTTTAGGTCTTTTATTTATCGATTGAGGCACTACGAAGTCTGCCGGGTTAGCTAGTAGATAATAAACAAACAGACACAGAGCCAAAAAAAAAATTGTTGTATTGTGGTAAATTATATAATATCTTAATATCTTGCACTCTATGAATAAATAATAAGTCTATTTATTCGTAGCTTGCACTGCACTAAAATTCGCATGTCAAATAATAACAAAGCATACACGCTGCTTTTAACTTAAAGTAATAACTCATTGTCACTATGCTTAGCGAATAAATGATTTCTTTCATTCTCCTTTCTTTCTTTCTTACCTGTTAATCACAAAATTTTTGCCCGATGTGGGAATCGAACCCACGAACGCAGTGGCGCAACAGTCAGGGCCGCTAACTACTGTACGACCGAGTCAATCTACTACCGTAAAACTACTTTCACGTCTTAATCTCCGGTTTCCTTATTTATTTCTTTACGATTTTGGGTTTCTTCGTCGAGATTTGAATCGTAGTTAGCACAATATTGATATATCGCCCGTGACCGAGAAAACTATATTCGAAACCGATATTATGTATAAAGTGTGTGTGCGTACGGTGATATTCGACGATTATTTCAACCATTCATCGAATTCTGTTACTGTTTTACTGGTGGTAGGAGCTCTTGTGAGTCCGCGCGGGTAGGTACCACCGCCTTACCTATTTCGGCCGTGAAGCAGTAATGTGTTTCGGTCTAAAGTTAGGGCAGCCGTTGTAACTATGTACCGCAGAGACCGACGTCGTTGGTCGTCGACTATCGCCTCGACGACCCGTCGGTCGGGCGTCCTCGAAATGGCGCCGCGTGTCTGGTTGTAGTGTTGACCGCGGGAACCCCCCTACTCTGACCGGGTTCTGACCCCGGTCGGAGATTGGACGTCGGGTGTAAGAGTGCAGGGGAGTCGTTTAGTGGGTGGGCCCTAAAATCCTTGGGCCCGCGATCTGCTCTCAACATCTGCAGATCGTTGAGTCTCACATACCCCGCGCGCCCTTTATGCGCGGGGACCTCGTAGGAGGTTCGGCCCCGGCCCGGAAAAAAAAAGCCGTTGTAACTATACTTAGAACTTATATCTCAAGGTGGGTGGCGCATTTACGTTGTAGATGTCTATGGGCTCCAGTAACCACTGAACACCAGGTGAGCTTTTTTTATTGCCCTTGTAGGCAGACGAGCATACGGCCCACGTGATGGTGAGTAGTTACCGTCGCCCATGGACTTCAGCAATGCCAGAGGCAGAGCCAAGCCGCTGCCTACCGAGCTGTGAGCTCGTCCACCCATATAAGCAATAACAAAAAAAAATCCACAACAAATATGTTCAATAATAGATTATGCGGAAGCAAGTTTTTTAAAAACAGATGAATATCGATATTTATATTACTAGGTCCATCACTATTTATCCAACACCACAACGGTCTCCCAAGAACCGAGAAGTGTTAGTTTCAAACTTATATTTTAATACAAATACAGCGAAACGTGCCTTATCTTTCTGCAGGAAGATTAAACAGTATCCATTTATAAGGTTTGCGTGTTACAGACGATATTTCGCTCCACTCTCGCTGTGTTCTGTTTGTTTAAGCGACGTTTTAAAATAAACTGTAGTACTTGGAAACGTCTAGAATAAAATGCTACGTCTTTGTCTTTTATTTCTAATTAAGACTTGAATATTTGTCTTTATAAAGAGATTTTTGTAGTGATTTTTGGAACGACGTTCCTTATGGGACGATGCGGATGGGTACCCTAACTGGGAAAAAACGTCCGTAACGTAAGATTTTTATTATATATGTTTAGTTTTAGTATGATTTCTATACAGTGTCTAATGTATAGTCTACGTGATGACGGTTATTATTATTATTCATATAAATAGCTGTTTCTTTGTATATTATTATGATATATTTTTTATAAATCATTGTGAATATAATAAAGTTGATAACTTTGTAAAGTAGTTTCTTTTTATTTTTATCAATAAAAAAATCTTAATAAAAAATGTATACCCGAATAATTATTTTCTTAATACCTCGAATAGAACTTAAAATTAATATTTTAATCAGTTTATTCACTCTATTGCGTTGCAGCCTGTTCATCTTGCAAAACACCACTCATTTGTATACTCTACTGGACCGTAATGCGAACGATTTCTGTGCGAGTTTTTTTTTTCCCTTGTAGGCAGACGAGCATACGGCCCACCTGATGGTGAGTGGTTACCGTCGCCCATGGACTTCAGCAATGCCAGGGGCAGAGCCAAGCCGCTGCCTACCGCTTAATACTCTCCACAAGACTCGTTTGAAGAAGGACATGTCATAGCGCTCGGGAAACACCGTGGAGGGGAGCTCATTCCATAGCCGGATGGTACGTGGCAAAAAAGATCTCTGGAAACGCACTGTGGATGACCGCAGTGGCTCCAGGTAGTATGGATGAACTCTACTCCGGTGGCGGGCGGTGCGATGGTAAAAACGAGATGCCGGTATCATCTCGAANAAGGACATGTCATAGCGCTCGGGAAACACCGTGGAGGGGAGCTCATTCCATAGCCGGATGGTACGTGGCAAAAAAGATCTCTGGAAACGCACTGTGGATGACCGCAGTGGCTCCAGGTAGTATGGATGAACTCTACTCCGGTGGCGGGCGGTGCGATGGTAAAAACGAGATGCCGGTATCATCTCGAACAATTCCTCAGAGCACTCCCAATGGAACATGCGGTACAAAATACAGAGGGAACCGAAGTCCCTCCGCAGACCCAGAGGTTCCAAACGAGTAGTTTAGCCACTAAATTACTCGGTACTCGACTAAAATACTCGCCTAGTCCGAGCAAGGCTTAAGCGCCTGGATTGCCTGACTTTGTCTTCTCTTGTTTGCCAATGTACGTTTTAGTCATTTTCGGTGTTTCAGAGATAGATTCATTCTCAATATCTGCGGGTTCGTCTTTCCCGGAGTTTATTAGATATTCCGGCGCCTTAGTTAGAAGATCGAAGAGAGAAATCGACATAGTTACATCAGTGCGCCGCGTAGGGCACTAGTAAGGCAGTCAACGTGTTAAACTGCTATTTATTGGGTAATAAAACTTACCTTTTAAATGTAGGCAAAGGCTTCATTGATAGCACATAAGGGACTCCGCTGAGACTGGTGTTGTCGCCGAAGAAACCTATTTTCTTTATAACTTTAACAGAAACGGGGTCTTCTTTGTTGCGATCCATATCTTTATCTCCAAGGTTTATTTCTAAAAATTACAAAACCTAATTTGTGCAATAGTGTAATATTTGTTTTGAAATGTATGCATATTTTCATTATAAAAGATTCACATTAAATCGACTTTATGATGTACGATTTAAAACCAATTTAAATATCAATGAGTATTCTTTTATTAATAGCCAGAACAAACAAACATGTAGATATATATTTGTTTTTATTGCTTATATGGGTGGATGAGCTCACAGCCCACCTGGTGTTAAGTGGTTACTGGAGCCCATAGACATCTACAAGATAAGTGCGTTACGCATCTTGAAATATAAGTCCTAACATCTCAGTATAGTTACAACGGCTGCCCCACCCTTCAAACCGAAACGCATTACTGCTTCACGGCAAAAATAGGCGGGGTGGTCGTACCTACCCGTGCGGACTCACAAGAGGTCCTATACCACCAGTAATTCACAATAGATAAATTTTATATCGAGTTTTTTTAAAACAGGAGTAAAAAATATAACAACAATGCTTTGATAAAAATACGTTAGTTCCTCTTAACCTTTCTTGAACCTTCTGACCAAAAGGGCGCGAAACCGTCATGTATTTTTAACGGAACTACACTTTTGTACAATTGTGTAGGTTGCATTTTAATTTTATATCAATTAACGCGGCAATTGCGTTTGTGAAAAGCGATTACATCGGCTGCATTTAAATACACTTACTTCCATTTGTAATGGAAAATACATGTCACGGTTCGTTTAATATGAATAATTACGCAAATTTTCATGTAAACCATATTTTTAAACAATCCAAAACAGAGAATGTGACTATTTTCAAGGCTTTTTGCGATGAAAGCAATTATTCTGCGATGAAAACAATTATTCTGATTTTCGAGAATTTAACTTGAATACGATCTCACGCATATTATGTGAATAGACGCTGCAGAAATGGAAATAAAGTACGCACCACGTTTTGACACGTTTTGTGGATTATTTTTTATTTACCGAAATTTAAAGAATGTTTGGATTTGAGCATCAAGTTAAGTAGTAATAAAATGTTGAAAAAAAAACCTTTATTTCCCAATTCCATTAAATAATAAATGTAGATGTTGATTCCCATTTGCTAGGAGTTATATTTTTCTTTTAAACTAAAGTAGTACATTTTTTGGGATATGAGTGAGGGACTCACTCAGTTTCTTCCATTTTCCCCTAGAATTTGCAATATTCGGCCTTTCTCTTTCGCAAGAAGTCTTATTTAACTTGAAGGTGCTATTCCAGTTTGGTAGGCGAGCTCACGAGGCTCAGTCTGAGAGAGTCGCAAACATCTGCCCTTCTTTAGCGCTGGGGAATCTCTTTACAGATACCCGGTCGAGGGGGGTAACAGGTTTTTTTTTGCTTAGATGGGTGGACGAGCTCACAACCCACCTGGTGTTAAGTGGTTACTGGAGCCCATAGACATCTACAACGTAAAATGCGCCACCCACCTTGAGATATAAGTTCTAAGGTCTCAAGTATAGTTACAACGGCTGTCCCACCCTTCAAACCGAAACGCACTACTGCTTCACGGCAGAAATACGCAGGGTGGTGGTACCTACCCGCGCGAACTCACAACATGTCCTACCACCAGGTCGGGCTATGTCGGATCCTGCGCCTCCAAAAACGAAGCGGGAGAGAAGGAAGACCGAAGTCCTCCTCTTCTTGCATACGTCTGCCCTAGCAAGAGCAGTACTTCGCTGAATATACCACCGGATCGGAATCACGCTGACAAGTTCTGGCCAGAAACTAAGTGGGTTCATTCCCAAAAAAATCGAACTATATTTCAGCACTGCATAAACAAACAAACAAAGTTAAATAAATTCCGTTCAAATTTTATATTATGTAATTTCGTTATTTATCTGTTTCTCGACCTATCTATTTGCGAGAAATAAACAATTTTACGAGAAACAGAACGACAAAATTAAACAGTCTCTATAGTTTGTTTCCAAGTTCAGATTAGATAGTGTCTGATGTACCTAATGTGTATTAACGTTGCAAATTATCTCTTGTCGCTTGGGGGCATGATAAAATATCGAGCGCATAAATCATTTTTCATCACAATTTCTTTCATTTGAGACTCATAATTGTGAAATTAACATAATTAACATTAACGTAACATAACAATTGAGCGGATGAAGGGGATATGATATAATTTGTTCATTTTGAGAAAACGGGCCACAAACTTTTTATCTTCGTCCATATGTGTAACTCCTTTTAACATGCAATTTCTAAAAATTGTCTTTAAGCTCGGAATTTTAAGGTCTAATATGGTTTATAAGCACATAGCACCATCATTCAATGTAAGAACACAAAAATCTTATCTCCCCCTAATCTACCCCTTCATCCACTCATGTCTTCAATTGAATTTAGAAAATCTGCTGGTAACAGGTAATGTACGGAAAAGACGGCCCAGAGACAGAAATCCAATCCGCTGGTCAGATCAGATAGGTACGCTCTATTCTTAACACCTCAGTCCACGACACAATTCGCGGAGCCGAGGATAGGCAGGGCTGGCGCAGGAGTCCAGTAGAAAGTTATTAGGGAGGCCACCACCCTTAGCATTGAGGATTATAGACGCAAGAAGAAGAAGATTCCAAACTAGTCGCTATATAGATAGCATTGCAGATGTTATTGATTACGTAATTTTAATGATATTCGACAATTTTGTTTTAACACAGGACAAGTTTTTTTTTACAAATTGTCTTTTTCGACTCGACGTGATTTAGGTCAGCAAGTTCAATTTTTATTAAAACGTTCGTTACAAGGCAGAACGATAAACGAAATACTATTACGATAAATATTACAACTCAATTCGGTATTAAATTAAGTTCAATTAACAGCTAAATTATTTAATAATAATATTATTATCTTTGTCGACAATAACTCGATAACACTACTGACAATCGATAAAACACAACACGAGTGTCTAATTCTCCGTCCTTGTCGCACGCAGTGACTCCAGAGTCGTCGCCGCGACCGGTCACTCTCGCGCATTCTCAAATTTAGAAGACCTTGACTAATGTCAAACTTTATTATTGTTGCATTTGAACGCGTTTCCGAAATGTTTATTTTAAATGTTTTTGAATGATACATATGTACTGTTTTGATGTAGTTCGTAGAAATTGTTGTAATAATATCAAGTGAAAGAGACAGTATGCTGTGTTTTAGTAAAGTGCGAGTGAGTAGACTAAGGTGTAAGGTGGATCGTTTGTACGATCGTGTTCTGTACCATTCGGGCGCGGGAGTCTTCGGGCATCGACCGACGATTGCAGATGAATACGGTTCGCCCAAATTCTATGTATCGTACTTATAAAGAGAATTTTTGGGTTATCCTTTTTTTATGATTGAAAGATTACTGGTGGCCCGAAGGCCTTTCCAGTTTCACCAGGACATGTAGGCGAGCAAAGGCTCAGCCAGGAGGGCTGGGATTTGCTAACAACTGCCCGAGCGTCTCCGAAGGAAACCTAACAACTCAAGAGCAATTGCTTCGCGAATGAATCTACTACCGGATCGGAATCGCGACCCACTGAGAAGATCCGGCGAGAAACTCAGCGGGCTGATGCATGGGTTAGGTTGCGGGTTATCCTGGCTGAACCTTTGCTCGCCCACCTGTCCTGGTGAAACTGGAAAGGTCTCAGGGCCACCAGTAGGTAAACTCTCAATCAAAAAACAAACAAAAAATTTGACCAATTCTTCTTCTTCTTGTATACGTAGCGAATCGATTTATTTTTCATAATAAAAACTTAAAAGACTCCAAAGTAAAATAATTAATTAGAATATTAGCTAACGTTGTACAATAAGTAATCGTTTCTCTTGGAAGTTATTTCTTAGGTGTCGTTAGCCAGCAGAAACGGCAATGGTACCACAGCAAGACTTGAATCTATGGCCTCTTCCACTATTAAAAGACGACACCGCTGTGCCTTTAGAATGTAACGATATAATTAAGTAGTAAAACGCAATGAGATTTAATTGTGGATAATATTGCTAGCACACGAAGAAAAGCTAACTAAATTAAATTGATACCATACAATATTGATACTTTGGTAACCCCGTTTGCCAAACAACTTATCGGAACTCCGAATCGATCCGGTGGAAGATTCAGCGAAGCACTTCTCTTGCTAAGACTCGTGTTAGAAGTTAAAAAATGGAGAGGTTAAAAAACTCACACTAAGCAGTAAGCACACAGTCTAGATCATCGCACATACAAAAGGTCTACAAGTCTGTCTGTTTACTGAACCTGAAAGATACCAAAGAAGGTTTTAATTGTAGGATCGTTTTCAGATAAAAACATCCACCCACTTACGAAACTGTAAGATCGTTTGGACGTCTGAAACCTTGGCTTTAATTATTTCTAATGCGACTTGATATGAACATTTTATTAGTCAATAACCATTCATTGGCGTTAGAATCCACTATGTTTAGGAAATTGCCGGTGCAAATAGCGTAAGCAACACAGAAAAGATGACATCGATTGAAACGAATTTTAAACTATGTTGCGTTAAACGTTATGTACTGACGACTCGCATTTAATAATAATTGGGGAAAAAACAAGCCTGTTCATCACAAAATATTTCCTAATTGAACCCACGACCCTTGCGCAAGGACAGCGGCGCTAACCCACCACCCAGTCCGTCTATGTATAGTATATGTTTAAAGTTTGTTTCAGCCAATGCCGCTGTGGACTCGAGTAATCAATATTCAGGCATTCATAAATACTAAATAAATTACACTTCATTATACATTGACTATATTATTTCAAATCGGGAAGCTCGTATTTCTGGGGGCGGTACCTGTTTTTGTATGGACATTTGGACGGGTCATATCCAAAAAACTCATTCACTGAGATTGGAACAAAATGCTTACGAATCAATATAAAGACAAGTGTCTTAACGTAATGTCAGCATAGGTACATTCAATTGATAAGCGATTGATAAACCTCACGATCATAAGGAAGAATTAGCACTAAAGTCAATTATTGTAACAATTTAAAACACTAAGTGAACGAAACATAATTTTCACAGAGATTCCAGAGGACATAATATCAAAAAGATCTAAGAACTGCCGAGCGCAACAGCTGGTCAACGCCTACCGTACGTACGGACATCTAAAAGCTACTATAGATAACGTAGACTACAGAAATGAAAGCAGGTATTGTATTTTTCAAATTAATGTTTTAGCTTAAGGCTGTTATTATACCTCTGAGCATAGTTAATTCTTGTAAAGCAGTCAGTCAAATTTACAAAATATCAAAACGCCAAACACAAAAAAATAAACCCATTGCAATTTTAATTAAAATTTAATAACAGGTAACCCTCCGATATCACGGTATTTTACACATGGTTCCACTCTAACACGCAAAAGTAAAATTCCCCAAAACCATCTTAAGTATAACACGGTACTTCTACAACACGATAGAAAGACTTTTGTTTAAAATTATTTAGAAAATTACATTATGCACTAGGACTATTAGGTACCCCTCTCATGTTGGTCTGGGCACCGGCGAAGGGGGCCTAAGAAGACGACGTACAAGCTGCTCTGCACGCGTTTTACGCAAGAGCATCCGGGTGATGGAAGGCTGGCTATCCTCGACCCACGCTAGTTCTGACCCAGTGGGGTATTCCATAGGATAAACCACTATAACCGGCGCCATCTAGGCGGACTTTGGGTAGCCTGCCAACCGAGAGGACTGGTGGTCGTGGCGCCGACGACTGCCGGTCCGGCGTCCCAAGGGTGAGGGTGATGGGAGAGATGTGCTCCGCACTAAACACTTTAATTTCCCCCCCTTTGCCTTTTCATGAGTTCTGTCTCATGCGAGGTTCGGACGTGGGTTGTTGAGCGACAGGAGGTATTAGTTAGTTCGACTCCGACATGCCCTGCACTCTATCCCCAGTGGAGGGCGGAAGCCGGCGATATCCTCCTGACCACAAAAAATATGCATTAGGACCGAATAAATGAAATTTTACTGCTTATTTTTATGTAATTTTATATTTGTTTGATTCTTGTTTCATATAACACGGTTTCGCAAAACAAGGAACTTTGTAGGAACGTATCTACCTTATTTTAAGAGGGTTACCTGTAATTAACATCTTTGCGATATTTGTATATTTATTATTAGCTATTATTCGCTAAAATATTTGGATATTATCATTTAAAGACGTCATCATGAGAAGTTGATAGCTTAACTTGCTGCCAAAGCCAAATATAAAAGGCTCGAATCGGAATGTGTAAATATCTATCAATGCAATGTCGAGCATCCCAGCCAATATCAGAGCATGCTCATAGATCTTCACAGTAAAAACTTATTGAATCGAAATTTAAATATAAATAAAATATTATAATAAAATATATATTATAATATATATATAAATATATATAAAAAAATAATATATTAAAATTAAAATATTTGAATCGATTGCCTAACGGACTAATGTTTCAGGAATATCAAAGAGCTGCATTATTCGAGATACGGTCTCGATCCCAAAGAAACAGTTGACACAGGACTCCTGTATGGTTATAGCGGCAACAACTCAATCAAAAGCTTAGTCGATGAACTGGTTAAAATATATTGCGGGCATATATCGTATGAGTTCACGCATTTGGAGGTAAACCCTATTACAAATTATTCTCAGGTACACAAATGAAGGTGCTTATCAAAAAAAAAAGAAGATCTAGATAAAATTACACCAAACACTGTTATATTTGTAGTTTTTATGTGAAAATAATAATCTCTTTAAGGAATTATTGTAACATCAAAATAGTTTTTTTAGTTTTCGAAAAACAGCTAATGAGATAATTCTAATAGAAATTATTCTCGCTAGTCAGAAGCAGAAAGAGAATGGTTCGCTCAGCGCATCGAAAGCGGTGTAGATCCTGTGGAAAACGATCGAAGAATCGAAATTCTCAAAGAATTACTCCATTCTCAAGCCTGGGATAAATTCCTCTCAATCAAGTATCCCACTGTGAAAAGATATTGTGGCGAAGGGGCTGAATCATTATTGACCTTCTTTTCAACTTTATTTCGACTTACAACATCAGGTTAGTACGAGATTTTTGGATTTATTTTGTAACAAAAATTCCATAGCCTTATGAGAAATTTTCTGATTTACTCGTATGTGTTTCATGTGTGTCATAATCATCATCTCTGCCTGTTGAAAATAGACTTCTCCAATCGATCTCCAGTGCAGCCGGTCCGTTGGCATCTACATCCAACGTGACCCAGCGATTTTTATATCTTTTATTTGGAAAATATCGCCTATTACATATAATACGATATTCATTAGCGGATTTAAAAATTTTTGAAGAAGTATATTGGCCGGTAGAAAAAAAAACTTCAAACCACCAATCGAATGCGTATTTAAAACACTGCCTTTTGTTTACAGAAAGAATAGAACAAGTCATCTTAGGAATGGCCCATAGAGGGAAGTTGAACGTCCTCAGCGGGCTATTACAGTGTCCTCCGGTCAAGATCTTCCACAAGTTTACAGGAAGACCAGAGTTTCCGGACGAAGCAAACGCGGCTTGTGATATTTCAACCCATCTCAGTAAGGACTACTTCGCTTCTTCGCATCTTATTCCCTATTTTTGTTAGAAGTTGTTAGTTTGTATCTTTTTCTTCTTCTCTTAGACTTCTTATCGACTTACTTTTTTTTCAATTTCTCTTAGAGCTTTTTGTTTATTCATTACCCAAAAATATAATTTACTTGACGAAATAAGCCAACATCGGTAGTGCTAAGACTAAGACCTCAGTGTGACATTTCATTTCAAATATTTAATAATCTTTCTTCATCATAAGATCCTTAAAGTAAATCATTGATTTGACTCATGAAATTTTAATATCTCTTTCATATCAAATTGTATTAAAATGGATAATCATTATTAGAATTTTAAAGGACAAGGACGCTCGATTCAATGATTAGTAAAATAGCTATACTTTATTGTACAAAATTGTATAAAACCCGATGCTGAATAGCATAGATCTTTTTGCTTAGTGCGAGTTTTTTAACGTTCTCGATAGAGTAAAAGTCAAGTCAAATTTGTATGGAGTGGAACATTTGCCGACGTTTGCCACTAGGGGCGCTGTTCTAACTGTATACAAATTAGAGTTAACTTTTACGCTATCGAGAACGTTAGAAAACTCGCACTAAGCACACTGAACCGTTCAGACATTGGAACGAAGTGTCTCTAAGTGTCGTTTGTTAAGATTTTTTTCAGCAATCGAAGGACCCCACACATTAAATGAGCTCACTCTGTTCATGTTACGAAAGAAAGAAATACGTTTTATTTATTGCTTGTGGTTGGACGAACTCCCGGTCCGCCTGCTGTTAAGTGGTTACCGGAGCCCATAGACATCGAAAACGTAAAAGCTGCCACCCACCTTGAGACTTTGTAAGTCTAAGTTCTATAGCACAACGGCGGACCCAAAGAGAACATGCAGGTTGAAAAAAAATATGACAAATATTACGTGTGGATTAAAAAAAAAACAAGATTATCAATAAATCTATTTTTTTTTTATTTTTCAGGTGCATCAATAGACATAAAAGTGAACGATAGACATGTTCGATTTTCCTTACTAAATAATCCCTCACATTTAGAGGTACGTATATAAACACACACAGCTAATCACCTATTTTCTGACAAACGCAGACAGAGCTTATCCGCAGTCACATATTGAGACAGTACCCATATAAGTTGGAGGTTTTATTTATTGCTTATCTGGGTGTACGAGGTCACCACATCACAACGCAAATGCCGCCACCCATATCGAGACATGAGTTCTAAGGTCTCAGTTTTCATAGTACAATGGCTGCCCCACCCTTCAAACCGAAACTCGTTACTGTTTCACGGCTGTGTGGTAGTACGTACCCGTGCAGACTCACAAGATGTCCTACCACCAGTAAAAATGTACTAATGTGCTTTCGTTTTCAAACCTTAATGAGAGTCCTAACACAACAACGAACCCTTAAAGCATAATCAAAGAATGTCGTAAATACAAATAGCTGTCACTTAAGCTATACAACTTTAACAATTTATCTTACGTCGTACTGGCGTG
Source organism: Bombyx mandarina (assembly GCF_003987935.1). The sequence goes on from NW_021011483.1 coordinate 2,849,507, forward strand.
AAGGATAGTTTAATCGTATATGTAGAGCGATGCGAATTTTCCTGGGTATTTGTTTATGTCTATGAGCTCCGGGAACCAATTAACATCGGGTTGGCCGTGAGCTGGTCCATCTACGAAACGAAAAAAGAAAAGAAACGAATTCTAAGTCTCAGTTTGATATAGTACAATACAATAGACATACGGTACAAAAACAATTTACTAAGTACCCTAATTTAAGGAAGAATATACTAAGGTTCAATGTATATGGAGCTCTGATGAGATGTTGAGCTACCGAGTGATTTCAGGCCGTGAACCCTGTTTCAATGGGAAAGACAAGGTCAAAGCAACTGCATTTAAAAGAGGGACAGTACTCACTGGACGACTCCTCCAGAATGGGAGACAAGGTGCTGAATGTTCAGGTACGTGACGCATTTTGAAGTTACCAGAACAAATAACTATTATCCAGCAGTAATATAGGTGAGGATGGTAAGGTGCACAAAACCACCACCAGGTCAGATTATAGACCCCTTCTTAGAGTTCCTTACCTCAATCATACTGGTTTACTATAGTAAGCCCACACGGGTAGGTACCACCAACTCGTCTCTTTCTGCTGCCTAGGAATCTGGCGTACCAATTTAATACAATTTACGAAGTATAATAGGGGTCCTTATGTCTGGTGGAAAACGGCATTCCCCATCAAGCAAACCATCAAAAGCTCTTGCCTGTCCGTGCCAACAATTACCTTTTCTCCAACGATCGCATTCATTTTCCTTGAGACTTATTTCAAAAATTCCTGTATCAGGTACACGGAGACGCAGCGTTTACCGGACAAGGAGTTAACCAGGAGACTCTGATGCTCTCTCAGGCTCCACACTTCAATGTGGGCGGGTCCCTGCACGTGGTCGTCAATAATCAGGTACGTACCGACAAAAAATTGTCTTCCTAATGAAGTTCCTTTTCTTGACGCAAATTCTAACGTCTGCACTTCAACGTCTAATAAAGATGAGGTCTACACCATGAAACCTCTTTTCATCTCTTGTCTTATATGTAAGAGCAGTGGTCAGCAGACAGGTGACTGGTATTTAAAAAAATATTGCATAAAGATATTTTTTTCAATCAAAAATTCGCTTAACTGGCGTTAAAACTATTGATAAAATTTGTAAGACTTTTTTGAGGAAAGCAAATTATGAATTTTCAGTACTTTAAATATAGTAGAAAGAGGTTTGGCTGTGAGCCTGGTATTGCTGATGATTGGAGACGTGACCAATCTGTATTCGAACCTAATTGAAATAATGAGGACACCGCCACGGATGAATTCGTATTGAGTAATCACATCTAGGTTTTAGGAGGTATTTTCACCTATTTTGTGTCATTGGAAGCGTGCTGACTATTGTTACAGGTCGGCTTCACCTTGCCAGCGTATCGGGGTCGTTCTTGTCGCTACGTCACGGATTTAGCTAAGTGCATTTCGGCCCCTGTTATACATGTAAATGGTGATCATCCGGAGGTAAGAATTATTTTGACACGAATGAAATACATTTATGCAAAGAAAATGGCAATCTTTATAAATATATCGCTCCGTTTTTGATGTAGCTTGGTATAGTTATGGTTGGCACTCCAAGATTTCTGGGCACTTCATGGTTTCTGTCACAGTGCCGTTATGATACAGATATTGCTGGCATGTTTGGAAGAGCTCCCCGGGTTGAGACCCGTGAGCTCGCCTAGACATGCGGTGAAGCCAGAATATCCTCTCGAGGCTACTGATAGTAGGTGTACAAAGAATAGATAGGAGGTGCGGGTAGTTTGAAAAAAAGTTTGTTTATCATGCAACTGGTGATAGTCACCGCAGAACGTTACAAAGTTTCACTTGTAATTGAATACAGGCCTGATAAGTGTATCTACATACTTAGATGTATAGTTTTAAGACGAATCTCCTCATTCCTGATTCGATCGCACAGGGAAATTACGAAATAGCACTCTCCGTTTCTCTTTGAGTGACCTTGAAGCCTTCGGATAAAGCCCGTTGTGAGCGACCCAGAAGGTAGATCGACGACCTGTTGAACCTTGTCGTCGGTACGTTGAATACGGGCAACGCAGTACAAGGCCTTGGGGTGAGGCTTGGGGGAGGCCTAGTCCAGCAGTAGACATATGTGGGCTAATAGATGGATGTAAAGAGGGAGTTAGGTAGAAATTAAAGGATGTTAACAAATCATACTTTCAGATATTGATGACCAAATTTTTTATTGCCATTTTTGATTGCCAATTCAGTCCACACACTGAGCACATGCCCAATCTATTAGAAATGTTACGTAACTTTATGGCTATCCACTTTTAAAATTACATTCCAATATGACTTGCTAATAAAATTACCTTCAGCTAGTGGTGAGAGCGACGAACATTGCGTTCGAGTATCAAAGGAAGTTCCGTAAGGACGTCTTCATAGACTACAATTGCTTCAGGAGATGGGGACACAACGAACTCGACGACCCGACCTTCACAAACCCACGTCTTTATAAACTAATACATAACAGGAAGTGAGTGTAATCTGTTTTTTTTTTTTCATTCTTTAAATTCCCAAATACGGCCCACGTGGCCATTCTAACAGTCAGTGTAAATAATGTGCATAGTCGTAATTAAAACTACAATACTTTTATTTTCATCTCAGTATTTGCAACTTTCGTGATTACAGACTGTCGATGATGATAATAATAATAATAGAATAACTGTAAAAAAAAGCGATCAATCCGTAAAACTAGCAAAAACCGAATAAAATCCAAATGTAGTAGTATTCTGAGAGCTTAATATAAAAGTCAAATTGAAAAGATACCGAAAACGTATGATAAAACTAATAAAATGTTACGGGATACGTTTCCTCGAAGATCCCAATTGTATTCAGCTCATATCTGAATCACAAAGACTTCTATCGACTTCAATCTCTCGGAAAAACGTAATGTCAAAATACTTGTAGATGTTTTTCGAACAATCACCATAGGGAGATGATTTCTTTGAAGTTACCGATCAGGGAAGCCGTGGATTGTTGGGCGGAGAGCCCGTATTCGCAACAGGATGAATGCCAGCACCCACATTGACATGACATGAATTCTAAGACCCAATTGTACTGTTGTAACGCATGTCCTCCCAAATCTCAATACATGAATGCCACGTGGAGGGAATTTTCATAAACATGCTGCCTACCTGCGCGGAATCGCAATACGAATTGACGTTTATAAACAAAATACACGTCTTTTATTTAATGCCATAGCAGACAGATCGATTGGAGAGCCTTATGTTGAGCAGTAGACAGCTATACGCTGAGATGATGATGATGACGAGGTGAAAAAGCATAAGGTGCTGGTGGGTGGTTGCAATCGCCCATGGACGTCAGCAATGAGAGGGACACAGCAAAACCGTCTCTAGTCGCTGTATACTCACCAAAAACCGCGTGAAGATGGATATGTCATAACAGGAGGGAAACACTTTGAAGGGATTTTTATTCCAAAGCCGTGTCTCGATCTTTGCGACTAAGTAATTTCGGTTAATATCTCCATTGACACTATGAAAATTAATGGACACATTCAGGAGGCACGTTATAAAATATGATCAGATAAAATAGACCAGACTTGTACTAACAAAACGTACACTTAAAGATTATTTTTTAGATTGTAATAGTTAATTCGTCTTTTGTTAAATTCAAAGGGTTCGGTTTGAAGGGTGGGGTAGCCGTTGTAACTATACTTGAGACCTTAAAACTTATATCTCAAGGTGGGTGGCGCATTTACGTTGTAGATGTCTTTGGGCTCCAGTAACCACTTAACACCAGGTGGACTGTGAGCTCGTCCACCCATCTATGCAATAGAAAAAAAACAAAAAAAGGAAAAATTTATCTTCCAAAAATTTGATACTCATCAATCATACTAAACACTTCGTTATAAACGGAAACATCACATACAGGTCGATTCCCGATGTTTACGTTGAAAGATTAATATCAGAAGGCGTTGTTACCGAAGAGGATGTGAATAACATCACTAGTGAATACACCAAGTACCTACAATCGCAATACGAAGCGGTGAACACGTACCAACCAGAGGTATGCTTGTCCATTTTTTTATAAGTAACACATGCCCAAAACTCGCTTGACGCTTAGCAGGTATTTTAGCCTATAAACAGTACACCCTTAACGCAATGTAACAAATAGGGAAACAAAAAAAAGTTACAGAACGAATAGTGAATAATGTGTTCCTAATTTCTTTTTTGTTTGCTCTCTCAGTAACGAAGATCGCGACAGTATACGATTTGTCTCCATATACATATTGTGTATTCAAATCAATAGATCGCTATAAAGCTTCTCCGATTGTCTCAATACAATATTTTTACACCATCGTTTTAGCATACAGCCTCTGAAGCGTTCCTCCTGCATCTGTTCCACGATCAATTGCTTCTGAAAATCATGAATATTTGAATCCATTATATGTCCGAAGTAGCTTAATTGGCACTTATTGCACAGAGAGGCAATTGGTTCTTTTTCTAAAATCTACTTCTATAACTTCTACTTAAATAAAGTCTTCACCAATCACTTTCTAATTTCAATTTTCATCTTAAAATCAAAAAGTAAAAATATCTTACTTTTAAAGTGCTGAATTTGAAAATAATTTAATCCAATTAAAATTTGTTAATCTCTTCCGGACAGGTTCCGTGTAAATCGAATTTCTATTAAAATTAAGAAACGAACGCTGTACTTCTGTGAAATTTAATTAATCAGAATATCCACTTCCTCAGTAGTGATTTAAGACAGTGATAAATTGGATTCGATTCGCTGCTTTATTAACTACTAGCGGCCCGCTCCGGCTTCGCTCGGGTCTTTAACAAAAGTTTTAGTAAGGATCTCTAATATTTGTAAAAAAAAAATGTAGTCTATGTCACTCGTGTAGCTTCCAAGCAGTGAAAGAATTTTTCAAATCGGTTCAGTAGTTTCGGGGCCTATTCAATACAAACAAACAAACAAATCTTTCCTCTTTATAATATTAGTATAGATATCATTTAACGCAGCTGAATGTGGAATAACTGGCACTTACTCATTTATATATAATATCGACTTTATTTTCTCTTTTGGTCTTTTTTTTTGATTTTTTTAAGAAAAAAACCACCAGTCTTAAAATGTTTAAAATTTCGTCAATAGCTACATTATCGGAACGGTACAGAGTGATAGTACATTCCCATAAGGGCTGAGAAGACGTCCTACCAGTAAAATTTATTGGTTTCGCATTGAAATTACCCAATCCCCATCCTTACGGCAGTTATCTATTTTTAGGTATCATATTATCAAGAACAGTGGTCGTCGATGTCACCTGCTCCAAAAGCAATAGAGACGTGGGATACTGGAGTAGACGAAAATCTTTTGAAGACAATAGGACAAGCATCTGTGAGAATTCCCAGTGAATTTGTAAGTTGATTCACGATTTTAAAAAATATATTAGAATTATTGCATGTACAGCCGTTAGTGATCCTAGCTCCTAGGTTAAAAAATCAATCATCATCTTAGTTCTTATTTCTAGTTAGAATCTAGTCTCTAGTTCTCGTAGATGTAGCGAAAAATCTTTGCTTGACACCATTATATATGGTACCATTATATATTATATATTATTATGCAACTTTCATTGATTATTCTATTGTTTTTATTAATATAAAGATCGTAGCTGTTGCATCATCAGAATTTATTGTACTTGAAGAAGAAATACATGACGTATCAAGAAATGGAAGGATCGATTGTTAAAATAGATAATGGCGAGTTTCCTACAATCTAAAGCTAAATGAACTGAATTAAACATTTAAAAATTTTACCAAATAAACTTTTTATCACGTTTCACTAATTCGACTTGGAGGACAATTTCTGTTCAGTGTAATTTTGTAGTTAGTTGATTTTAATGTAACTTCTCGATGAGCTAACCGCCATAAAAATTTAAACATAGCTATGTATCGTCATTCGATTCTTTTTTTTATTGTTCTTCTTGCCCTTATCCCACATTATGTGTCGACGGAGCATCTCTTCTTATCACGCTGCATAGGGATTTGGCATGAGTTTTACGACCAGCATGACGTCGATCCTTTTAGGGTTATATCTCCATATTACCATTGCATCGTGCCGTTATCTTTTATCGTACAATAAAAAGAAAGGAGAAAAGAAACGATAAAAGAAAAAGAGAAACACAATTTAAGTTTTAAAAAAAGATTCAATATCTCATTAATATGTAGATTAGACGTTCTTGTCGGAGACACGTACTCGAATTTTCCCCGATTCATGTAAATGAAAGCCTATTAATTATCTTCATCGTCCGTTCTTAACATACGCATGAATTCCGCCACAAAATTATCGGTGAATCTTAATAAACATTTGAAAACGTTTCAGAATATTCATCCACATTTAGCTAAAACGCACGTTAAGAATAGATTATCTAGAATATCCGAAGGCAAAGATCTGGACTGGGCGACAGCTGAGACTCTGGCTTTTGGTGAGTAAAAATCCGCGACTACTTCATAGACGTCTAAAGCAAAAAGTCTAATGATACAAAAATCAATACGTCGGAGAAAGATCTAGTAACGTATTCTCGGTGAATCTAGCATGACCACTCGAAGTCACTAGAATAGGTAGGAAAAAAAATGTTATATCTGAGTCGACTATTATCAAAGGCGGCAATCTGACTTTTGGACAATGATTGGTAAATCAGAAAAACGAATTATTGACTTTGTATTCCATCGGCAGTCACAAAACTCTTCGGAACGACATCTAAGATAAATAACAGGTTAACTATTAACCTTTATTTAATGCAGGTTTTGAACCGTATTCTTTGAAGGAGACGATTATATTCAAATCAATCTGTATTGACATATCAATAAAATTTTGTTGTCCAAATGCACAGATTGCCACCTTTGATAATAGACGACTCATCTGAAAGACGACAAGCTATCTTTCGCATATAAAGTTTTTTTTATTCCACACTGTCCCACGTCCAAATCGGATTACGTGACCGCTTTGAAACAAAAAATAAACATACAATATGCCTCCCCATCGCTAATAAAAAAAATTGTTATATTTTTTTTATTGCTTAGTTGGGTTGACGAGCTCACAGCCCACCTCGTGTTAAGTGGTTACTGGAACCCATAGACATCTACAACGTAAAATGCGCCACCCACCTTGAGATATAAGTTCTAAGGTCTCAGTATAGTTACAACGGCCGCTTCACCCTTCAAACCGAAACGCATTACTGCTTCGCTCCAGAAATAGGCGCGGTGGTGGTACCTACTCGTGCGGACTCACCAGAGGTCCTATCACCAGTTCGAGTAATTAAAGTATTGCTGCATCATATTCTGTGCCACTAGCGTCCGAAGAATAGCTATGACGGAGAGAAATATAAAATATTTGGTTTTTGTTGCGAAAGGTAAATGCGTCTTACTCACGTTTCACTATCGAATACATTACAGTTTCCGTATATCTTGTAAAGATTATAAAGATTTTGACAGTAAAAAACGCTATATTAAAGCAAAAGTAAGGTAGCTCGTCTTGTGAGTCCGCACGGGTAGGCACCACCACCCCACCTATTTCTGCCGTGAAGCAGTAATGCTTTTCGGCTTGAAGGGTGGGGCAGCCGTTGTAAATGTCTAAGGGCTCCAGTAACCAGTTAACACCATGTGGACTGTGAGCTCATCCACCCATCTAAGCAATAAAAAAATCACAACAAAATACCCATAATTAAATTGCACAATATTCGGTTGGATATAATATAATATTATAAATAAATTTGGATATAATAAAACCAATTCCAAATTCTAATTACGATTTATTATTAGCTTATATTTTTTTATGTTTTTATATTCCACCTAAATAGGTTCTCTTCTAATGGAGGGGCGCAATGTGAGGCTTAGCGGCGAAGACGTCGGCCGCGGTACATTCTCGCACAGACACGCGATGCTTGTCGACCAGGAAACCGAAGCTATACACGTTCCGTTAAATCATATGCACGAGGACCAAAAAGGATTTTTGGAAGTGAGACACGTTTTTAAACTTAAGTACTCATTAGCTTTATGTAAATCAAAAAATAACTTCGTAAATTCTTATCGTATTTCACAAACTCATGAGTGGGCCCCACTCCGGCTCACACAAGGTCTTTGACCCTGTGCATCAGGCGGGTAGATCGTGATTTTATCGTTCCACCTAGCTTGATATTCAAAATGTAAAATCTTTATATACTACTAATCTTTTTGTGCCATTTTATGGTCATCGTCGATGGACTACGGTAACACAAGGCACGCAGTCTGTCGCTGATATAATACCATCAATAATTCAAATATGCTCTATATACTCGTAATAATCAATCGTGTAATAAAAATCAAACTCGCAAAATTAAAATTTGCGTAATCACTGGTGGTAGGACCTCTTGGGAGTCCGCACGGGTAGGTACCACCACCCTGCCTATTGCTGCCGTGAAGCAGTAATGCGTTTCGGTTTGAAGGGCGGGGCAGCCGTTGTAACCATACTTGAGATCTTAGAACTTATATCTCAAGGTGGGTGGCGCATTTACGTTGTAGATGTCTATGGGCTCCAGTAATCACTTAACATTAGGTGGGCTGTGAGCTCGTCCACTCATCTAAGCAATAAAAAAAAAGTATTATGGAGGGCAGAAGTAAGGAGCAACATCTCAATTTACTAAAAGTGTTCTCTGCAAGGGAACCAATCAAGATGGCGCCATAGTAGCAAGTGGAAAAAATTTAAAAACGGCGCCATAAACTACCACGCTTCACTTTTTTCTTTTTTTTTTTTTTTTTATTGCCTTTGTAGGCAGACGAGCATACGGCCCACCCGATGGTAAGCGGTCACCGTCGCTCATGGACGTCAGCAATGCCAGGGGCAGAGCCAAGCCGCTGCCTACCATAAAAACTTCGACCCAGCACACTTCTCTCTGCTTAAAACTGCTATGTTCATATCATCTCCACTTCCTACACTAGCGCTCTTGGGGTCGGATGACCGTGCATAACTTGTTCTTAGTCGTTATTATTATTTCAGGTGGCTAATTCAATACTATCCGAGGAAGCAGTGCTGGGCTTTGAGTACGGGATGGCCTACGACAGCCCCGACAATCTCTGTATATGGGAGGCGCAGTTTGGCGACTTCTACAACGGAGCTCAAATAATAGTGGACGCGTTTATAGCTTCCGGAGAATGTAAGTTAGCATTTCATGTTTAGAAATTGTATTTTTATATGTTTTTATTTTTTTATTATTTGCGATCTTCGTTTTAATATTTAAATATATTTTTTATTGAATTTTTTCGATTATTCATTTATTATTAATTGAGAATTGGCAATTTTTATTTAATGTTGTCGTCCGGAGAATGTACATTGGAAATAGCCTTTTTTTATTACTGTTGACACATGACGGATGGTTTAGATTCACAAATCAGCCCGCAGATGGCGCTGCAGTCGGTATTTAGATTATTTTATGGCAAAACAAAGTTTGCCGGGTCACCTACTACATCTATTTTTTTTATTGCTTGGTTGGGTGGACGAGCTCACAGCCCACCTGGTGTTAAATGGTTACTAGAGCCCACATAAACGTAAATGTGCCATCCATCTTGAGATATAAGTTCTAAGGTCCCAGTATAGCTACAACGGCTGCCCCGCCCTTCAAACCGAAACGCATTACTGCTTCACGGCAAAAATAGGCACGGCGGTGGTACCAACCCGCGCGGACTCACAAGAGGTCCTAAAACAAGAGCATCTGCCTTACGTAACATCGATTTCGTGCAGCCAAGTGGGTCCGCAGTAACGGGCTGGTGATGCTTCTCCCGCACGGGTACGACGGCGCCGCGTCAGAGCACTCCTCGTGTCGGCTCGAGCGATTCCTCCAGTTGACCGACAGTCCGGAGAGCGCGCCGGACTCGGAGGCTGCGTGTCTGCACGTCGCCAACCCGACGACCCCGGCCCAGTACTTCCACTTGTTGAGGAGACAGGCGAGTAGCTCTTTTTATTATTGCATACTAGCGACCCGCCCTCGCTTCGCTTCGGAAACTGTAATTTATTATTGATATCTCCTCTATTTAATGGATGTAATTATACATATCGACGCTTGAAAGGCAAACGTGACTAAGCGACAATGCGTGAACTTTACAGTAGACTAATTTAAAGTTGAAATACCTGAAAAAAAATCTATTTTAACGAATCTAACTGTAGGATTGAAATGATTTTAATAGACCTAGAAATCTATTTTTTTTGCGCATCGAATATGGTTATTGCCTATCATTTATGTACAAAGCAGTTATTGTCGCTTAGTCACGTTTACCTTTCAAGCGTCGATATAAACCTTCCTCTTAAATCATTCTATCTATTGAAAAAAAGCCGCATCAAAATCCGTTGCGTAGTTTTAAAAATTTAAGCAGACTAAGGGTCGATTCGACCAAACAAGAGTAAATCTTATTCTTAGAATAACTCGTCAGTTAATCGAGAGTAAATCAATTTTACGTTTTACCATCTACAATTCTAAGAATAGTGGGCCTATTCGGGAATTGTTACTATACCGCCCTTTCGCACGGAATAACGGAGCTATTCCTAGAATAAAGTAATGGCGTCAGTCACTCCAATCATCTGATTTCTGTCATTTCATAAATATTTATTCTGTTTTAATTTCAAGTCAACGCAATGCACTAAATTATTATTAATAGTCTGGCATTGTATAATGCAATGTTTAAACGAAAAAAGATAAAACCACACAACAAAACTTGACAATTCCCTCAAACAAACAACAAATAAAAATATTACGTTTGACAGCTGGATATCTTACACAACAGCTACTTTTTCACACTAAAATACGGCAAAATCGAGTTGACGATTTGTATGCTCTTACACTATGCCGTTGAACAACAACATTTATTTGCCGGATTTTATTTTTGTTCACCATTCACTCTGCTATTCGCGTATTGTTATTCCTAGCGCAAGTATACGTGGAAAAACGACTATGNTCTTACACTATGCCGTTGAACAACAACATTTATTTGCCGGATTTTATTTTTGTTCACCATTCACTCTGCTATTCGCGTATTGTTATTCCTAGCGCAAGTATACGTGGAAAAACGACTATGAATTTACTCGAGATTAAAATCATGGAATAGGTTATTCCTCGTATAGTTACTCGAGTATAAATTTAAGTTTGGTCGAATCCACCCTTAGAGATATAGGGACAGAGAAAGCGACTTTGTTTTACACTATGTAGTGATATGGGTGGACAATCTCACAGTCAACTCGGTCTTAAGTGGTTATACAGTATCTCGACCAGCGGCAGGTTCGCCGGGAGCATCTCGCGCTGATACGCCCACGACGCCAGGATCTGCAAATATATTCAATTCGAACGTTCTCGAATATCGATTTGTTTGACGTCATATCACGACTACAGCAATAGAATGATTATAATTCTATACGAATTTCGGAAAAGTAATTTCGGGAAAGAGTTATAAAGGAATGGCAACACTGTTAAAAAAAAAACACTTTTTTATGGCTTAGATAAGTGGATGAGCTCACAGTCCACCTGGTGTTAAGTGGTTACTGAAGTCCTTAGACATCTATAACGTAAATGCGCCACCCACCTTGAGATATAAGTTCTAAGGTCTCAGTATAGTTACAACAGCTGCCCCACCCATCAAACCGAAACGCATTACTACTTCACGGCAGAAATAGGCAGGGCGATGGTACCTACCCGTGCGGACTCACAAGGCATCCTACGACCAGTAATTACGTAAATTATAATTTTGAGGGCTTGATTTTTTTTACACGATGCTATTCCTTCACCGTGGAAGCGAATCGTGAACATTTGTTAAGTACGTATTTCATTAGAAAAATTGGTACCAGCCTGCGGAATTCGAACACCGGTGCATCACTCAACACGAATGCACCAGACGTCTTATCCTTTAGGCCACGAAGACGTCATCGATTCGAATACAAATTTAACATTTTCCTATCAGCCTATGTAGTAACTATAAGCTATATATAACTCGGTTTATGTTGCCTTATTTTAACAATATTCATGAAAGAAAAAAGTAGACACTAAACACAAATATTCTAACGATAACACGTCGCTGGAACTCTAAACACAAAAAAAAAACAAATGAAGTAAACTTTCGAAGCCCTAACACAGACAAGATACTCTCAAGAGTTTGTACAAACTTTACGAAATTTGTATTTCGTTTATATGTTGTTTTTTGGTTAACTCCCAACAACCAATTACTAGTTTCATTAAGAAAAATTTTCACGTTTTCTTTGAACAAACTTCGGTTTTTTTGACGTGTTTGGACCAACTACATTAATTCATATGAAATACGCGCGATTATGTTCCTTTCAAATAATTGTGTATACTAGTTGACTCGGCAGACTTCGTAGTGCCTCAATCGATTTTGTATAAAAAAAACTTAAAAAAAACAAAAGTAATCCGTCCGACAGGGGACCCATCAAAGAAAAAACAAAATTGTTTGTTTTTATATAATTCCGAGCATTTTCATATTTATTCACCTTTTAAACCTTCTCTGGACTTCTACGAATAATTAAAGACCAAAATTAGCCAAATCGGTCCAGCCGTTCTCGAGTTTTAGCGAGACTAACGAACAGCAATTCATTTATATAATTATGTATAGATATTAGCGTTTTGGGGGTTTTGTTATAATATCTCATAACCATAACGTATCTACATAAATACAAATGCGCGTAATAATTATCAAGCTTTTTTTACCTCTACCTCTTCGCTGGTAGTCTAAGGATCTATTCCAGTTACGCCGGACGGCTAGATGAGCTCACGGACTCAACCTGAGAGAATTTACTAACACTAGCCCTAGTAAGAGCAGTGCTTTGAAGAAACTACTACCGGATAGGAATCGCGACCCACTGAGAAGAACCGGCGAGAAATTCAGTGGGTTTTCGTGCTAGCAACTTTTAAAGTATTGGGGAAAACTTAAACTCATGGACGTGACGTTGAAGTTATTGTGGCCTAAAGGTTAAGAAGGTGTATCGAGCAATGCGAATGTGTCAGGGTTCGAATCCCGTAAGCGGGGAGCGTTTTTTTTATTTTATGAAATACGTACTTAACTTAATGAACATCGTACAATAAAAATCAAATCCGCAAATAATACAATTTGCGTAATTATGTACCTCATAACTCCAGGTAGCTTCGTTCGCGTTGTCAATATAGTGTATTTTGACTCTGGCCTGTTATTCTAATAGTAATTAAAATGTCTAATGTCAGATAATGAAACAAAATCACTGAAAATGGCTAATACGGAAAATTGATTTACAAATTAGTTATTTACCATATATATGCTATACATCTTCTCATAATTCCAACTAATAATCTGTTACAGGTTGTCCGTAACTACAGGAAGCCGTTGATAGTTGTAGCTCCGAAATTGCTGCTCCGCTTAGCCGATGCCGTCTCGCCCCTGTCCGATTTCGCACCCCGTACTCACTTCCAGCCAGTAATCGGTAAATTATTAAGTTAATTTTTTTTTTATAATTTTTTTTTTGCCTCACCGCCTTAGGGTCGATTCGACCAAACAAGAGTAAATCTTATTCTTAGAATAACTCGTCAGTTAATCGAGAGTAAATCAATTTTACGTTTTACCATCTACAATTCTAAGAATAGTGGGCCTATTCGGGAATTGTTACTATACCGCCGTTTCGCACGGAATAACGGAGCTATTCCTAGAATAAAGTAATGGCGTCAGTCAGTCCTACATCTGATTTCTGTCATTTCATAAATATTTATTCTGTTTTAATTTCAAGTCAACGCAATGCACTAAATTATTATTAATAGTCTGGCATTGTATAATGCAACGTTTAAACGAAAAAAGATAAAACCACACGACAAAACTTGACAATTCCCTCAAACAAACAACAAATAAAAATAATACGTTTGACAGCTGGATATCTTTNATTATTATTAATAGTCTGGCATTGTATAATGCAACGTTTAAACGAAAAAAGATAAAACCACACGACAAAACTTGACAATTCCCTCAAACAAACAACAAATAAAAATAATACGTTTGACAGCTGGATATCTTTCACAACAGCTACTTTTTCACACTAAAATACGGCAAAATCGAGTTGACGATTTGTATGCTCTTACACTATGCCGTTAAACAACAACATTTATTTGCCGGATTTTATTTTTGTTCACCATTCACTCTGCTATTCGCGTATTGTTATTCCTAGCGCAAGTATACGTGGAAAAACGACTATGGATTTACTCGAGATTAAAATCATGGAATAGGTTATTCCTCGTATAGTTACTCGAGTATAAATTTAAGTTTGGTCGAATCCACCCTTAGACATTTATTTTATCAATGTCACAGTATGCACAAAAATGACAGATATTAGAGAAATAAATATCTAAATACACATTAATTTAATCAGTTAATCCAAACGCGGATCTGTGGTTTTAAGGAGAGCACAAACAATATGCTAGACTAACTACTTTAAAGATAAATATTATTTAATAGGTAAGAATTTACATGGAATATTTACATATTTAGAACATACTAAAGTTAAAAGAGAATTATAATATTAATAGGCCAGGGGATGTCTCTTGGAAGGATATCATATTATGTTAAAATAAAATGCTGTATAATGATGTGAGATAAAGAACGGCGCGTAATGTAACTTGAAATCAGCCGAGGCACAAGGTCAAGAACCTCGTGTCGCACTCTTCGTAATACATTACTGCTTGCTGAACTATGAATATATTGTAACTAGGAGTACATTAAACTGGTGGTAGGACCTCTTGTGAGTCCGCGCGGGTAGGTACCACCACCCCGCCTGTTTCTGCCGTGAAGCAGTAATGCGTTTCAGTACGAAGGGTGGGGCAGCCGTTGTAACTATACTGAGACCTTAGAACTTATATCTCAAGGTGGGTGGCGCATTTATGTTGTAGATGTCTACGGGCTCCAGTAACCACTTAACACCAGGTGGGCTGTGAGGTCGTCCACCAATCTAAGCAATAAAAAAAAAATTGGAACTGCTCTCTGGTTCATTTATCTATTTAGAGGGAGAGAAAACACAATTTACATTCAAAAAACAATCAAAAAAAGCAGATAAATTTGTACAATAGGCGGTCTTATCGCTAAAAGTGATCTCTTCCAGACAACCGTTTAATTTATAGAAATTCTGGAAACTATAAAAAAAAATATAGCAGGTATGTTGCGGTGTATTATAGATAATACATTATAGAAAATATATACATACAATAAACAAAATATATACCGTTTACATATAATTTTATTCATTAATTAAAATAAATTTGATGTGAAATTATTGTATCTATTATAAATGTTAAGTTTTAATGGAAACCCGTCATGAAGCTACTTATATGTATTACTTTTATCGTCATCTGAATATTCGTATTTGTTTTAAATTTCTTTGACATTTCATAATATAGCAATAGAAGTAAAATAAGCCAACGACATATTTCTTCTCCAGTCCACTTCAGAACTAAATATTAATTGGAACCTTCGATCAATAATAGTACTAGATTAAGGATCAGGAACAAAAATAAGACGCTCCAGTGGCCACGTTTGCAGACACGAAAACATCTTCATTTCTTAGAAAAAAGTTTAATAATGTTAACGACTTCAGTTTATTATAAACCTTAATACTTAAACATAAAGTTTAATTACCATTGCAAAATATATGTATTTAGGTCCTTTNGAGGGCGTCCTCCAGGACTAGAGGGGGAGTATGTAGCAAACCGACCGGTACGTCACTCTCGCGGCCGTATGCCCGCTCGCTATACATAGTTAGCATCTATGTCGATCTTTTCAACAGTGTATAATCTATGTTCCGGGCGCTTCCGTTTTGAGTGTGAATAGCGTGCGCCCGCGTCTAAATGTAATTATTGTTTAAAACTGAAAATTGTTTGTGATAAAGGAAGATTAAAATTCGAAATTCGATATTGGTGACTAACCCATAGTTTTAAATACCCCTGAGATCTACCCCTCACTATAAGGTGATGTTTGTTACAATAGTTGGTGCCTTGTTGCAAACATTGGCCAAACAATTACAATATTCGTAAATTGTGTTTTATTTACAATATAATTGTGTTTATTATTTTATGAAAAACACTTAATAATATAAATTTACCAAAAAAAGATATTCCTTCCAAAAACTTGGTGTTACGGTGGTTTTTTACTCAGTTTTTGAACGCGCATTGCAGCGTTTTGACGTCTTAGTGTTGGCTATGATTGGACCATACTAATTTGAAATAAGACCACAAATTTATTTGTGGTCTTATTTTTCGGGCCGTTTTTGAAGCGCTAATCGCGAATCTAGTAGTATTATTGATCGAAGATTGGAACATTCCGATGATTTTATATTCGAATATTTAAATCGCTTCCCAACTCAAATAGTTGTTACAGCGACCTGAATCCAATGAGAACGACACAAAAACATACTAATAATTCTTTTTATGAAAAACTTTGGAGACTTCTCGAATAACTTTCCTCTTTTAAGACATTTTATTCGCGCTTTCATTGTCATTAGGCAAAAAGTTTTTATACGAATAAAAACAAGAAGTTGTCTAAAAAAAATACTTAAAAATTTTACGCACCGCGGCCATGAATTTCATTATAATAAATCTACATATCGAGGGCTGAAATACTATTTGGTTTAAGCAACATTTTTGCAACTTTACAGGAGAGCTTTTTAAAGTTTAAAATTTGGAAATAGTAATAATATCATAACATAAAAAAAAAACTTTTTATTTATTTTTTATTGCTTAGATGGATGAATCTATCGAGAAACTTGTTGTTCAGGGTAAGGTCAATGGTAAGAGATCTCGTGGACGAATCCCCATGCGTTGGACTGATCAGATGAAAGACCTTACTGAAACCCCACTTAACGAGTGTGTGCGCCGGCCTCGGTTCGCAAACTATGGAAAACATCTGTCAAGGCTTTATTAAGCAAGAATTCCACATGACCACGACTGCTCTGCCAAGAGCAACCGATTATGATGATGGATGAATGATCTCACTGCCCACCTGTTTTTAAGTGATTACTGGAGCCCATAGACATCTACAAACTAAATACCAAATACCAAAGTAATCCACCTAAGATATGAACTGATTATAGTTGTAACGGCTGCCCCACTCTTAAACCAAAATTCATTACTGGTTCACGGCAGAAATAGGCAGGGTGGTGGGACTCACAAGAGGCCCTGCCACCAGTAATTACGCTAATTATAGTTTTGCGAGTTTGTTTTTTATTACACGAAGCTATTCCTTCACCGTGGAAGTAAATCGTGAACATTTGTTAAGCACGTATTTCATTAGAAAAACTGGCATCCGCCTGCGGGATTCGAACACCGGTGCATCGCAAGATACGAACGCACCGAACGTCTTATCCTTTAGGCCACGATGACTTTAGCTATTTGAATGGAGTAGACTTAATTGAAGTTCAATCAAAAACATCGAATTGTCGATGCTAATACCAATTAAAACGGACTTTTAATTACAAAGATAAAATGTCGCGTATTAAGCGAAATATCGCTTTTTTTTATCGCCTTTGTAGGCAGACGAGTCCATTCTAAGGCAGCTAGACATCCCAAAAAGGCTCTCTTCCATCTACCGGAAACGTGTTAAGAGCTTCTTTGGACACATCATGCGGTCACCCAGGCATGAATTAGAAAAGCTCATAATTACGGGTCGCATAGACGGCGAGAGGCAGTGCAGGCCGTGGAGGCCATCCACGGCGCGCTTGGGTAAGCGCGGCGTGGGCAGAACACCAGCCAGATGGTCAGATCTAGCAAGAAAAGCACTCGGTGGTAGTCTGTACCATGCAGTCCATGCCACCCATGATCGAGCACAGTGGAAGTACGTCGCATGTGGTCGCGATCCTCAGTAGTGAGAGAACGATATAGAAGAAGAAGAAGGCAGACGAGCATACGGCCCACCTGATGGTAAGTAGTCACCGTTGCTCATGGACGTCCTCAATGCCAGGGGCAGAGCCAAGCCGCTGCCTACCATAAAACCAAACAGCCTTTCAGCCCTCGGTATGAAATAGACGCTTGTTATATTGTTTCTAGGTGACGGTTTGGCTGATGCGTTGAAAGTGAAGCGGGTGATCTTTGTAAGTGGTAAGCATTACTACGAGCTGAACAAAGAGCGCGTGCGGGCGAGGCTGGAGGACGTGGCCATCGTGAGGGTGGAAGCACTCGCACCCTTCCCCCTCCCGGAGCTACAGACGCAACTCAGCAAATACAAAAACGCCACGAGTAAGTCATTTCTGTTATATCCCGTGAATTCTAGTAGTTCAAGCCCACTGAGTTTCTCGCCGGATCTTCTCACTGGGTCGCGTTTCCGATCCGGTGGTAGATTCCGCGAAGCACTGCTCTTGCTAGGGCCACTGTTAGTATCACTCCAGTGTGGGCCCCATGAGCTCACTGAAATAGCCTCTCAAGGCAAGTTTAGGTAGGAAAAAAAAAATTGTTCAAGTAATTTTCGTTCGGAAACTTCGAGTCTACGTGGGGATTTCGTTTTGTTGGTGCTCTGAAGAAATATCTTAAATTATCCCGCCATCTCCTTCACGCCATCGAAGTAGGATTCATTCCATTCCTACTACCACCCACCATCCGGTTCTGGAATTTACCACACCTAAGGCTTTGCTTTAGCGCTATTCACTCGAGGTCACAAGAGAATTCTCAGTTGGTAGGAAGCGCTTTTGCTGTGTCCCTATAATTCATGAGAAACAGTGAACACTGTCCATAAAGTATGCCACGTGGATCTTAGAAAACAGTACCAAAAAAAATGTTGCCCAAAATCAAAGCCTCCCAATCTTGGATCTTTGAAGAAGCAATAACTACAAACCTTAAGCTCCTCTTACTAAATCAAATAGTTTTCTGAAGAAATTAGAGGTCATCGTCAGTCACATTGACTTTTATTTTCTTTATTATCACCAAAATTCATTTCATTAGGGCTCTTCTTATGAAATCCATCTTTACGACTGGCTTAAAGTTCACCGCGATCCTTGACCTGACCGGTCGTTGCACGACGTATATAATACTTAGGTATGGTCCTATTAAAATATGCCTGATATTAGGTGACATTATGGGCTCAGAACCTAAAAAATGACCGGTGTATTCATATCGAGAATTCTGACTTGATTGAGTTTCAAAGTAGTAATTCCCATTAAGAATAATTCCCATCCCAATTAAGAGTAATTTTCATCGATCAGATCTTCTTAGTTAATATGCACCTAACTTTTTTTTTTCTTGCTTAGATGGCTGTACGAGCTCACAGCCCACCTGGTGTTAAGTGGTTACTGGAGCCCATAGACATCTACAACGTAAATGCGACACCCATCTTGAGATATAAATTCTAAGGTCTCAGTATAGTCACAACGGCTACCCCATCCTTCAAACTGAAAAGCTGCTTGAATTACTGCTTCACGGCAGAAATAGGCGGGGTGGTGGTACCTACCCGTGCGGACTCATAAGAGGTCCTACCGTCTCTTCACGAACCACTTTCCCGAAAAAGGAATAAAAACATGGTGCATTTAAAAACAGTGTTGCATTATTCTAAATTTCCTTTTTTTTTATTGCACTTGTAGGCAGACGAGCATACGGCCCACATGATGGTGAGTGGTTACCGTCGCCCATGGACTTCAGCAATGCCAGGAGCAGAGCCAAGCCGCTGCCTACCGCTTTTGCGTGATCGTTGATGGTAGGGCTATTGTAAGCCCGCACTGGTTTAACCAGCATCCTAAAAATGTCTGCTAAGCAGGAATGCAATTGAAACTTCGACATCTTATCGCAGGGCGTTAGTGATGTCTGTAGACACCTGCTCCCACCGCATGGATCGTGAACTTATCTGCTCATCTAAAGCAATAGAGACATGTTATCGAAGTCTCAATTATATTTTGTAACAGCTTACCAAACAGGAACGCATAAATGCTTCCTAGAAAAAGTCGTGGTTCGTTAATACCTATTTATATGGCTCTCAAAAGTTCTGCTACCATCAAAATCGCCGCATACAAAACGTATTTAATTTCGCAGAGTTTATCTGGAGTCAAGAGGAGCACAGAAACATGGGAGCGTGGAGCTTCATGAAGCCTCGCTTCGAAAACCTTTGCGGGCGAAAGGTAAATTTTGCTTACAAATAAATTACACCATTTGGCTTATGTCCCATAACAAGTTAAAGACGACTAAAGTGTATTTTATACATTCATATTTAATGCCCGTTTTTGGGGACAAATTCGGTAGTTAGGAAAACCCATAGGATATCACAAGGTCAAGGCCGTCAGTCATAAATAGACAGGTTGGCATCTGAGTTGCCCGCACGGGTAGGAACTTACCACCACCCCACCTATTTTTACCGTGTAGTTATAATTCGTTTCGGTCTCATGTCTCAAGGTGGGCGTTGGCATTTATGTTGCTGATGTCTATGGGCCCCGGTAACCACTTAACACCAGGTTGTGAGCTCGTCCGCTCAATTAAGCAATAAAAAATCTTCCAGTGCGGTCTGAAAATCACGACCCAATACAAATAATTATGCAAATGAAGTCCTACTTTAAAAATAGGCGTAGTTTTAAAATAAACAAAACCTACTTACATAGCAAATAGAAGTAACTATTCATTTCATCTTTTTCGTCCTAAACTCAAAGATTCTGTTAAACACAAACAAACATACCAAGTAAATAGAAGCGCTTATCCGACCGCGACGAGCAACGCAAAGCCACCGTCGCCCGAAACATGTCTTGACAGATCCCTCGGATTCACTCTCTGAGCTTTTAGACCTCTCAAGCACCGGTCACCGTCCTCGTCGAACTCGTCGATTACGACGAAGAGTTCGGACGAACGAAATCAAATCCATAGACACAGCCCACTGAGTTTCTCGCCGGATCTTCTGAGTGGGTCGCGATTCCGATCCGGTGGTAGATTCTGCGAAGCACTGCTCTTGCTAGTGTTAGCAAACTCTCTCGGGTTAAGCTCATGAGCTCACCTACCAGTCCGGGCGTAGCTGGAATAGCCTCTTAGGCTGCCAGTGAATAGGTAGGCATAAAAAATATATAAAAATTAAAAAAAAAAGTTTTAAAAAATACGCTTTTTTTTACAATAAAATCATTTTTTCTTACACTATTTTTAATTCAAATTTATTAAAATTTATTTTCTATTTTTTAGTTGGATTTTCTATAAAAGCGTTATATTTTTTAGTTGTTTTTAAACTATTACCTATTGATTATTCTTTGCTTTCAGTTGGTGTACGCGGGAAGGTCTGAGGCGCCGACCCCCGCGGTGGGCGCTAGTTCACTTCATCGCGTCGAAGTTGAGCACGTGTTGAAAGAACCATTGTATAATTTAAAATAATTTTGTAGGAAATAAATTTTATTATTTAAATATTGTTAACGAAGTTTTAATTACACGAAATATATAAAATAAACACTTGATTGTACTATAAATAGTGTAATCATGTTCTCGTCTCGGGAAATCTTAAGAAAATACGAAAAGGTATCAACTTGACTTTCGAGATAGTTTTAATTCGAAGGCTACTGAGCGCGAACATACAGCGGCTTAACTCTGCCTCTGGCATCGCTGACGTCCAAGGGCGACAGTAACCTCTCACCATCAGGTGGACCATATGCTCATCTGCCTACAAAGGCAATAAAAAAAAAAGAATAGAACATACTCCTATTAGAATTTATCTTAATATATTACTCAATTTTCTTTCTCTCTCTTTACCTAATCTTCTGGGTTTGATAATTGAGCACACATGTACATAGTACATAATATATCTATAATGCTATGCAGTATAGGAACGTCACTAGCATTCCACGCACGGTCCTGACCATTCTTTGGCACACCCAAGACATATTTGTGTAGGATTGGTAAGAATGGAACGTATGGAAAGAGTGTGGAACGAAGCGTTAAGAACTCGCCGGATCTTCTCAGTGGGTCGCGATTCCGATCCGGTAGTAGATTCATTCGCGAAGCAACTACTCTTGAGTTTCTAGGCCTCCTTTGGAGGCGCTCGGATAGCTGTTAGCAAAGCCTACCCCTCCTGTCTGAGTCCTTGCTCGCCCACCTGCCCTGGTAAAACTGGAAAGGCCTCCGGGCCACCAGTAATCTCTCAAACATAAAAAGGAGCTTTAAGATGTGATTGAGACAAAACAATAAGAAATGTAAAAGAGAATGACACAGAATAGGAAGATAGCGAAGACGATTAAAATGAGCAAGGCGTAAAAGGTGTCTGTTGATTTTTTATTATTATAATAAAGAACATTTTAGAAAAAAAACGGACAAAAGTGTAACAGTGGAGTAGTTTTATTTTATGCGCCACGATCCCAATTCTACATACGCAGTTGTTGTAAATTACTATCAAGAAATTCTATCGAAATTATCATTAAAAAAAACGTATTTAATAAATAAATACAAGTAACAATAATATACAAAAACAAGTGACAAGCTTTTTTAATGTATAAAATAAAAAATCCCACTCGAAAGCTTTCCCATGCTTTACATAAGATGGTTTTTCTTAAAATAATTATTTTGTCCAAGACCTACTGTGGCGAACACTAAATCCTTGTCTTTCCCTTTTTTTCAAGGACAAAAAGAAAAAAAAAATTCTGTTCGCGTATTGTGCGCACTGCACGCATTACATGGTACGCAGAGGATCATTAATCATCGTTATACCCAACCGAGATGAATAAGGACGCGTGCTATAAACGTCATATTAGCAGGGATTTCAACTAAATATTGAGCTTAACACAAATATGAGTAAAATTCATGGGTGCTTCCATTAGGTACAAGCAGAAATATAATTTTTTTTGAGTGTTGACTTAATAATGATATGGTTTATTTACAATTGCGACTGGAGATGATTGAAAGTATGGCTTGTGAGGCATTGTTTTTTTGGTGGTAGGACGCTTCATGACAGTGAGGATTTCGTGAAGAGGAATGCAGTTTTAAAAAAAAAACGTAGGTATTTATATTTACAGGCCGCTGAGTTCGAACAAGCTCAACTATTTTTTTCACGTTTCACTAAACTTCCGAAGTTGCGAAGCGAAACGTGACCGCGATGAGTTTGATCAATAATGGAGTTACCAAAACAACGTAAAAAGCGAAAAAAAAAAACATTCCCAGAACTCAACGTATTAACTGAATTCCTATAAATATAATGGCCGGTAAAGGAAAAGGAAAGAAAAAGGAAAAGAAAGATGCAGATGAAGGTAAATAATAATATTTGAACGCTTTGTTTAGGCTTTTGTTCAATATACTGGTCTGATATTTTATTATTATTATTAAAACGTGTGTCCTAACGTCTACTAAGCTGATTAGTGTTATGACAACTCGTTCAAACAAAACCTAAATAGAATTTTAGATGCTGTAAGTATCCGTGAATTGCGTTGGCCAATATATTATTATGTATATACGGTAAGACTAACCCACATATGCCTTACCGCTACTTATTGCTTTCTGACGCAGTATTCATTCAATATAGAAAATACAATCTCAAAAATGAATTAGTCGTTCAGTGTGTTGATAGAATTATAGTGTACCATATTATAAAGTGCCATATATAGTGTGCCATATAGTGTGCCAGTGTGTAGATATCATCAACGTATTGTACCTAATATTAGTTCGGTGAAAATTAAACTTGGAATAATATTTTAGGCGGAGACAAAAAGAAATCCAAGAAGGGGGCTCCGCGCGGGAAAAAAGGCAAGTCCAAAGGCCGTTGCAATGTTGACATGCTGACCGAGGCTGCTATGGACAATGTGTACTACGCGTGCCATAACGTACAGGAATTGCTTCAGGCGAGAGGATTCCATCCACCAGACTTCAATAAGAAGAAGAAAAAAGGGAAACGTTAATGTAAATTGTAGTTTTAAAAGCAAAATATTGGAGGTGCTTTTTGCAAAAGTCGTTTAATAAATGTTTGTTGTTTTATTTTTTCTTGGGATCTGGATCTTTAGATCAAGTGATGGCATAGAACACCTACAGTGTATTATTTATTGAAATCTCCGATGGTGAGTAATAAACTGAATTCACATCAATTTGGTTTCTTCATTTAGAATTATTCAATCGACTATTAAAATTTATGACCAAGGCAGACATACCTATATTTACTCATAAAGAGAATGTATCATAAACCATGTATTGAATGTTCAAATGTAATAATACAAATTACGTAATAATTAAAACAATGGATTAACATAAAATTTTAAATGGATTGACCAGTGAATAAATTTTCCAAAGTAAACATAGGACATATTTTATTCATTATTAAAAAAACGTTTAGATATAACCATATTATATTATGTATTTATAATTTTATTTATTAATTTCATTCTTTTAAAACTTTATGAAAGCAATCAAAGCAATGTCATCTTTGATTCATCCTATTTTCTTTCAACATTAACCAATGATTTACATATAAAATATCATTGACATTAACAAAACTAATCAATGGCGTTGACAATTTGAGAAAATATATCAAAACCAAATTGAAGTGGTGAAGTTTAGATTTAAAAAAAAAATGGATCACAAGATTACTAGTAAATTACATGTTGCATAGAAATGTATGTTCTAAATTCTTCTTTCCCGTATTATTTTTGTTGTATTTTCTAATCTCATAATTTCTTCAGGTGACTTCAAACCAAAGGTGAAAAAAACGCTATACATTTAAATTATTATTTATTGCGTATTTATAAACATACTTTATCAATTGACATCAAATTTTTAAAGATAATTCATTTGCTTTATCAAAACTATCTACAGGAACATGAGTGTCCATTTTTTTTATCCTATCTATGCTGACAGCCTTTAGAGGCTAGAGCAGTGCTTCGCAGAATCTACCACCGGATCGGAAACACGACCCACTGGGAAGATCCGGTGAGAAAATCAGTGGGCTGTGTCTAGGTGTAAATTTACTAGCCGAGCCTTTCGTCGCAAGCGACGGGTTCGACGAGGATGGTGATCGGCGCTTGAGGTACCTAAAGGCACCGTGGATCGGGAGGACCCGTAATAACGTGTTTAGGGCGACGTCGACTGTTTACCATTCGGTCCACAGGATCGGGTATGTAATTTCCGGCGGCCACGACAAGAGGGTTTTCGTGTCGTGCCGCCTTCTCAAAGTAGCACATTGATGCAGACTGTATATACTTACTGATTGAATCAAGCTCCAAGTCATCATGGAGGTCGACGTTCCTGACGAATCACGGGGCTCCGACGGCTATCCTGCAAAAACGGGATTGAATGACTTAAAGGGGTTTCAAACTAGTGCGGGCCGCGTGAGCGAACAGTACACTTGCGTAGGTGATGACCGGACGTATGCAAGTTTTGTAACGTGTCACCTTATTACGAAGAGACAATTTACTTCGCTTGCAAATCAGGGGATAGAGGCGTCAACTGTCTAATAACACCTTCTTCTCTAAACTTAAAGATCTAAAATGGTACCAGCTGTTGGAATAGATCTGGGAACAACATATTCCTGCGTGGGAGTCTTCCAGCACAGCAAAGTGGAAATCATAGCTAACGACCAGGGTAACAGAACAACACCATCCTACGTCGCTTTTACTGAGACAGAGAGATTAATTGGAGATCCTGCGAAGAACCAGGTACATAGAGTATATCTCACCAACCACTATTACTACTGCTTTAACGATAAGTATTATCTAGATGTAATAATAAGTTTAAATATCGTGCAGGTGGCGATGAACCCAAAGAACACAGTTTTTGATGCTAAACGCCTCATCGGACGAAAATTCGGTGATCCAAAAGTACAACAAGACATAAAGCATTGGCCTTTTCAAGTTATTTCGGAAGGTGGTGAACCAAAAATTGTCGTCGAATATAAAGGGGATACAAGGAAATTCGCTCCTGAAGAGATATCTTCAATGGTTTTAACGAAAATGAAAGAAATTGCGGAAAAGTTTCTGGGTGGCGTCGTGAATGATGCAGTCATCACTGTACCGGCTTATTTTAATGATTCTCAGCGTCAAGCTACAAAAGATGCCGGTGTTATCGCTGGTTTAAACGTTCTTAGAATCATCAACGAGCCAACAGCAGCAGCTCTAGCCTATGGACTGGACAAAAATTTAAAAGGCGAAAGAAATGTTTTGATATTTGACCTTGGCGGAGGGACTTTTGATGTTTCAGTACTTCAAATATCTGAAGGATCTCTATTTGAAGTAAAATCAACAGCTGGAGACACACATTTGGGTGGTGAAGACTTTGATAGCCGAATGGTAGATCATTTTTGTCAAGAGTTTGAAAAGAAATACAAAAGAAAAATTAAAGAAAATCCTAAAGCTTTAAGAAGACTTCGTACCGCTTGCGAAAGATGTAAAAGAACATTATCTTCAAGTACTGAAGCCAGTATAGAAATAGATGCATTACACGATGGTATAGATTTCTATTCTAAGCTGTCAAGGGCTCGCTTTGAAGATTTATGTTCGGATTTGTTCAGACAAACTCTTGAACCAGTCGAACAAGCCCTAAAAGATGCAGGATTCAATACGAGAGAAATACACGATGTTGTCATGGTGGGAGGCTCTACTAGAATACCAAAAATCCAACGATTATTGCAGGTGCACACGAATGCATTCTGCTTTAATGACTTGCAATTCCTCAAGAATACATAAAAAACAAATTAAATAATTTTCTTGCAGGATTTCTTTGGTGGTAAAACGCTAAACATGTCCATCAATCCAGACGAAGCTGTAGCGTACGGAGCCGCAGTGCAAGCAGCCATTCTCACTGGTAGCAAAGACACACGTATTCAGGATGTGCTCCTTGTTGATGTGATCCCATTGTCTCTCGGTATTGAGACTGCTGGGGGTGTCATGACACGCTTGGTAGACAGGAACTCAACGATACCTACCACACAGAAGAAAATTTTCACCACATACGCTGATAACCAACCTGCTGTGACTATTCGGGTTATTTCCATTAAACATTCTCCGTTCGTGACTATCAAAACGAAACGACCGACTTATGTACTTTCCTTTGTAGATCTACGAAGGGGAACGCGTTCTGACAAAAGATAACAACCTTTTGGGTACATTTAATTTGTCTGGAATACCACCAGCTCCAAGAGGAGTACCACAAATAGAGGTGAATAATGTCTTACTATAAGGTTGTGTGAAATTTTCAACTATAAACTACAGTCTTATATGTACCATTTATGGCAGAAGTATACCACGGTGGATATGTATGTCAGTTAAGATGGGAATTACTATGCTGCCTAATTCCGCAGAAATACAATGATCGATTTGAAATGTAGGAATGCTGCTACTTAAATTCAATTGAGAGTCCGACCCCATATATCATTAGCAAGTTATTTATTTCAATTTCGTCTTGTACCAGGTAACTTTCGATGTAGATGCCAATGGCATCCTCAATGTTAGCGCTGAAGATAGAAGCACTGGTCGTTCGGAGAACATTACAATTTCAAATGACAAGGGCCGTCTTAGTAAACAGGACATTGAAAATATGCTTAGAGACGCGGAGAAGTTTAAAGCCGAGGATGAAGCTATAAAAAAGGGAGTTGAATCGAGAAACCGACTGGAGGGATACCTTTTTGGATGTAAAGCAGTAAGTAGTTTGAGACTACCTTGGCCTAATAGGTAAGACACTCGGTGTACTTTGGCAGAACACATTTATTATCTGACATTGTTATGTAGGTACAAATATGTACTGGTATTGATTTGCATACAAATTATAGGAACTTACATATAAGTTGTATGTGTGTTTCAAAGATTGTTTCTAGGCTATGGTCGATTCTCGGTTTCACCATTTTTTTTTAAATTCTATATTTTTTGTGAGTTTGTTTGTTCGCGATCTATAAATTCGCCAATGATTATCTTTTTTTTTTTATCTTGTCATGGGCTGCTCCTTTTGTCTGTGCAATAAAATACAAATAACAGTTACTATAATCAAATTTATACCCACAAAAAAAAAACTAGAAAAACAAAGCCAAAACAGTCTTCACGATTATCAGGCGTGATTTGTAGTACTGACGGTTGCTAGGGTGGGACAGTCAGGGGGCGGCACCATTCGCATTGTGATATACATGGGCTCCGATAAGCGTTTGCCGCAGGCCGTGAGCTCGGACATCCATTTGTCCTGTTTTAAAAAAAACCATTTGATAGGCAGTCGAAAACGCCGGTGAGAGACTGACAGAAACCGAAAAGAACGCAGTTATAACAGAATGCAGTGCCCAGCTGCGATGGCTGGAAGCCAATCCTGACGCGCCAGAAGCACAAACCGAGCAACGCCTCAAGGACGCCCAGAGAGTCTGCCAACCGGTGATGATGAAACTCCATGGAGCTGGAGGAGCCGGCGCTAGACCTGCTACTTCTGATGGACCGAGGGTTGAAGAAGTTAATTAACCGTTGCTATACACAAAATCGATATTTGAGACTGCCAAGAAACTTACCCACTAATATAGTCACGCAGTGAAGTTCACGTTAAGCACATTCAAAAACTTGAACACAATCTAATTAGGCTTAATAGTAAGATGCCCTACCCAAATCATTGGGTTAAACATCAATACAGCTAATATAGGTAAATTCAGAAACTATTCGCCTCCGGAAAGGGATGTGACTTGTGGAATAGGATTAATGCGAGAAAAATCGTTTTTCCGAAATAGGATCGTCATCAAACCCCATGTGCCCCGGTGTTTATTTTTAAACCTAATTCACTAATAACTAAAGCAGTTGCTGCCTCAGTGCTGTTTCTACGCCAATGCAACCAATATATAATCACTCACATACGTATTTATAATTTTTAGAATTATTTTCAACTTGTACTATTTTCTCCGAAACACGTGTCATCCTAATTTGAAAAACGACATTAACATACCATTTTTTAAGCCTGGAATAAATAATCGTTATTATTTTCTGTGACGCTCACGCCCCTGTGACTCTCGCTAAATGAATGAAAATAATATTTCTTGAAACTACTTGCACGCCATCTATCGTACGTTGACGGTACTATGACAGAAACTTTGGAGTATCAACAACTGTCCCAAGTTTCTTAACAATCGAATGGTTGTCGGAGCCAAACATTTCAATAGATAAACGCCGAAACCTACTTTGAGACATGAGGTCTGAATCTCAATTCTATTCAAAGACTAATACCGTTCAAACGGAAACAATTTGCGGCAGACACAGGAAATTACACAGCTTTATCAGTAGTTGAAATTTTTTGAGCATTTGACACAGCAATATTTGACTAGTCCTAAAAGAAAATTTGAAGTCGAATGGTTTTATAGGGTCAAAATACGTATTTCTACTAACTAAACTAATGCAAAAAGTCAATAAATAGACTACTGCTACGCTACTACTACACACGACTACTAATAAGCTGAAGGGGAGAATAAACAAATACAAGTATCATAAAATCATTTAATACAAAAATAGTATAACAACCACAAATGGGATCATTGTCATTTTGGTGTCCTACGTCTTGTTCGTTTATTTTGTGCAATCTATAGCGAACTATTTAGGGTGCAGGGGAATCCCTCGTAGGCGAAACGATAAAATTTCATAAAGGCGATCTTTAATTCATGATACGTTATTCTCGCCTATTTCAGCCGTGAAGCAGTAATGTGTTTCGGTTTGAAGGGTGGGGCAGCCGTTGTAACTATCTCAAGGTGCGTGGCGCATTTACGTTGTAGATGTCTATGGGCTCCAGTTACCACTTAACACCAGGTGGGCTGTGAGCTCGTCCACTCATCTAAACAATAAAAAAAATCGTATATCCGCTATTTAAGGCACACAAAACATTTGATTGTACCTAACTAAATAAACGCTATTTATTGCGTAAACTATCTCACGGCCCATCTGGCGTTCTATGCGGAGCCTCATCAGAGCGTGGCTGCTGTCGCCCAACTTGAGACATGAGGTCCAAGCCTCGGTTGTATAACGGCAGAAATTTCGCACTATTCCGTGATGACAACTGGTTGATGGCACACCACCTACCAGTTCAGCTATCAGACCATCATATAGCAGCGAGACCGTGAAATCGTTATGCCCTGAATCCCAAACACTGGTAACATTGTTCTTTTTCTAGAGCGTCTCGAGAGGAATCCCCGCCCCCTCCCCTCCCCCTTTCCCCCACACATCCTTTATTACGAATTTACGAATAATAAGTATAATTTCTTACTTTGATATATTTTGTCTTACATTTAAATCTAATATTTTGTGGTTTACAAAGCGTTTATTATGAGTAAATGACTTTTGTGTTATATAAATTAAAAATCTCTAAGACTGCGTTAAGACGCTGTTTGCAAGGAAATTATTATAACTTTCTCTACAAAACCGTGTGCGACTTACTAGTTGCTATTGCTCCTTATTAAATTAAAAAGTATTTTGTAATGAATACTGGCATGCCTATTTCGGATCGAAACTTTAGCTGCCTACAAAAATTCGCTAGAGGCGCTGTCTGCATTGTTTCATTATCTGTGCGTATTTTTATTTATTATTTTGAGTTTGCATTTTATATTAACAAAATGTACTTTTTAAACAAGAATAAAGCTTACAACATCAACTTAACGTTAACAGTTTGGATTTAATTTATAAAACATTTGACTAACTAGGTATTTTGAATTTAACAATACACAGAGTCGGTGAGTATACCATCATTGCTAAAATCTGTGCGCCGTCCTCAAAGAATTGAATAAATCAATAAGAAGCTACATCAGTACGCAAATAAAAAAATCTTATATAAAAAAACGAGTATATTTTCTCATATGGTAACTTTTTACGAATACTTCCTAAACATTAATCAAATAACCCGAAGGTAATAAAATAAACTGTCTATTCGCACCATGGCTTCATCGTTAGTCTTTTTAATTATATAAAGTAATTCTCAATCATTAATCTGAACTCATAATAAAGTATTTACTTTACGAACGAATAAAAAATTGTACGTAATATTCAGTATTATCTGCAACATTACGTTATTAGGAATCGATAAGTGGTTTGATAGCTACCCTACTTTAACACTTTTACGACGACTCTGTTTTGGTCTAGAAGTGGGAACGTGCGACCACCTTGCGTTATGTGGTCACTGGACAACATACATGTCACAACGAGCGAAGTCTCTATTGTAATAACGACTACGACTTCAGTGTGCTTAGTGCGAGTTTTTTAACGTTCTCGATAGCGTAAAAGTCAACTCAAATTTGTATGGTTTTTTTTTCTTTTTTTTCATTAGATGGGTGGACGAGCTCACAGTCCATCTGGTGTTAAGTGGTTACTGGAGTCCATAGACATCTACAACGTAAATACGCCACCCACCTTGAGATATAAGTTTTAAGGTCTCAGTATAGTTACAACGGCTGCCCCACCCTTCAAACCGAAAAGCATTATTGCTTCACGGCAAAAATAGGCAGGGCGGTGGTACCTACCCGTGCGGACACAGAAGAGGGCCTACCACCAGTAATTACGCAAATTATAGTTTGGCGGGTTTGATTTTTACTACACGATGTTATTCCTTAACCGTGGTGGTCAATCGTGAACATTTATTAAGTACGTATTTCATTAGAAAAATTGATACCCGCCTGCGGGATTCGAACACCGGTGCATCGCTACACACGAATGCACCGGACGTCTTATCCTTTGGGCCACGATGACTTCAGTTGGAACGTTTGCCTACGTTTGCCGCTAGGAGCGCTGTTCCAGCTGCATTCAAATATGAGTAAGCTTTTACGCTATCGTTTACGTTATAAAACTCGCACTAGGCACACTGACTAAGACGTATTGACTGTTGAACTAGGCAGAATGGAGGTGAGTTCCGGTGCGTGACAAGACGTTCCACCGCGTATAAACTACAAGTGAACCTCGGTAGGCACGTTCCCACAAGGCCTCGTGTTGTACGATTATGTGACCAATCTCGAAGTGCGATCACGTAGTTTGTAACTAATTAAGCCATAAAAACATCGTTGCTGCAACTATTCATATTTCATTTGAAATTTTTATACGAAATTACACCTTATCGTATAGTAATCGTAATAGTAAGAATTCATTGGACAAACATACAAAATGCACCGAAATCAAAAAAATCTATAAGAAACCCGCCTCTAAATAAAACCCTGTGCTGTAAATAACGTCTTACACTTAAAATAATCACAGATATGCCCGCTAAATAAATTAATTAAATTTAAATTATATATTATATTTTATATATTTTTTACTAATCACCTTACTACGAATACTAAATAATTAAAACTAAAATGTTTGTTCATTAATTTTCTAGCTTCATCATTATATAGTTAGTCGCGAGGCAGTAACATCCAGTTGATCTGCCTGGCTACTTCTTCGGCAACACCGTCCGCGTGGTGTTGTTTGTCAGATGTCGCCAGTCAATTTCATTTAAAACCATTTGACATTCGGCTTTTGAGTTGTTTTATTTTCGACACACAACAGAGTAGGAGTGGGTGATATATATCGTATATAGATTCAATATCTATATATCGCAGCAATATCGTTGAATCCGATATCACCCCGCACGAAATCTATATATCGATATCAGCCGATACACGATATTGCTCGATGTGATGCGCATCGGCATATCGTACCGATTCGTGAATCGAAATCTATATAACGATATCAGCCGCTACACGATATTGCTCGATGTGATGCGCATCGGCATAACGTACCGATTCGTGAATATCAGCAATATTTGTTTGGTTCGTATCGAATCGGCCAGAGTGAGTGAGCGCACGATAGGGATATCATGTGATGAATGAAACAGAAACAGGCATTATCCATACAATTGTAAACCTTATATTTAAGTCCATATGTCTGTAGATTATTCTTAGCGTATCAGCAGGATACAATTTAGAAAAGAAGTTTCAACTTTCGACCCTAACTTGAATGCAGTATAGCCTATTTGCATCGTTGAATTTAATTTCACGCGCTTTGACCTTGTACTAGAATTTTTGGACAAGTGTTTATAAATACTTAAAAGTTTTTTGTGTTTGATTTTTAAAGTACACATTTTTCTATTTTTAGTTGAATCCAAATAATTGAGTTTATTTCTTGTGTTTGTATTAAACTTTTGAAATCTACACTCTTTTTGTATATTTTGTAATTTTAAATTAAGACACAAAATACTAAAAACTGAAAATAATGTAGCCAGTCCTAAGCCTGGTAAAAGCATGAAGGAAAGTTTTTTTGATATTTTTATTTTCATGTTCTTTTTATTACTTTAAGATCATATTATAAATTGATATCAGAAAACCAACCGTATAACGTTGACTTAAATCTATATCTACTACGATATTATATCAGCGTATCGTTTCAAATCTCAAATATCATGAATCGAGAAAATCTACTAGCATCCATCAATATATAGATTCAGAAAATATATAGATTCAATATCCGATATTGATACTCGATATATAGATACGATTCAATACGCGGCAAAACCGATATTACCCACTCCTACAACAGAGGAATAAAGCAATTGTGGTCGATAATCCTAATTGAAATCGTGAAATCGAATATTTTCAAATAGACTCTCATATCTTTGTTTTTTTAAGGGATTTTATGACCTGGTAACTGAGACCTTTAAGTCATGTCTTATTTTAATTAATATTCATATTTTTATGGAAAATTATATTATGGAGTGAAATTAAATGAAGATGATTAATTTGAGACATTAATCAACTGGGATGAAATTAAATGAAATGAGATGATAAGGGATGAAATATAATCTCAGTAAAATGGTGGTCATTTACTAAGATTTTTTCAGTGGACTTTTTGGAGGATCCCGAGAAGTTGCGTCCAGCGGCTTTGTTTCATTTTCCCACATTTGTGCACTTTCACAGATATTAAACAGTTAATAAACCACCGTTATTACACATTTAAACCTGAAGAAACACTAAATAGACAAAATAAAACAAATCACACAACTTCNTACTAAGATTTTTTCAGTGGACTTTTTGGAGGATCCCGAGAAGTTGCGTCCAGCGGCTTTGTTTCATTTTCCCACATTTGTGCACTTTCACAGATATTAAACAGTTAATAAACCACCGTTATTACACATTTAAACCTGAAGAAACACTAAATAGACAAAA
The DNA here is from genome assembly GCF_003987935.1 of Bombyx mandarina. The sequence continues at coordinate 2,883,587 of NW_021011483.1, forward strand.
TAAAACAAATCACACAACTTCACTCCTCGCGTTCCCGCCAAAAAGTCTCTTTGATTGTTTCTCACAATGTGTTGTTATCTTTTAAATTCCCCATAATTTTAGGGATTTTTTCCCTACAAACTTGCTAATAAATTTCTACTTATTTTCCAAGTTTTTCAATAGAAATCGACAATGACATTATAGCATTGACACGAAAGGCGGTTTGACAGTCGGATCGTGGCTGGCGAACACGTTTAATAACTATAATTGGTAAATCATTTGTTCTTCTCAATCTTAATCGAATATGTGTTGTAATTGTACTAAGCGCGTATTCTTCACAAGCTCTTCAACATTTTCTCTATGAAAGCACCTTGGATTTGATCGGCCCTGAAAATTTTAAAATGCTTTTTTAATTTCACCGGAGCTTTTCTGCACACTATATACGGGTTATATATTATATTTATATACTTCACTGTACTACACACTCACTCCGATGTAAGTCTTCTACGATACAAGCTGCGCTTAAGACAGAGACCATTGAAAGAAATGGTTTTTATTCTCTTTAAAGGGAGACGCGAGACCCATTTGATTGTAAGTGTTCACCGTCGCTCATGGAATAAACATTATTAATATTCTTATTTGTTTGTTGGCTGCTATTTTTAAAACTGGAACGCATTCTTGGTGGTAGTGGGGACTGGGTCAATCGTGAATAAGGATGTCGCGAATGAGCTCCCGGCTCAGGGCTGCCTATAATGACACAGCAGTTTTAAGCGTATGAAAATCACAAACTTACTTAGAGCTGGTGACGGTGTGCATCAGGTTGATGATGTACCGGGGGCAGGCGTCCTCGTGCATGACCCGAGCGTGGAACAACAGCCCCTGACACAAGCAATACAGTATCTCGACCAGAGGCAGGTTCGCCGGCAACATCTCGCGCTGATACGCCCACGACGCCAGGATCTGAAAATAAATTCAATTCGAACGTTCTCGAACATCGATTTGTTTGACGTAATTGTATGATTGCAGCAGTAGAATGATTATAATTATATACGAATTTCGGAAGTTATTTTCGGGAAAGAGTTTTAAACGAATGGCAACCCTGTTAAAAATTTTTTTTTTACATTTTTATTGCTTAGATGCACCTGGTGTTAAATAGTTACTAGAGCACATAGACATTTACAACGTAAATGCGCCACCCACCTTGAGATATAAGTTCTAAGGTCTCAATATAGTTACAACGGCTGCCCCACCCTTCAAATCGAAACGCATTACTGCTTCACGGCAGAAACAGACAGGGTGGTGGTGGTGGTCCCTACCTGTGCGGACTCACAAGATACTACCACCAGTAATTACGCAAATTATAATTTTGCAGGTTTGATTTTTACTACACGATGTTATTCCTTCACCGAGGAAATCAATAGTGAACATTTGTTCAGTACGTATTTCATTAGAAAAATTGGTACCCGCTTGCGGGATTCGAACACCGGTGCATCGCTAGATCCGAATGCACCGGACGTCTTATCCTTTCCTTATCCTTGGCCACAACGACTTTAAAGATTCATTGGCGCGTTGGGTGCTTAGATGGATAATGGATATCCGACCTTGTTCCGTTAATGTTGATGAATACGTACTTGCAGGGAGGACGTGATGGGGGCCAATGCGATCGGCGTGGAGGGAGCCGCCCTGAACGCGGCGCCGGCAAGGAGGCCCGCGGGCAGCGCGTAAGAAGCGCTGTCCCTGCCATTCGCTCGACACAGTGCACAAACCACCAGCTATAAAACAACATAAAAACATAAATTAATCTATACTAGTGGTCCCGCGGTAGTCGAAATTCGACTATAATTATTAATTTAAATTATAACTTTGAACAAGCATTCGCGCACACGCCAACACACGCCCCCGCACACGCCCTCACACACACGCACGCACACGCACGCACACCCACACGCACGCACGCACACAAACACGCACGCACGCACGCATGCACACAAACACGCACGCCCACACGCACACACACACGCACACTCACACACACACACGCACGCACACACACGCACGCACGCACACACACGCACGCACACACGCACGCACGCACAAACACACACGCACGCACGCACGCACGCACACACACATTCACAGACGCACGCATAATGACCTTAAATGATAACACCTAACGATTTCTTAACACTAGTCCGCAGCATCTGTTCACGATTTAACCTAATCTATCTTAAGAAGGATGGAGCCTAGAGATCAGTAATACAGGTCTTTGAACCTAGTACAAACTTCAGCTTTTTCAGAGGCTTGCAAAATAAATTATAAGGTTAATTTCCGTTTGTATTTTTACTATACCTTTAAGAGAGAAATAAATAAATTATTATTAATATTATTATGGTTCTATTGTCAAAGACTTTATTACTTCTTTAATCATAGATTTCGCTAAGGCTACATACACTATAGACAAATAATATTAAAGAAATCAATATTAATCCAGTCTCAATTTGACCACACAGGTTTCTTGGTAACGGACGAGTACGGTGTTATGAAAGTTTAAAATATAATAAAAAAGTGAAATTAAAAGTTAAAATTAGTTTTTATTTTGTCAACAATTTGCGACAACCGAAGAGAATATAGACGCAACTATCAAAACTAGTGGTCCCGTAGTAATCGAAATTCAATTATAATTAATTGAAATTATAAGTTTCAACATTATTAAGATTCTATTGTCAAATTATATAATCACAGATTTCGCCAAGACCACACTTTAGGCAAAAATTAATAAAGACAAACAATATTTAATCTATTCTCAATTTGACCACAGACTTTAAGCAATATGAAAAGTTTGACAATAAAGAAATAGTATGCATGCGTGTGTATGTCAAATACATAGTAGTGTGTAATGTTTTTTTCTGGATTTATTGTATTTTTTATACATATTTTTTTTAAAACATGAGCATTTTGCATTTCTTCTCTATATTCTCTATAAGTATGGGAAATTTCATACTCCTCCGTCCGCGCAATTTTCGTAAAAAGGGATACAATATTTTTGCTTCACGTATTAATATATAGATTAACTTACCCTATATATTCCTATGTAGCCTCCGAAGAAAATTCCGAGTCTCAAATGGGCCAGTCTCAGCGACTTCAACGCTTTCATCGGAGTCAGGATTTTAGGTATTACTGCACGGAGCATGGTCATCGCGCAACCCACGCCGAAAAGTTTTAAAGTACCCTACAATACAAAAAAAAACTACTTTAAGCATAACGAAGAAACATCATACCGGATATACGCAATGAAAATGTACCTTTTGAAAATATGCTTTATTTTATAAGCAACAGAGGAAACATTAAAATAAATCAATATTTGAAAACGATAATCGGTAAAACTTGACAGAAAATACCAAGGTAGCGACTGGGACCATTTTGAGAAGTTAACATATATGTTGCTCGCTCACTAAGGGTCGATTCGTCCAAACAAGAGTAAATCTTATTCCTAGAATAACTCGTCAGTTAATCGAGAGTAAATCAATTTTACGTTTTACCATCTACAATTCTAAGAATAGTGGGCCTATTCGGGAATTGTTACTATACCGCCGTTTCGCACGGAATAACGGAGCTATTCCTAGAATAATGTAATAGCGTCAGTCAGTCCAATCATCTGATTTCTGTCATTTCATAAATATTTATTCTGTTTTAATTTCATGTCAACGCAATGCACTAAGTCATTATTAATACATAGGCGGCACTGAAAATTTCGGGAATTAACGAAGTGACACAACATTGCTTTTCGAAGTATTCTCCGCGAAATTTGACACATTTTTCCATACGATGGAACCAATCATTGAAGCAACCATTCCATTCGGAAGTTGGGGTCTCCAAAATGGCCGTTTTGTGGGCGTCCACAGCTTCTTCGGGTGATGAAAATCTCTGTCCACGCAATTTATTCTTTATTTTAGGGAAAGTATATAAATCATTAGGGCTTAGGTCGGGGCTGTACGGCCGATGGTCTAATAATTCTATGTTTTCTTGCTCTAAAAACTCTTTTGTTCTGTGCGCGGTGTGAGAACTCGCATTGTCGTGATGGAGGATGATGCGGCGGTTGCAGTTCTCTTTACGGAGTTCAGAAACGACCTGTGGCAAACAAATGTTAGCATACCATTCTGCATTAACCGTTCTTTGTCCCTCAAGAGGAATAGTCGTAACATGGCCGGTTTTGGAGACAAACGTGGCCACCATTTTTTTTGCAACACTCCGTGAACGAACAATTTTTGTTGGCTTTAACTCATTTTCGAACACCCAAACTCGTGACTGGTTTTTTGTTTCGGGTTCGTACGCGTATATCCAGGATTCGTCACCTGATACAATGTTGTATACAGCATTTGAGGATCCTGCGTGGAATCTTTCGAGAGTTCTGACGCACCAAGTAACGCGAGCCGCTTTTTGCTCTTCACAGAGCGAATGCGGTATCCATCGGGAAAACAACTTTTTTACACCTAATTGTTCATGCAAGATTATTTGTATTTGACTCATGCCAATGTCTAAAGTTGCCTGAATTTCGCGGTATGTCACATGTCGATCTTCCTCAATCAGCTTACGCACAGCATCAACGTTTTCTTGGGTGACTGCAGTTTTTGGACGACCTTGACGGGGATCATCACTGAGCTTGACACGTCCACGTTGAAACTCAGCAAACCAGCGATAAATTGTGGTTTTGGATGGGGCTTCATCACCAAATGCAGAAATCATCCGGTCAACACACTGTTTTTGTGTTAAACCACTTCGAAAGTCATAATAAATCATCGCTCTTGAATTTTCTCGAGTCAATTCCATTTTCTCAACGACTAAACAAGTTTGACAAAACCTTGTGACAAGACCGAGAATCTTTTTTTAAATAAATAAATGGTATTCGATTTTTAAAACCAAGGAGTTTTCAATTAAAAAGATTTTAATATGACAGGAGCAGTGGAAATATTCCATTCCCGATACTTTTAGTGCAGCCCTCGTAGTTTGGCATTGTATAATACAAAATTTAAACGAAAAAAGATAAAACCACACGACAAAACTTGACAATTCCCTCAAACAAACAAGAAATAAAATTAAAACGTTTGACAGCTAGATATCTTTCACTACAGCTACTTTTTCACACCAAAATACGGCAAAATCGTGTTGACGCTTTGTATGCTCTTACACTATGCCGTTGTACAACAACATTTATATGCCGGATTTTATTTTCGTTCACCATTCACTCTGCTATTCGCGTATTGTTATTCCCAGCGTAAGTATACTATTGTTTACATGGAAAAACGGCTATGGATTTACTCGAGATTAAAATCATGGAATAGGTTATTCCTCGTATAGTTACTCGTGTATAAATTTAAGTTTGGTCGAATCCACCCTAAGCACGCTATCCACCAGAAAACAGGTCACGTAAATAAGTATGGACCGGACTGCGCTTGATAATTCCTTTCGGTCACAAATTCTCGCCGACACGATATAACCAGTTTTAGTTTTTTTTTATTGCTTAGATGGGTGGACGAGTTCACAGCCCACCTGGTATTAAGTGGTTACTGGAGCCCATAGACAGCTATAACGTAAATGCGCCACCCACCTTGAGATATAAGTTCTAAGGTCGCAAGTATAGTTACAACGGCTGCCCCAACCTTCAAACCGAAACGCATTACTGCTTTACGGCAGAAATAAGCAGGCAAATTAGTTGGGAGAAAGTGCTAACGGATAGGTAGGCGAATAGCAATCTCTCATTATTTTGCACAATGCACGATTTATTTACTTACTGAATACGGAATACCTTTAATATATAATTCAGACAAGGACCCCGGTGCGGACAGGCAGGGCTTCGGCCTTCCACGCCACCGACTGGCTCCCCAGTTTCCTTGGAAACACGTGGTGGTGTGAAAAACCTGCAAATACCAAGATAATGTGCTAACTTTAACCAACTATGCTAGATTTGTTACCGGAGTTTATAGATATTACAACGCCCCATCTAGAGGACCATCGTCACCATCTGATGATGGCCAGTTTTTTTTTTATTGGTTAAATGTACGGACGATCTCACAACCCACCTGGTGTTGAGTGGTTACTTGTCCCGTAGACATCTACAACGTAAATGCCGCCACCCACCCTGAGATATAAGTTCTAAGGTCTAAGGTATAGTTTCTAAGGCATAGTTACAACGACTGCCCCATCCTTCAAACCAAAACGCATTACTGCTTCACGGCAGAAATAGGCAGGGTGGTGGTACCTACCCGTGCGGACTCACAAGAGGTCTTACCAAATAGTAATGACGCAAATTATAATTTTACAGGTTTAATGTTTATTACACGATGTTATTCCTTCACCTTCAATCGTGAAGATTTCTTAGGTACGTATTTCATTAGAAAAATACCCGCCTGCGGGATTCGAACACCGGTGCATCGCTAGATACAAAAGGCACCGGACGCCTTATCTTTTCATTGCTGTACATAGCCCTCTCCTAACCTACACCACTGAGACAGGTCCTCACCTTTCCTTATCCTTTATCCTTTTCTTCTTCATCCTGTCTATATCTGCCACGAAGCAATCATGCGTTTCGGTTTGAAATGTTCGACTGTTGCTATTACAATTGAGATTCCGAACTCATACGCCAAGGTAAATAAATGGGTACAAAAACGAATATTTAGTACCAAATTCAATCAATAACTTACAGTAAAAAAAATCCAAAGTCAAAGATCATTTTAGTGACATTAATATTCAACGTATTAATGAATATACTTTAAGACTTGTTAATTTAGCAGTTGCCGCTACTATTTTGCATCCAAAACAATCTTATACTATCGGTAATAGATATACAATATATACAAGCAAATCTGCATCCCCTATAGATTTCGAAGCGGCTGAACCGATTTCGAAGAAGTTTTCATGTAAGTTTCAAGCTGGCCTGGTTTGATAGCGATTTGGATCAAAGTCAAATCAAAGATCGACGAGCCAAGCGGATTGGGTTTGACTAGTTTTACATAACTATAAGCTGAACTCGTTCCTGTTACGTGTCGGTGATGTTTACAACAGATTTGGCAAACTATTACCCCATTATATTGACCCATTTAATTATTCTATTACAAGGATGAGACGTCAAATTAGCGCCAGATTCTTTGTAGGTAGGAACAACGGACACAAGGCCCGGTGGCGTTGATTTGCCACCAAATTCAGATCCTATTAATTTATCACATTTATATGAAAATGGGTACATTTAGTTTGGTTTAGTTCTTCTTTTAGTTTTATTAGTTCTTCCTTTATTTTATTTTCGTTTTTCTTACGATATAACTTGTTTTTATAGGTTTCGGATCTTTAATTGGTTTTTATTTGGTATCTTATTATGTTAATATAAGCTGTCTTTGAAATAAATAAATATACAAATGTTTAAATGCATGTGTCGAATTCATAATGTAATTTAAGTTTAAGAAGAATTTTTCGACTCACCAGAATAGAGGTGTTTGTTTGCCGCTCTCTCTGTCTCTCCGCATCAAATAGAAAAAGACGGCACTGCCCAGCATGAAGATCAAGGTCTCCTTACGGGGCGAACGCCGGAGCCATCCTTTCATTTCCAAAGTTCGAACCCAATATTCAAACACCTGGAATTACAATGACCTATAATAACCCTGTACTGGAACCGAAAATCAAAATAGGTGATAGTCATTTTTTTAGATCTTCCTTATTGAAAGAGGTCCTTATTACGATTTTACTACACTATGAATGAATTCCCGGTAATTGATACTACTGCTAACACTACTACAACACTTGAATCACGTGAATAACACAATTTGTAATACTATTAAGAATCAGTCGACGGGTGTGATCAAGTCTCAAGGGAGGACTTTTGTCCATCTATTGGAGCTGTGAAAGAGATCACCTTCAGATCTTCCTCAAGATCGTCGGTCCACCATACCTACCCAGGCCTACCGACGCTAAGTCTTCCGGTACGTGATTGCCCTTCGAGAACTGATCAGCCCCGGCGATTATCTGTTCCACGCAATGTACCCCGCCCACTACCACTTCAACGTCACAATATTTTGGACTAAGACGATTACCATCGTTTTCCTACGATTCTCTTAGGAGAATCGGACTCTCCGTGCGAGATCAAATCAGGTATTATTAGTACCTGATTTGATCTCACAGAGAGAGGACAGGAATGTAGGAGTCCGAGCAAATTACTGTCTATTGCTCTTTGGGTGACTTTGAGGCTTCTGATCGGACACATTATGAGCGAACACTTTATTTTCTATTACGTCAATCTCCTATATTACGTGCTGAATATATTTAAATGTGCTTGTAATTAATTTGGTTTACGAAGTAGGAGATACGACCGTATCCTTCAACACGGATTTAGAGTTAGAAAAAAATGGTAACCTTGCTGTCCGATCACCAAAAAAATTAAGCCAAAAAGTCACAAGTACGCATGTTTTTATTCAAGAGAGCCCTGTTTTTTGTTACGATCAATATTGTTTACTTCGATTTTCACGAAAAGTAAGGCTGATTGAAAACATCTTAAAGATTTAATCTCGTGTTTACTTTCACGGAAAACTAAATGTACGTTCCGATTTCATTTAGGAATCAGACAAATTTTTATTTTTATTTTTAATACGTATCTTTGTTCCTAAATTCCCAGTATCCTCGAGGGGCTATTCTGGTTTTGCCGGAGTGCTAGGCCAGCTTTCGGGGCTCAACCTGAAAGATTTTGCCTAGGTCTGTCTATCACCGGATCGGAATCGCGACGAACTTTGTCTGTGGGAATATCTATCAAGTACCCACGACAACACACATTATTTTAACTCTAATATCCTGACCGGCATGAACATCAAATCTCTTTAATTAATTTTGAAACTTTATTAGTAGATTTTGATAATCTATATATATAAAAATGAATTGCTGTTCGTTAGTCTCGCTAAAACTCGAGAACGGCTGGACCGATTTGACTAATTTTGGTCTTGAATTATTTGTGGAAGTCCAGCGAAGGTTTAATAGGTAGATAAATATGAAAATTCTCGGAAATGAAAATAATTTTTTTTTTCCTTTGATGTGTCCCCCGTCGGACGTATTCCTTTTGTTTGTTTTAGGTTTATTTTATACAAAACTAGGTCTTTTATATATCGATTGAGGTACTACGAAGTCTGCCGGATCAGCTAGTTATTTTAATATAAAATTAATCTGTTTAATTGCGGCCTACAATTACTTTTAATGAATATGATGTCAGACATTTGCCTTAACGTTAACGTGTTTTTGTATTATTTATATACATATTTACATATATTATGTGTAAGTGGTAAGAATGTCTGGCTGAATACGTATGAATATGTGTTTGGAAAAATATTTTTATATTTGATCAATATATGTATTGTAACAACTCTAAGTACACCGAAAATCATTGTTTATCTCGATTCTTATTCTTCTGACGGGTCTCTGGAAGCGATTGCATTAATTGAAAAAACGGCCTATTGCATTTTTATGTATAGCATATTTTGCCGTCAAATTTTAGTGTATAATCAAACATATCATACTAGAAATAGATTCATAAATGTTATGTCTCATAACATTTCTTTAGGCTCCAGTGGCCACTTAAGAACATAGAAGCTGTTAGCTCGCCTAGTTGGCTTAACTTTTATTTTCTACATATGCTAATATCAGCGTTGCCCTAACGTGTAGGTGAGCTCTCGGGGCTCATCCCCACGACGTTGCTAACACTAACCCTGCCAAGAGCAGTTCTTCACAGAACTCGTCGTGGCCTAAAGGATAAGACGTCCGGTACATTCGTATCTAGCAATACACCGGTGTTCGAAACGCGCAGGCGGGTACCATTTTTTCTAATGAAATACGTACTTAACAAATGTTCCACGATTGACTTCCACGGTGAAGGAATAACATCGTGTAATAACATTCAAACCCGTAAAATTATAATTTGCGTAATTACTAGTGGTAGGACCTCTTGTAAGTCTGCACGGGTAGGTACCACCACCCACCCACCCTGTCTATTTCTGCCGTGAAGCAGTAATGCGTTTCGGTTTGAAGGGTGGTGCAGCCGTTGTAACTATACTTGAGACTTTAGAACTTATATCAAAAGGTGGATGGCGCATTTACGTTATAGATGTTTATGGGCTCCAGTGACCACTTAACCCCAGGTTGGCTGTGAGCTCGTGCAACCATCTAAGCAATAAAAAAAAGAAAAATATTTTGTATAACATTAGATTGTTCAAAAAAAGGCACCGCTGGTAATTATACTCACCAAATTCACAAAGAGATTGACCACCAATACTCTTCGATGGGGCGGCTCGAAATACACGGCCAGTCCGCTCACGGTACATGGCAATAACACAGTCGTGTAGTACGAGAACTCGCTGAAGAAAAGCTTCCTGTTGACGAAAATGACAATAACATTACAAAGAAATTAATCCTTTTTAATTTCAAGTTATTTTGGAAACCCCTCTCCCCAAGCCCGGCAAGTGGAAGTCGAGAGACGGAAGTAACTATGAAGTAGTATCAAGATGGGTAGTCAGACAGGGATTTTTTCACTAAACAAGTTGCTTAGCCCTCCCTGCTGGTTTATTGCGGAACCATTGGCATCAAAAAGTGAAGACATGTCGGTATGGCTATCCCGAAACGCATTACTGTATCGCAGCATGAAATCTTTGCAAGGATATATGACCTCGGTAGCCTCTACATTCTACGTCTGCTTTCTTATGTTATAGAAACAGTGTTAAATATTATAAAAAAAAAAATTGACATCCATTTAATCATCAATCTGATTTCGTTAGTAATATCACAAACCAGACTCCAAAGAGATATAGGTAACAATAAGAAACTCATTGGTATTATTGGGAATTCAGTCAGAGATACAATGTTTTCAGAACTAACACGTACGATTTGAACGACTGAATTATTGCCTTATTAAAATGTTATGGCGTACGAATAGACACGACGCGGTTTTTTACAGTGTGTTGATTTAGTTAAGTACAGAAAAATAATTACCAATTACCTGAATATACAGTTGAGGGTCACAAACGAACTGCCTACGGTGAGTCCAAATATTCCAGACTTCAAATACAACTTGAATTGCTCTATAATTTCTTTCTTGCCAAGTTTCTTCCCTCGCATTAGAATTTGAAGCTTAAAGAAAAAATACAGGGGTAATTTTCAAAAATTTACATGACCCGTTAAATAGTTCGCAAGTTCGAGATTGAGCATGTCGTCAGACGCTAACCACAGGTCTTTGGGGCCATACCAGTGAAAATGGAACAGCACTAAAATCTCATTGAAGCTCGTAACCCAAGAGTCGGCTCACCGTCAGGGTAAAATGCTAACAGGGCAAGGGATTAACATACTGTGGAACCGTTTAAGCATTGCACTTTGATGTCGTAATGGCCTAAAAGTTAAGGCATTTAATATAGAAACTTAGACCCATGTCTTAAGGTTGCATTTACATTGTTGATGTGTATGGGCTCTGGTAACCACTAAACACCGAGTGGGCCGTGAGCTCATCCAGCAATATTTTCTTCTTCCTAGCATTGTACCAGTCTAATGCCAAGGGCCGGTTTCCTACTTTGTTTTTTAACGGACCGATGAGCTCATTCACACGTCTATATCTATACATATAATAAAATTAGTGTCTGTTTTTAGTATTGAAATAACCGGTTTTTACTACATGCATAATATGATACGGTACATACACCAAAATAACATTTTTTACAATTTTGTCTGTCTGTCTGTTTGTTCCAGCTAATCTCTGGAACGGCTGGACCGATTTTGACGAGACTTTCACTGATAGGTAACTGATGATATAAGGAGTAACTTAGGCTATTTTTTTAAGACTAGCTTCTCCCCGCGGCGTCATCCGCGGTACGACAATAACCGCGGGTATCATCGCGGGACTCAGCTATTCATCAATAATAAAATTAAATGTTTCCAAAACGAAGCGAGGGCGGGTCGCTAGTAATAAATAAAAATAAACACAGCGAGACAACAAATCAGCGAACGTTATCTCGCTATTCTTAGTATTCTTATTATGCCATGCTTATTATTCCAGAAGTACAATGTTAACTTTCACAATGCTTCTCAATCCGCACGTATATCGATACGATTCTCAATTATGAAAGCTTAAAATGCCGTAACACCTCAGTTACTAATTTGGGGCATAGAAAGTTTCTTTTTCCTCAACATCTCAGACATTATTAAAATTCTATTAGTTCTTAGTGTCGTAAGATACGCACAGTAAAATTAATCCGAAATAACTTGCGTATTGGCATTATTTCATAGTTAAGTAGTACTATATAAAATATTTAACAATAATTTTTTGTGAAAAATCACTGAATATTGTTTTTATTACATACAGATATAGCAACAAGTTAAGGTTAATAATACTAATGGAATAAAAAAAACCAGATACATTTTGCTTGAAATCCTTATATAAAAAAAAAAAATCCAAATAGGAGAAGAATAAAAAAAAAGAATAAAGCAGTTCTGTGAACTGTGACTATTTACAATATGGGTAATTTATATAATTATGTGCTACATAAATCAATATGTGATGAGACTTCAAGATATAAATGATAGAAGAGAAATCACACACAACCAGTTGGCCCCAAATCAGCATTGATATTGATATTTGAAGTCGTCGTGGCCTAACGGATAAGACGTCCGGTGCATTCGTGTTGAGCGATGCACCGGTGTTCGAATCCCGCAGGCGGGTACCAATTTTTCTAATGAAATACGTACTCAACGAATGTTCACGATTGATTTCCACGGTGAAGGAATAACATCGTGTCATAAAAATGAAACCCGCAAAATTATAATTTGCGTAATTACTGGTGGTGGACCTCTTGTGAGTCCACGCGGGTGGGTACCACCACCCTGCCTATTTTTGCCGTGAAACAGTAATGCGTTTCGGTTTGAAGGGTGGGGCAGCCGTTGTAACTAACTTGAGACCTTAGAACTTATATCTCAAGGTGGGTGGCGCATTTACGTTATTGATGTCTATGGGCTCCAGTAACCATTTAACACCAGGTGGGCTGTGAGCTCGTCCACCCATCTAAGCAATAAAAAAAAAATATTATACTTATTTTTATCATTTTTATAAATAGATATTAAAAACCCAGAAAAGGATCTAATAAGCCAGTTCGTCACACAAACAATTGCTCAAAGTATCGAACTGAACCAATGAACTGCAGCCCAACATTTAGGAGAGCTAACTACTGCCGCAGATTCTTTTTTTTTTTGCTTACATGGACGAGATCATTAATTAATTATGTGTCTGTCATTAATTAAGTAATTATTTAGTGAAGATTTATTTTTGTCTCTGAAAGAAAAGACATATGTATTGACTGTAAAAATTCTCACAAAATGGTTTTCATTCATATGGCATAAAATTAAAAAAATTAACAAATTTCTGTTTCACATTTTTTAAGCTAATAGCTCGATAACTGAAACTAAAAGGTTAAAGTACAAGAATAAGTCAAGGATGTGTTGTAATATATATCAAAATATTGAATACTATGTGTGATGATTAAGATATCGAATTGATAATCCAGGTCATATCAATCTAATTAAGATAAGCCCACTCTTCCTTTTTGTTATTCCAATAATATTTATATAAATTTTTCTAATTTCAATGTTTTAAAAGATATTTTAAGTTTGTAATGAAGAGTAATTTAAAGTAAGATGTTGTCTGTGGTCAAAATATGTAGGCAGTAAAGTGACTGTCTCTACTATTGCTATTGTTAATAAAAGATTATAAAAGGAGCCTCATAAAAAAAGACATTGACATTAACAATTATTCATAGCAATTCAATTCTTGTTTGATTTTGCTTCAATTGCTACACTTATCAAATGTAAATGACAGACTTATTGAACATATACATATATATATTCCCACAATATTTATGACTGATTATGAGAATGACTTCTAGGTGGGAGGTTTTATTAGGTTTGTTTAAATTTTAGTAGAATATTTACCTGGCTTTAAATTAGAATTCCATATACCATGGTACCCAGAGACTGATTTAAATACTTATATAACATGTTTTATATTTATATGTATAAAAATATCCATACAAAATATATTAAACTAATGTCTTAAGGAAACTACAAGATCGAACTCATAATGCACCAATTAGAGATGCTAGCTGATGCAAGTGAGACTAAGTCAATAAAGTCAATAAAGTCAAATCAAAAAATTATGAAATAATTATTAATAAAACATAAATTCCATGACGAATAATAAAATGTCAAGTGTTTAGTGATGGGGTCAGTGAAGATAATTTAGAGTCATGTGAATTTTAAAAGCACTTTAATGAATCTGATGTATTATTTTAAAAGTACTTCAATGAATCTAATGTATTACTTAATGTTGGTGTTTTTCGCCTTTCAAATGAGATTACCAAAGACGTTCAATTTTTACCTACCAATAAATTTTATGCTAGCAAAGAAACATTTGTACAAGAAAATGTGATGACTATTACAATGTGATGACTATTTATGTGATAGCACTAAATATTGTAAATAAAGCCATTTAATTTTATTTACTACAAGCTTTCTGCCTGCATCATATTCACAATACTATACATCTCTAAGAGACTCTTACTCAGGAGTGAGATGAAAGTAGCTTAAAATGTAGCATTAAAAGTAGCTGTAATTGGTTCAGTTGTTCTGTCATAAAAACTTAACAGAGATAGTTACTTCCATGTTTACAGTATTAAATATGAATTGTAATTATAATATGCATTGTTTTTGTTGTTTAACCTTTTAAGAAAGAAAATTAAAAGCAATCATGCATAGATATTACACTTACACTTAATATGCAATCATGTAAAAAAAACATGCCTAATTCAATAGCCCTAGCTAGTTCGTCTCAGAAATATAACTCTTTTCCGAACCAGTACAGTTTTTCAATAATTGTGTCAACATTGAAGTTTATATTTATTAGCTGTATTAGCTATGCCTCCTGTACATTGTACTTTGGAATTATCAATAGAGATTTTGAGATTAAATACTTACAACATAAACCATGGCGTAAAACTTATAACTTCCTTTTATACAGCTGATAAGCATTGACGAAGTCGCATCCGTACATTTGTAGGTCCATGGATGTATAAGATTGTGACACTCGGAAGCACTACACGCCTTTTCGAACCACAACTTACTTGCTTCCACCATTTTTTAATTTATATTTTTAAAGGAAATTTCTCAATGTTTTTTAATACGATACGAATATGATACTGAATACGTTATACGAATTCAACAAAGGGATTTTGATTAAAACTATAGATAAGCTAAAATTCTCTAGGTGTCATTTTATCAAATGATACTGTACAACAGAAGATTAATTTAAGGTAAGATAATGTCCTTATAAACAAAAAAATTGACACGAAAATATTGGCTTAAACACATGTTATTGCTAGTGAATTAACTGTCAATCTAATGTAATTAAAATTCAATTCGATTATGTAGGTATGTTGGACGGATAGACAGTGTGTCAAATGTCATTGTGATTAACTCGACATGGACAATTTAAAAAAAATGCGACCTTTATTATGTACTGTCCTAACGATTTCATTAGATATGAACACGTTGAAAAATAGCAGTCAATGCTCCTGTTGTACCAGATTATTTTGTAATACATTATACTTACATCCATAGCTTTTCAATAGAATAAATCATTCGATCCGTGAAAGTCGTATTCATCTACGTCTCTTTTTTATTCATTTATTGTTTTTTTTTGCCTATGCTGATAGCCTTGAGAGGCTATTTCAGCTTCTCGCTGACGTGTAGGTGAGCTCAAGGGGCTTAAACCAGAGTGTTGCTAACACTGGCCTTAGCAAGACGGTGCTTCGCAGAATCTACCACCGGATCGGAAAAAGCGACCCACTGAGAAGATCCGGCGAGAAACTCAATGGGCTGTGTCTATGGGTTAAATTACTCGTCGAGCCCTTAGTCGCAAGCGACGGATTCGGCGAAAACGGTGACTGATGCTTGAGGTACCTACCTAAAAGCACCGTCAATTGATCGGGAGGATCCGTAATGATGTGTATTCTCTTAACTTATCATAACTCCAATTTATACTTTCTGGCTTATCTCAAACCTACATTTATTTTGGTTAATTCGTTCAAATTAGAATATTAACATTTCTCAAGAGAATGCTATAGAATTATGAACACTTACGAAAGACATTGTATATATAATCCCGAAAAATTTTGCTGCCCCTTTTCCACATGCCAGTGACATTCCCCAAAAAGCTTTGAAACAGCTGTCAGTCCACGGATGAATAGCTTTCGAGCATGAAAGAAAAACCAAATCAGAATTGTCAAGAAAATGTTTGCTGATTTCCACCATTTTCACAAATTTTTACTGCAATTGTTAAAGTTAGGCAATATTCATTTCAGTATTAATCAAACCACAGAAGCAAAGTGAGTAGTCTTAAACTTAAACAATAGCTACCACCAACCACCCAGCCACAAAATTTAAATATTCAAAATACAGATTGTAAGCATTATTGTATGCAAATTTATATAGGTAGGTGGAAAACAACAAACTTCGCTGAGAAATTTAGAGAACGTTGTTTATATTATTGTTTTACACTTGAAAGTAATTTAGGTATATATGTTGTCGGCAATCTGTATAATACGGTATTCTATACAATACCTAACCAGTGTATCTTCTTCTTCTCAGTCGGACACTCTTGTCAGAGTGGTCGTGATTGCGCTGATGCTGTATGTGCAGGAGGACCTGTAAGGTCGCCCATGCTCCCGACGACCGCCCTCTTCTGCCTTCCACCCAGCCCTTTATCACCAGTCTCTCCATTGAATGCCAGTAGGCAATGTATAGAATACCTAAAACGTTAAGGTAATGTATGAAATATTTTTCATTTTATACTTTCCCTAGGCATTCTATACAATACCGAATGCGCTGCCGGCAGTGTGTGTAAAAGACGATAGCAGAGAAGGGGGAGTGCTCAAAATCTCACATATTTTTTTACTTACTGTATTCTGAGAAGCCAGTAGATCTACATCTTGTTTTTACAGAATTGTTTTGTTGTCTAAGCTTTTTAACTGATTACTTATGAGCAAATTAGATTATGTTAGTTAACCCAGAAGAATTTGAAGTTCAATGTTATTTGATTGTGATTTTACTATAAATACCTAACTTTGAAAAAATATTGTTTTTAATCAGAACTAACTACTTACTAATTGGAAATTTTAATAAAGTTGATTTTAAGCAAATCTAATGTGCTATTTTTCCGTCGTTTTATACCCTTCTACTTACTGGCTTACATAACATTGATAAATACAGGCCCAAATATAGTTATTTCACACATTGCCGGTGGACTGGCAGGTCTATACAATCTTAGGAATTGTATACATTACTTACGTAAAGTATACACGAAAAAGGGTTTTTTTAATTTGTTATCGCATGTTTAATACGTTAATCATGAGTTGACGAGTACGGTTACCGGGTTCCCTACTCCTAGTGTTAGAGCAAAAGGTGTCTAATGCAAGAGTTATTGGATCTGATGGATCCGTAAGAACGTGTCTAGGGCGTCGACGGCGACTGGCTCCGGTGTGATCAGGATTCAGGAAGAAGTCAGCGGTGGCAATGATAAGGCGATTATCATGACGCATAGCCTTATCGAACTATCGTTCCGACGCTGACTTCGTCTGTTTCCAGATTGATTCGAGGCCCAGGTCGTCGTGTAGATCAATGTTCCTCACGAACCACCGAGCTCCGATGGCTAGCCTGCAAAGGCGGGATTGTAGGGATTGGAGGGTGTTTGTGTGTGCGAGCCGCGTGAGCGACCGAGCGGTGATTCTACGACAGTACCATTCCATTTCTTACCGACGAAAAAATTTACCGATGTATAAAAATTAACATTCTCCGAGCATTTAATCTTCATACAGTGATTATCAATCAGCATTTACTACATTCCTTTATATTACACACTGCTACTATATGCAACGTTCCTTTGCAATACTTATACTTTTATACTACTACAGGTTATAGAAACACGTATAAAAAAGTGCATCTTATCATATCCGTTACCCGGCAGGCAGAAATAGAGCGGAGCAAACAAGGCAATTTGCAGTGAAATTTTTGTCACTTAGTTTTGTATTATTTAGTAATGTTATATATCGGTAGGCAGCGGCTTGCCTGCGTTCCTGGTATTGCTAATGTTCAGGGGTGACAGTAAGCACTTACTGATGGATGGTATGCTAGTATGACTACCGCGGAAATTAAAAAAAGCCAACATAAAATCCGTACACGGCGTGAATAACTTGACAAGTCGACTAATATCAAATTTTAAGTTATAGCAGAATTGTCGTCCAGATTACTTGTTTTATATGGGGAATAAATGAGTAACTCGATTCTCTCACGTATTTTTGGGATATCGCACTTGTGAATTACTAAACAACTTTGTTTCCAACGAGAACATGATGACATTTAGATATATCTAAACACATTAATGTTATTTATTTAAATAACTCAACACGTTAAGTTATTTACGCCACATAATTAAATGAACTAACAGAATATCTTTAGATGATCAATTATTCACATAGCCCATAATTGTGTTCGCGACTATACATATCTTGTTGTCAAGTTATTAAAGGCTTGAAAAAGCATAATAATATTCAGAAAAAAGAAAGGATAAAGATGAAGCAAAGTGCAACTCATCCATTCGAACATATACATATGATCTTCAGCAGTGCTTACCCACCCCCTATCTTAAAACTTCTGTTTCTTTTTATAAAAGACCGCTATGGTCCTACAATCTCACAATCCATGATTTAGTAACTAATAAGGCTACATGTTACATGTAGGACGAAACCATCGGTGCTCGTCAAATCGCGTCGTGTCTGTGGCATTTTCTTCAGAATTTGCCTTCAAAAGATAAACAGGTCACATTTTATTCAGATACATGTGGAGGCCAAAACAAAAATAATACGGGTGCAATGATGTTCATGTATTTACTTCATGTGTATCCAACGCTAGAAACTATTAATCACAAGTTTCTTGGATTGTGATTCACATGGAGTGTGATTCGGATCATGCCTTGATTGAGAGAACCAAAGAGAAAACGCGACTTAAAATTAACTACCTATTTTAATGACTGGGTGTAACTTATAAGATCTTGTAAGATTAATAACGCATATGCCGTTGTATCAATTAAGCGCGAAAATTTTCTAAATTAAGTTCAAAAAAAGAGCCATACACGATTTAAAAAAAAGACAGTTCCGAAGATAAATTCTTGTGGCAAACTATAAAATGGCTGCAATACAAAAAATCTATTGGAGAAATACGAGAATTCAAGATAGATTTGACAGTGAAAGCTCTTTTAAGGTAATCAACTTTCAGAAAAGGAGCAAATATAATATAGACAACGTCCAGATAGAAGTTGTCTCTAAAGACATCTTGCCAATAAGTAGAGAAAAGAGAAGAATTTGGTGGATTTATTACGTTTAATAGACACAGCATTTCACGATTTTTATAAAAACATAAAGACAGACAACCCACCAAAAAATGCCACAACTTAGATACTGAGGACCCTGATTTAGAGAGAAATGGAGAAGAACAGTAAAGAATAATAGAATAGTAATTCCAGAAGCAGAATAATTTAAGTTTCTTTTAATTAATAAAAAATATAATTAAGTACAAGTTTTGGGTTTTAGTTTGAGATTGATCAATTCAAGTGGCTTATTATTACATCATCATTCTCCTTCCCTTCTCCCAGTCACCTGGGGTCGGCGCAACTTGTTTTCTTCTTCCATACTCCTCTATCATATAGCATTTCTTCGCTCACTCCCCTCTTACACATATTGTCTTTCACGCAATCCATCCATTTCATCTTAGGTCTACCTCTTCCTCTATATCCTTCCACATTTATAGTTAACACTCTCTTACCAACCTCATTTTCATTTCGCCTCAGCACACTTTTTTTATTTTTTTTATTGCTTAGATGGGTGGACGAGCTCACAGCCCACCTGGTGTTAAGTGGTTACTGGAGCCCATAGAAACCTACATCGTAAATGCGCCACCCACCTTGAGATATAAGTTCTAAGGTCTCACATGTCCATACCATCCCATCACATCCCATTCCATCTCACCATCCAACCACCATCAAATGGCTATTACATATTTATGTATATTTTTTAAATCTATGTTATCAATTTTATTACTTTTCTCGGATTTTAATAAATTGCTTAGGTGAATAAATCACTGAAGTAGGAAACCTTCGATCAACAATAGTAACTGATCGAAGTAGGAAACCTATGGAAATGAAACGTCAACAAAAAATTCGTGCCACTGTGACGTCATCTGGCCACAAAACATGGCGGCTTTAGTGCTGCCCAGAAGATTTTAATGTTAGTAGGTTTTATCGATAAACGTTCTTGGCTTATTTTATTTTAAATATTGTTGAGTATGAATGTATTTGTAGAATTTATACTTTAATAGGAAGTAAGTATATTGTTATGTGCAAAGATGATGTGATTTAGATATTATGTGAAATCTAAGACGAGTTCGTGCTTCAAATTTGCCAAGTAAACGATATGACGATTTTTAAAATTTGCTACACTGATTTTATAAAGTTGTCGTTTGCCGCAAAACATAAAGATATGGCGTAGTACAGTGCCATCTGCCCATTTCTAGCATGCTGAATGTTATCGTATTTTGAGTACGTGTTTTTCTTAGACTATTACAATCTATTTTAATTGTTTTGCTGACTCTAAAGTCCGTAACACACTACCGCAGCGCACCTCAAGGAAGGTACGCCGCACCATTTGAATCACTCTCACTTGAGAGTGATTCAAATTTTAAACTTATCAAGGGACCGCCTGATAAAAAAAAACACCTACAGAACATTTATTCGTTAATAAAATTACAAACGTCATTCCTTGTGACTTCCTCTCTAAAATCACTTAATTATTAAATATTTAACGAGTTGACAATAGTGTTATAAAACTATTTTATTTAAATAGTTCCGACGACTTTCTTGAGATCCTATAAAATATGTTTTAATTATTATTTTTGTATGTTTTAAGCATGATAAAATAAGAAATTTTATATAAGCAATCATATTAAATCGATATCAAAGTCAATAAATAATGTACAACCCAAAACAGACGGCCGAACTGACGTGACAATGACATTTGGCGCGCTAAACATGGCGGATTTTCGGCCTCATTAGACGGAGACGGAGACATTTACGTATATTCATGTTTCATTTTATGTACGCACTGAAATACTGTTATATTGTTTTCTTGCGAGTTAAAGTGCTGAGTAAGAACGAGATAGATATATGTTTATGTGTGTGCCTTCAAAATGGGTGCTATTTATATAAGCAATTGTACGTATAGAACAATATGTCGTGTCCCTACTATATAGGTCTATGGAATAAATTGACAAGTCGTCGGTGAGCAACTTGATATGTCATTTTTTTCTTGATTAAAACGTTAATTTATTATTATACTTACACTGTGTGAAAATTCGGATGAAATTACTTAAATACGCATAAAAATTATATCAAAGGATAAAAAAATAGATTTACCAATAATATGTAAACTTACAAATGGCTGCCCTGAAAAGTATGCATTTTCGACTTGTCAATGTATTCACGCCGTGTACGGAAATAAAACTTAAATATGAAGTATTTGAATAAGTTTATATAAAGACTGTGAATATGGTAAACGTCATGGATAATGTTTTAGGAATAGAAATAAGCGAATTGACTTTATCTCTTTAAAAAAGGGCCTCGAACAAAAGGGTTTTATTGTAAAGGACAAAATATAGAATTTAATTTAAAAAATATTTTGTCTATGGTTACAGGTACTAAAAAGTTCTAGAACCTGCCGCCAAAACGAATTGTCGCTGCAGTCAGTAAATGGACGTTTGATGTGGTTGGTTGTCAAAGACTGTGCTGTTGTGTGTTTACAGTGATTTATTACCCGTTACTATAATCATAATTGCAGTATAAGGTTTTAGGGAGTAGATGAAGGTATGTATAAAATGCTAGATAAAATCTAACGTCTAAATTATAACGTTAAATTGTTATAATGACTTGGCGCTCGCCGAGCCAACTGCTTTGGACTCAATTCATCTCCTTCTTGTCAGCTGTACACAAAGATGCTACGCATTTACTTAGCAATGGTACAAATAATGAATTAAATTGTCAATTTTTTGTCGAAACAGGGTATGCCACACAGACAGTCTGTTCAGTCAGTTTCAAGGAAGTTTTAATGGTCCTTTTCTTTAGGTTTCCTAGTCGTACAACAGAGGTTATGGAACTGTTTTGTCCCTTTTTTACGAAAGAAGATAATTTATCGTATAAAGTGTATCTATCACACCTAATGACCCCTACCGTTGTTACAAAGGTACATTATTTAAAATCAACATCAATATTTTTCTTAAATATTATGTTTATACTTAAGAAAACAACTGTATCAGTGTTTATGTAGATAAGTGTAAAATGTAATTATAATTAAAAAATAATGTTTATAGATACATTATTGGTTCATTTGATTGTAAAATAATTTAAAATAAATATAAAAGTAATCTTGTATTAATGTGAATGTAGAAACTATAGAAGAATACTAAATACAAATTCAACATCCAATTTCCAATAAATTTGGATACTCACACAAATACAGTAGCAATAACAAATTAGACAATACTCAGATATTCAATATTCATAATTTACAAACTTCTTAATGTCCATTTTATTTTCCTGCTTCATATTTTGACTACACTCTTCCATTATAATACAAACTCATTAGTTTAAATTGAGGGTCTTGAATATCTGTTTTTATATACACAATAAATGGTTCAACTATAGGGCTGTTACAGCTGGCAACCAAAATCCTAATCTCTTAAGTTCATAAAACATAATATTGAGGTCAAGAAATCTTAAGTCTAAATCTATCATCACAATGATTCATTTACAAATTCAATACATTACCACTATTCTTAAATTTTTTCAACATTACAATTCATACTTATTTGCATTTTACTATCTTCTGAAAATTCCCATAGCATTCCTTGACCATATGGAAGAAGCTGTGTGTAATAGCCATTTTATTTTTTATTGCTTAGATGGGTGGACGAGCTCACAGCCCACCTGGTGTTAAGTGGTTACTGGAGCCCATAGACATCTACAATGTAAATGCGCCACCCACCTTGAGACATAAGTTCTAAGGTCTCAGGTATAGTTACAACGGCTGCCCCACCCTTCAAAATGAAACGCATTACTGCTTCACGGCAGAAATAGGCAGGGTGGTGGTACCTACCTGCGCGGACTCTCAAGAGGTCCTACCACCAGTAA
The DNA here is from genome assembly GCF_003987935.1 of Bombyx mandarina. Next base: position 2,906,910 of record NW_021011483.1, read on the forward strand.
TTAATTATAATACTGTAAAATATGACCTAATGTTAATCTCGAAAACCATTTTATATTATCACATAAATAACTAAACTGTACTCAAAATAATATCAAATGAAGTTATTAATATGGCAATTATTTAATTCAATATTTTGTTCATACACAAATCTGTTAGAATAAAACTATGGCATATAAAGATTAAATAAAATTAAATTGAAACAAGCATCTGTCTAATATGAATGAAGTAGAAATTGACCTACATTCATCGAATATAATGATCATGAAGATTTGACAATCTTACAATTGGTTTTTTTATTCTTTGGGCCTGTTAGATGACATCAGCATGTATCCACTTTGCAGTTGACTTTAACCTATTTATGATTAGCCGCCTATCTCATGTCAAAACACTTAAAGTATTTTCTGTTATTGAATATCATACCAAATATCCTAAAATCAACATGCACTCTAATTCTGCTTCAATGTGAAGTTTATAGAGAGCTAAGGGATGATCATTATCAAAAAACAACAGGCTCATAATTTTATAATTCATTAACAAGCGAAATTTAACTATTGACTAGAGATAAAAAGTAATCTTTTATTTTCTTTTTATTGCTTAGAATGGTGGACGAGCTCACAGCCCACCTGGTATTATGTGGTTACTGGAGCCCATAGACATCTACAACGTAAATGCGCCACCCACCTTGAAATATAAGTTCTAAGGTCTCAAGTATAGTTACAGCAGCTGCCATACCCTTCAAACCGAAATGCATTACTGCTTCACGGCAGAAATAGGCAGGGTGGTGGTACCTACCCCCTCGGACTCACAAGAGTTTGTACCACCAGTTAAAAATGAAATTCCATCTAAATGAAATTATAAATATGATCTATTGCAGAAATATTGATGTGAATGTTATTCCTGGATCATATGGTATTCAGATATTATCGAAGTAAAGATGAGTGGTAGTCGAAAGGAAAATATTACTAATGACAATTGAAGAAGAAGAACTGTTATAATGGTTATGATCTCATTCCAGTCATTGCTCAACAAATGCACTTACTTTTATCATGTAACTTCCTCTGACCTGAAAACTTAATTTTATTTAATAATTCTCCATTAAACATATCCTTCTTAAAGTGTACATTAGGATTATTTGACAAGGAAATAAATAAATTACCTTCATTAATAGAAATAAATGTTAAGATGAAGCTAGTAATGTCTTAAATGAAATTAAAGAAATAGAAAAAACTTGAGATATAAAGCCCCATTTAACTGTTGATGGTGAGGTAATTAAGAGCACACAGACATTACGAGTTATAAGTGAATTAAAACATGTACCAAACATTGCTAATGCTAAATATAAAACATATTTGGAATAAAAAATATTATAAAAAGTCCTTTAATTCAAACACTAGCGGTCCCATAAACTTCAGGAAATCATTAAATTTAATGTTTATTCCAAGATCTGCTAATCAAAATTAAATCATTTTACATTTATCTAACATGGAAGTAGTGTCTACTATAGTTTAACTGATAATATATCTATTAAACAAGACCTAGTGCACTATCACATCTAGGAAACAATGACAGAAATAAATGTAATTGAAGTTTTAACCAATCATACAAAGTGTAGTTGTTATCATTAGTGTGTATGTACTTACGTAGTACTGTCTTACTTAGTTTTTATATTTAGTGCAGAAGTTTTCTCATTGTAATTTGTAAAAGACATAGATAATGTAAAAAGTATTTTTATTGTTACAACAAATAAATTTCATAATTTTTTTTACCAACATATTTAAGTTTTTCAGGTTGAGTTGTACAGGCAAATTTATTTCTGCATTCATGAAATTATAAAATACTTCTATGGTCTAAAAAATACTAAACATGCTTAGCATACCTAAGCTCCATATTTAATGTACTTAAACTACCATATTAATGTACTTAAACTCCCATATTAATGTACTTAAACTCCATGTTTAATGTACCTAAATTCCATATTTAATTTTATGGTACTGAAATAAAAAAAAAAGGTCCATGGTTAAAAAAATACTAATCATACTTAAACTCCATAGGTGACAGTATGTCTCGCAACAAAGACAAGCACGAGGGCGCGAGTGGGCGCACATACCATATCATGTCGGAAGCAGAACGAGCCTCTGGTCGTAGAGGAGGTTGGACTACTCTTGAGGTGAATATTAATCATTCAATGATTATCTTTAAATTTATTGATACAAAACTGAAACGCCATATTTTTTTATTCCACACCATGTTGTAATTATTCAGTGAAACACCGCATCAAATATAAAAATCAAAAGTGATGACTTTTTTAGAAATCTAATTTAGAAGTCAAAATTTGTTACAATTTTTTTAAACATACAGTTACCAACTTAGTATCAAATGCCAACTATAACCTTCACTTTTTATGTAAAAAAAGTAAAAAAAAACACTAGCAATAAAAACAGAAAACAGTAGTTTTAAATTTAAATGATCCACTTGTCTATTTAATGTATAAATTAAGCTAACATTATTTAAGTAGTTATTCCATTAGTATTCATAAAGGTTTAAACACGAGGAAAAGAGATTTCATTATTAAAATTAACGTAGTTTCCACGTTATTTACGTTTAAAACAATACCAACTTTTGATAATTATTGCACAGTAAATCTCAATAAATTTATTAATAGAGTTTAAAAAATATGATATTTGATAGTAAATACGATGTTTGGCAATGTTTGTTTATAACTGTAGAACTCCACTTCGAACAGTCAGGAAATAATACACAGATTGTAGTAGTTTACTTAATTCTGTATAACTTCGATAAAGCGGCACGACACGAGAACCCTCTCATCGTGGCCGCCGGTAACTACCCGATATTCCCGATCCTACGGAAAGAATGGAAAGCAGTCGACGTCGCCCAAAACACGTCATTTCGGATCCTCCCGATCCACTAACGGTGCTTTTAGGTACTTCAAGCACCGGTCACCGTTCTCGTCGAACCCGTCGCTTACGACGAAGGGCTCAACGAGTAAATTAACCCTTAGACACAGCCCACTGAATTTCTCGCCGGATCTTCTCAGTGGGTCGCGTTTCCGATCCGGTGGTAGATTCTGCGAAGCACGGCTCTTGCTAGGTTTTGTGTTAGCAACGTCGTCAGGTTTAAGCCCCGTGAGCTCACCTACTAGTTAAGGTTACGCTGGAATAGCCTCTCAGGGCTACCAACTTAGGTAGGAAAAAAAAATTTGCTTTATTTGTAACCCAACTTGTACAATCCTTAGACATCTGCTCACTACCGAATACACTGATTTCTGTCCCGTTTTTTCAGACTACCGCCTTTTTTATTATGTCACGTCCCCACTACTGTAATTGCTCCCACCAACAGTGTTGCTGTGCTGTGCAGTGACCATCGACAAGCAATTCAGTGCAAAACTCCCTATGAAAGAGCATACAAAGAATACTGAAGTATCTTCATAATAAGAGCTTAAGTGTTTACGATAATCTCAACGGCTCTCTTCTTTATGTAACCAAATTGAGAAAAGCGCATAGAACCCCTCAGCTTGGTAACTGTTTGGAGATCGTTGAAAGTTTTGCTAAAAGTAATTAATAAAAAATGCAAGAACATAATAAGCAGATCCTTCTTTGCTCTGAACACGCAAATCTATCTTCAAAGTGATATTTTGAAATATATCCATTTCGCCAAATTCGTCCCTGTCCAGTTTTCAACTACAGTCACAGATGTCACCTGTTTTCGGTATCGTGGCGAATATTTTTGGTTTTGCGAATATTTTTATCCACGTCTGCTATTACTGTTACGCCGGCAAGAGTAACGCCATCTATCGCCGAATACCAGAAACGAATATCAAAAGAACTAGTAACAGCGAAAACGCTCGATAAGTGCAACGCCATCTATTGTCAGATAACGGAAACACACATCGAAGCTACTCGACTTGCCCACAATGCTCTCGATAAATCTAGGGATGTCGTATCGTCTATAAAAGCTTTGCAGAGTTGGCACGAAGTCAGTTAGTAATCGAATGTACTCGAAGTAAAACAGCGAACGGATCACCTGAATCGAAGCGGAATTGTTCTGTGAGCGTTTTAAATGTTAATACAGTTTTAAATTGTACTTCGGTGGGACTTTTATTTATCCCGTACTCCAGCGCGTAACAATACAGTTGAAGTGTTAATTAAATTCCTATGATTTTTCGCGTTTTCAGGTAACAGGAGGTGTGCGCGCCCTAGCGCCGCCCCTCTTTCAGCTGACTCACTTGACAGCGCTGTATTTGAACGACAACTCACTGCAGCGCATCCCTACCGACATCAATCAACTCGTCAACTTGCACACACTGGACATATCCAACAATAAACTGAGATCGCTGCCCGTCGAGCTAGGAGACCTAATACAGCTCAGGTTCGTTTTTTTTTTTAATCTACAACCTTTCCAAAATTCGTTTTAATTATACCAAACTCACCCTTTTAACACAGAAAATAAAATACAAAATTAAATGACAAAACCGTAATATTACCGGAAAATGTTTAGATGTCTTTATTGTGTCCGTTTAAATAGTCAATGTTACCTCAAGTCAAAGTATAGGTAGAAATTCGGATGAACATCAACAATTGACCAAAGACGTTGTGGTAACCTCAAAGCTATCAAATAATTTGTATACACTGGCGTGGGCGGACAGACACCGCTTAGTCGAAGCAAGGGAGCGTAGAGCGTATAGACGTCAAGTGAGGCAAAGTAGAAAGCTAACTATGGTGAAACAAGTAATGGACAATGTTTTTGATGCTTTAGAGTTAAACAAAAAGCAGTCTTTAAAAAACAAAACAAATGAAAACTAATTGTTCCTAGAAAAGTCTTACTAATATACTTATGGCGGAAAAGCCACGCTCGAAAAGAAATGCAACGATTCTTAACTACATACATTTAGAAGGAAACAGCAAAACGACAATGTTTGTTCAGTTCAGTAATGTAATCTACGACGATCTATCTACGATAGTAAAAAGAGTTCTCTAAGTCAGACAACAGTGCGCATGTTGACCGATGATATTTGTATTAGCCAGTCCTTAAAGAACCCTAGTACCTAATCCAAAAAGCTAACCATAAACAGAATATCTTTAAGTCCATATCAAACATAAAAATAGTAAAATTAGACTTCGCTTAGCGGGAAGGAGACGGACCGACAATATATAACCTGTATAACTTTAAAAGGCCATCTCAGGCCAACCCCGAAGCTTATCCCTTTGATTGCCATATAGTTACATACCAGAATGTGTACTATATTTTGGGAAAAAGTGTCCGAAGATGCTCAGATTGAATCTATTCCTAAGAGACCTAATGAACTAAAATGTATATTAAAAATAAAAGAAAAGTTATGCAGTTATGCTATGCAGTCTAGGGTTCGTGTTAGCAACGTCGTCAGGTTTGAGCCCTGCGAGCTCACCTACTAGTTAAGGTTACGCTGAAATAGCCTCTCAAGGCTCTCAGCTTAGGTAGGAAAAAAAAAACCGGAAGCTTAACAGGGCAGCCAAAGGCTTAAGTGAAGTTTTACAATATTTTTTTTAGTAAACACACTATAATTCGGTAATGGCTTGTAATTGTGATATCTATGACCGATGGTTATCATCTATCATCGGATTTGCCGTATGCTCGAGTACTTGATATAAAAAAAAGCCAGTGAGACCGAACCACTCGCTTCTAACACTCGCTAAGTGAACGAAAAACTCAATAAGTCGCGCGTACCCAATATTCCGTATGGTACTATAATGAAAATCTTCCCTGCACTACTAACTAGCTATATCAAGTTATATGTCAATCTAATAAAGCATTTGTGAACGTGTGTATGAATCACGAAAAAATATATTCTCAAATATTAGGTTTTAATCACCGGTCTTAATTAATAGTTTTTATAAATAAGACATAAATGAATTGTAGATGGCACAATATACAGGATCCCTGTTTATTGTTGAAGTTTTTTTCATATGTTATTATATGTTTTTACCTATCCTTCATCTGAAACACGTCGATGAAATAGGGTGGAAATAGTCTACATTATAAATAAATAAAAAAACAATAAAATATAGTGGAAATTACACTATCAGTTGTAAAATCACAACTATTATGAAATTCTACAATATTTTACCACTATTTATTAGTATATACTAAAAAAAATTTATTAGTTTATGTTGGTATTTATTACTAATAGTTTTGGATGATATTCCAATCGCATAATTTTCCCGCTCGAAGCTGTTATTTATACAGCAAGCTAAACTAGGTCACGAATGACGCGTATTGACAAAATTTCTGAATCCTATCAATATGTAACGCAGGTACACGCTATGTGTAAATTCTCTATCCATAGTAAATTAAGCGTGAAGATTGTATTAAATAATATATCGTTTTTTTTGCTAACCTTACCAACCGAATTTTACCAAACGTGCCCCATCTGGTATTAAGTGGCTATCGGATTCTACAGAGACCACAAACCGCTATTCGGTATCTGATTCGGTGTTCGCTAATTATATATAGCGATATATTGAAATTATATAAATAGTTCGTTATTAGAAAAAAGGCATACTTATTATACCTAATTTTAGACAAGTTGATTGTTATAGTCAGTATAGAGACTGGTATAATAGAGCTTATAGATTCATCAGTCTTAGTATAGTGATTGATACTAGGCTAACACTAATGTAGACACATCACGTTAGATTTATTTTATTTTACAACTTTCTCGTCATTTGAAATGATGCTGATTTTAAAACTAATCGGATGCGGTTTGTAAGTTTTTTAGTATATTTTTAAAGTAATTACGAAAAAATCTGTTTTCATTTAAACTTTTAATTAATTATTGACTAATTTTGCTTTAGGCGCACGTACAGTAATTATTATACTATTACTCATAAGTTTGACAACATAAAAGTTTGCATGTGTTTTGTCAAATACATGGTAATGTCTGTAATTTTTTCTTTATTGATTTAATGTATACTTTATGCATTATTTTTAAAAAAAATTATCATTGTGCACTCCTTCTCTATATTCTCTATCAGTGTGAGAAATTTCATACTCCTCCGTCCGCGCAATTTTCGTAAAAAGCGGTACAAAGTTTTTGCTTCACGTATTAATTTATAGATAATAACAACTAGGAAGAGGAAGAACTTCCGAGCAATAAGCTCGCTAGGTCGTCACGTTCCGCACGTATGTTTCAGAACTTTTATAGGCAAGCTTATTTCGAAAATGTCATTCGCGCGATTTTGATTTGTCAAATGCATTCTATTTTATGATAACTACTGTAAATTTTTACACTGTTGTGTCATAACAGTATTGCTTACATAAAAAAATTGCAATGTTATTCTTCCTATTATTATAACAGTCACCCAGAGAAATCTTCGACAAGTTTTTTCAGTACTGTCGTTCTTTTTAGGACTAGTCGTAGAGTTCATTTTTACCTACAATAGGTATATTAAAAACACTAAGATGATAATGAAATGAATGATTTCGAATTGACCGGCGTGAAGTCTTAAGAATTAAGGCAACTTTTAACTGCATAATATAATATACACATACATCGTTTACGACTTGCCGTATTCATAAGTGTTGATGGGTTACATTAGCAATGAAACTTATACGTTGACGTTTGAGTCTAAAATCGATTGCTTCTCTGATTCTAAACTACTGAATAAATACGCGAACGAGTTAGGCCAGCACGGTTAGTTTAAATAGTTATCGCACGTTAGAATAAACGCAATGTGTTTTCGTCTCCAAGTTAAGGCTTTAAGATTTCATTGCACAATTACGAGTAAGCGTTGACTTGCACCAAGCACCTTACTGGTGGTAGGACTTATATCTCGAAGTGGGTGGCGCACTTACGCTGTAGATGTCTATGGGCTCCAGTGACCACTTAACACTAGGTGGGCTGAGAACTCGTCCACCCATCTAAGCAATAAAAAAAAGCAACTTATGTCGAGCGCTATATGAAGTCATCGTGGCCTAAAGGATAAGACGTCCGGTGCATTCGGAGCGATGCACCGATGTTCGAATCCCGCAGGCGGGTACCAATTTTTCTAATGAAATACTTACTAAACAATTGTTCACGATTGACTTCCACGGTGAAGGAATAACATCGTGTAATAAAAATCAAAACCGCAAAATTATAATTTGCGTAATTACCGGTTTTAGGACCTCTTGTGAGTCCGCATGGGTAGGTACCACCGCCCCGCTTATTTCTGCCGTGAAGCAGTAATGCGTTTCGATTTGAAGGGTGGGGCAGCCGTTGTAACTATACTGAGACCTTAGAACTTATAGGGTGGGTAGCGGCATTTACGTTGTAGATGTCTATGGACTCCAGTAACCACTTAACACCAGGTGGGCTCTTAGATCGTCCACCCATCTAAGCAATAAAAAAAAAAACAACTCATATCGAGCGCTATGACATGTTTCTTCAATACTCAACACTAGGCGACTGCCTGGTTGATTTAACATTAGGTGCCTCGTCTCTGCTAAAATATCAATAAAAAATCACATCATGGTAACATAATTGGGCTTCTGTAACAACCACCTGACTCCTTCGTCCGTCTAAAGCAATAAAGAGGCGTACGATAAATGACTGGGACAGTAAAACAACAATCGGTCGTATAGAAACCGGAAATGTACCTGACCGTGCCGTACAGTTTTGTTGGTAGTAAATTTTATTGTCGCACTAAGTGCGTTCTCTTCACACGAGGACATACGAATGGAGATCGTGTTTAATCTTGAATTAATTCGAAGTACGTACGCGATGACCTCGTTTGATTGAAGCATGAAAACGTTTATTATTACTAGTTGATTGTTCTAGTGCTATGTTAATTAGGTTCTTTTCAAAAATATATTCAAAAAACTTGAAATTCAACTAAAAAATGAAAAATTTAAACTATTATTTATTTTTCATTTTTTAGTTGAATTTCAATTTTTTTTAAATATTGAATTGTCATCGGTCCTCTATTAATCTACAAAGTTTGAATGAAATCTGGCCGTTTAAAGTGGGTCAAAATCGCGTCTAAAGAAGTCAGTTACAAACATACAAACATAAATACAAGTGAAGCTAATATAAAGCGTGTAAAAAGGAGGAACATTTCGGTTTTAGTTCATTTTATGCAATACTAGGAACACTACGTGTTAGGACAAGGAAACATTTCAAGGATAAACGCCGCAATGGAATAGGAAATGAAAATACATTGCCGGCTACCATGGATATTTAGCTCAGATCATATAAACCGAAATTACTCAACCCCGTGCCACATTGCGGTCCGAGGACATTAAATGGCCCACATAAGCAATTTTTAAATTTTAAATGCAATATGACCTTACAGTTCTTGTGTAGTTTCAGGCCCACAATAATATGTATTTACGTAAGTGAAAAATAAAAACCGCGCATCACTGATTTAGCAACAGAACTGTGACCTGGTGTTTCTTTCAACATCTAATTTGACGGCTAACATAAAAAAAAATAAAAAACATATATTACACCAGAAACAATGTTAGAAACGACATTGATCGTATCAAATACCTGCGTTATTAAATAAAATATTTAGATTTTGATTTAAGATAACTCTACATAATTTTGTTTCTTTACTTGGCTTTATCATTTTTACGATGCTCTTTGTTTTATTATCAAAGCGTCTTTATTAGCTTGGTACGTTTGTTTGTATGTAACTGTATCTTTGAACGCTATTTCGACGGTTTTAAAATCGTCCGAATAACTTGAAAATTTGCAAATGTATGAAGGACCAATGGCAATATATTTTCTAACGATGTTTTAATATCAGTAACTAGGTAAAAAATATGAAAATAATTGTTAGTTCGATTTGCTCTTTAAACGTGATTTTTTTGTTGTTGTGTTGAAACTACATGTATTATTTGAATAAACAACAATTACTTACTATATTATCGCCCAAGCCTAAATTGGAAGTAATTAAAATATGCTCTGGGGAGGCCTATGTCCAGTAGACCTCTGTAGGATGATGATGATGAAGATACCGGTTTGATGAGAAGACCATTCTTTTGTAGTCATTAACCGAGCACACATTATTAAATACCCAGTGCATTTGACTTTCAAAATAACCGGCACGATAAATTTGATTACACAAGCCTAAAGCGATCTTTTCTAAACCTCCATCGAGTTGTCGATCATATTTGTAATTCAACATACGGGCTATTTACCGTTTGCAATAAACATATGAGTCGTCTATTATCAAAGGTGGCAATCTGTGCATTTGGACAAAAAAATGTTATTGATATGGCAATGACAGATTGATTTGAATATAATCGTCTCCTTCAAAGAATACGGTTCAAAACCTGCATTAAATAAAGTATTAACTTAACCTGTCTAAGATGTCGTTCAGAAGAGTTTTGTGACTGCCAATGGAATACAAAGTCAATAATTCGTTTTCCTGATTTACCATTAAATACCCAGTGCATTTGACTTTAAAAATAACCGGCCCGATAAGTTTGATTACACAAGCCCAAAGCGATCTTTTCTAAACCTCCATCGAGTTGTCGATTATATTTGTAATTCAACATACGGGCTATTTACCGTTTGCAATAAACATATGAGTCGTCTATTATCAAAGGTGGCAATCTGTGCATTTGGACAAAAAAATGTTATTGATATGGCAATACAGATTGATTTGAATATAATCGTCTCCTTCACAGAATACGGTTCAAAACCTGCATTAAATATAGTATTAACTTAACCTGTCTAAGATGTCGTTCAGAAGAGTTTTGTGACTGCCAATGGAATACAAAGTCAATAATTCGTTTTTCTGATTTACCAATAATTGTCCAAAAGTCACATTGCCGGCTTTGATAATAGTCGACTCATATCGATGTTAAGTATTGTTAGTGACGTAAATGCCACAAATCGTTTTCCTTCGAAGATTATTTTATCAAAGCATTAAACGACAAAAAAGGTCAATGGCATTTGATTAATATCCCAATTTACGATGTTGATTCTGGTACTTATCGATGTTTAGTTTAGACTTTAGACAATGTTTACCGTTAGGGTGGGGCGTGCTTTGAGCTCGTACGGGTTCTGCATGTATTGTATGTTTGCCTCAAAGCCGCTATTCGGTTCTAAATGAGGTTTGAAAATAGTGACGAGAGGCAAACGGCAATTTGGCAATGTCCTTGGCATTGACATTGAAGTTCAACAACGAGTGACCACTCAACATCGGGTATGCTCGTAGGCATTATGAAATTTAAAAAAGAAAATTATTCGTCGTTGACATACCGCAAGAATGGTGGTAATGTCTATTTTATAGTGATTTATAGGAATGGCTGCCTCTCGAAATCATGTGTGCCGTATGCTTGCCTTTCTATATAAAAAATATCAATCAACCAACCGAAGATCTCGTTTCGTATCCAATAATACTAGATCTGTTTACAAATTTATTCACTTAGTTATCATAACAAGCCCGGGTTCAACGACCTTGGTCGACCGAACGCGATACAAATTAATATTGCTAGTTTATAAAGCTGCATTCTTATCATTATCTCGAAGATATAATTTTTTTTTGTTTATACACAACGCTGTTTTGATACTGACGTCATTGTTTGACAATGATAATCTTTATATATATAAAAGAAAGTCGTGTTAGTTACACTATTTATAACTCAAGAACGGCTGAACTGATTTGGCTAAAAATTGGTGAGGAGGTAGCTTAGAACCTGGAGAAGGACATAGGATACTTTTTATCACATCATAAAACGTGGTATAACAAAACGCAACTGATATGGAATAACAAAACGAAACTGACAGCAGTAATGTAGTCTATGGTTAATTATAGTAGAATTTTGAAGTTGACCGGTTGATGTGTTTGAAATAAACCGTGTGGCGGAACACAGTTCACCGGGTCCACTAGTTTAGTTTAAATGTAGCTGTTTTAAATTAAATACATCTATACTAATATTATAAAGCTAAAGAGTTTGTTTGTTTGAACGGGCTAATCTCAGGAACTACTGGTTCGATTTCAAAAATTATTTCAGTGTCAAATAGCTCATTTATTGAGGAAGGCTATAAGCTATATATAACATCAGGCTAAGGTCAATACAAACTGGATTTTTCTGGATTTCTCCAGGATCCATCATCAGATCTTGATGATTTCAGAACCATGCTAGAAGTATACCCTTTCGAACAAAAAAAAAATCGATTCAAACATTCTCGAAAAAAATCGAATTGATAACTTTCTTCTTTTGAAGTCGTTTAAAAAGTGTGATTTTGGTACCTTAAAAAGCTCCTTAGCATTCTATTATTCAAAAATATTTTCACTTTCTACGTAAATGAAGAGGCGGGTAAAATTTAGGCTGGCATACCAAAGTAACTAACTATTCCACGCGGACAAAGTCGCGGACAAAAGCTAGTATACAATGTAATACAATATACAATATGTGTGTTTTTGAAACGTAAACAGTGCACTCGCGCCTGACCCTGATAGTACGACTTTTCGTGATAGCACTGAGCCTTGAAGGTGATATTTAATTTTTGAGGAATTAGAAGAAAAAAAACACTTAAAGTCAACGACCTCGAACTATAGTTTTCACCTGTGTGTATGTATAACGGAAATATGAGAGAACATTTTTTTATTGCTTAGGTGGGTGGACGAGCTCACAGCCAACCTGGTGTTGAGTGGTTACTGGAGCCCATAGACATCTATAACGTAAATGCGCCACCCACCTTGAGATATAAGTTTTAAGGTCTCAATTATAGTTACAAGTTAAAGTCCAATGGTCTTGAATGTTATTTTATGTGCTTATAATCGATTAAAATCGATTTATGAACTCATTAATTAATATAATATAAAACATATAAATAAAACATTTTCAGTATTTGAGAATACTTATGTTTTATTTATATACTTAAAATATTTACTTAAGGGTTACTAAAAGGTTTTGATGCTGGCAATATTTTTCCGGCAAAAATCAAAAACCTTGTTTTTTCAATAGAGTTACTTTTTTTAAACTACTTATTGTAAAGTGGAGTGGCGCTCATTTGGAAGAAAGTAAATGCATATTTATTTATGACAAAATTAATGCACTAAGTATTTTTTCTCTAATCTATTGTCCACTTTGGGCCTGAAATGGGCATTCCCCTTTGGGCCCTTTGAATATTTTGTGTCATTTAATAGAATACAATACAAATAATTTAACGAAATAAATACATGAAAATGATGAGAGTATACAGGAGGAGTAAATAAGGAAAATAATTGTAAAACTAAAGCGATATTCATTCGACCTTTGCATACGATTTAAGAAATTGAAGATGTAGGCGTAATCCAAGGATACAATAAAAAGACTTCGTACAAATACATATAAAAATAACGAATATATAATACGCATATAAAATACAAACACATAATAAATATAATCCTATACTTACTACCTACGTAATAGAACCTCAAGTTAATTGTTATGATGAAACTAACTTATATGGTTAATTATCGATTATAGTCCTACAAACTTAGAGTTAAAATATTTATAAGGAAATAATAGTTTAGGCAGTTGTTTTTTTTATTGCATAGATTGATGGACGAGCTCACAGCCCACCTGGTGTTAAGTGGTTACCGGAGCCCATAGACATCTTCAACGTAAATGCATTACTGCTTCACGGCCGAAATAGGCAGGGTGGTGGTACCTACCTGTGCGGACTCATAAGAGGTTCTGCCACCAGTAAATGGAAATTAGAGCTTCATAGAATTTGCCCGATTCGGAGCGTAGGATACAGTAGTCCCACCGTGAAGATTTACACTTTAACTTTTAACTATTCAAACTCACTACTAATCGTCGTGTCCTAAAGGATAAGACGCGCGGTGTACTCGTATCGAGTGATGCGGATATGCCAATGTTCAAATCCTGCCGGCAGGTACACATTTTTCTAAAGAAATACGCTTCTTTATGACTTCCACTATGAATCGAATAAGATGTTGTAGTAAAAAAAAAAGAATACGTAATTACTGCTAGTTTACCTGATCAGATACCACCACTCTGTCTGGTTCTGCGTCAAGCAGCTACGCATGGTAATTGAACCCTCGACCTCCTGTCTCAAGATCAGCGAGGACATCCACGTTGTCATGCCGCGGCTGCAAGTTCATTCCCCCGATCAATACACTGTAGAAAAAAAAACAGATCATTCAAGCAATCAAATAATGTAAACAAAATGATAGCAGGCTACAACGCTCCAGCTGACGTAGTCTACGACAGATGTTTTACTTCATATTTAATTAGTAACCGTAAAATTAGATCGTTAATATTCAAATAATGTTCGATGTTCAATGTTTGATTTTCCAACGGTATTCCACGACCGTTATTTTTTAAATATTGTTAAGGGTTCGTTTGTAGTTTGGTCTTAGTTTTTATTTTTATTGTGCTAATAGTGAACGAATTAACATCTGTGATCCTGAATAGCTACGGAACACCCATTGACGTAATAACGTGATATTATTAAACAATAATATCCCTCCATTCAAACCAGAAATTAACGAATGGTTCGCGGTAGAAACAGGCATTATTTTGATACTAATGATTTCTGAACATACACAATCATAATACAAAGCGTATCGCCCGTAATCACGCAAAATAAAATTTCAATAAATATGCTAAGCTCGAATGGAGTATCCCATAGACACAGCACACTGAGTTTATCTCCGGATATTCGGATCTTCTCAGTGGGTCGCGTTTCCGATCCGGTAGTAGATTCTGCGAAGCACTGCTCTTGCTAAGGTCAGCGCTAGCATCACTGCGGTTTGAGCCCCGTGAGCTCACCTACTAGTTAAGGTTACGCTGAAATAGCCTCTCAAGGCCACCAGCTTAGGTAGGGGAAAAAAATTGACAGTTTTTTTTATTTTTTATTGCCCGTGTAGGCAGACGAGCATACGGCTCACCTGATGGTGAGTTGTTACCGTTGCACATGGACTTCAGCAACGCCAGGGGTAGAGCCAAGTCGCTGCCTACCGATTGAATTGTATTGGATGAAAGTGGGACGATCTAACCGCATACATTTGTTATAGAGAACTACACCTGCATAATAACTACCTAAGAGCACTGCCTTATGAACTTGGTAGGCTCTTCCACCTCCAGTTGCTCGGGCTACAGGGGAACCCCCTGAACAAGGAGATGCTGTCGATATACAACGACTCCAACGGAACCGCCAAGCTGATCACGTACATGCTCGACAACTTGCAAGGTAAGTTCGATTCGGTCAACTAAATCGTTTGCCAGATTATTATAGACGAAGCAACGCAATGATTCATAAGTTTTATTTATTGCTTAGATGGGTGTACGAGCTCACAGCCCACCTGGTGTTAAGTGGTTACTGGAACCCATTGACATCTACAACGCAAATGCGCCACACACCTTGAGATTCAAGTTCTAAGGCCTCAAGTATAGTTACAACAGCTGCCCCATCCTTCAAACCGAAACGCGTTACTGCTTCACGGCAGAAATAGGCAGGGTGGTGGTACCTACCCGCGCGGACTTAGAAGAGGTCCTACCACCAGTAAAATACGAGCTATTAAGAACAGGCGAATAGAGGATTGTTGTTAATATTCAAACGAGGTTTGAGGAGAAGGTAGGCAGCGGTTCGAGCACTATCCGTTGTTAATGTCTATGGGAGACCATAATCACTCATTAGGTCAGCGGCTCTCAACCTTTTTCTACTCAACATCACAATATATTCTTTACCAATTCGTGACATCCAGTAAGTATTGATACGTTTTATAATATACATAATTTATTTATTAAACGACCATTAAATGGTTACTTAATTGCCCCATACGTATAACAGAGATGCATTTCCTCCAGTCACTTTAAATAAAATTGTCTTATTTGTAAATGTCGCGACACGATTGTTGATAGCCGTTCCACTAAAGAGATATATGCTTCGTCTGTCTTAAACAGTTAAACTTGTTTTTTTTTCGCACGTATTTTTGAGCTTGTATTTGCTTCGCATAGAACTGGAAACCTTAGCTTGGAACCCATATGACCGAGTCATATTTGTTCGGTTTCTTATTAACTATTCATAATAATATCTGGACCGATTGTAATCAGGTAAGATTATAGATTATGACTAATTCAGGATTTGTGAACTAATTTACAGTCCAATTCTGAACAAAAAAGAATGAAATAGAACATTTATGTTCCACGATGAATCTTAAAACATATTTTTATAGTGTAGGTAAAAACAAAAATTAAATATAAGACAAGCAAAACCTGCTTAATGTTTATTTTTATTTTGCTTGAGAGAAATATCTATACATCTGACATGTAGTGCCATCTAGTTGTGGACGACGTAAATGCGTATTAGTTTGAAAGTCCACTAATAGATGTCGCTAGTTGGATCATCCGAAATAAATTGCCGAAGTTAATTATCTACATTTAGACTCAGCATATCACCATGAATCGACTACTTTTTGGAAATTATACGGGCAGTGAAAATAGTAATACCGACACTATCGCGTACATGTCGTGTATTTGCAGCAGATACTTAAAACTTTATTGGAGTTTGCCTATTACTTTTTATGATTAACAATTAATACTCGGTCACGTTCCGCTGATACCATTTTTTTGTTTTTGTTTTTCTTGCCCATGCTGATAGCCGTGAGAGGCTATATCAATGTTGCCCTAGCGTTTAGGCTTAGCAAGAGCAGTGCTTCGCAGAATCTACCATCGGATCGTAAACGCGACCCACTGAGAAGATCCGGCGAGAAACTCAGTGAGTGGGGTCTATGGATCAATTTACTCGCTGAGCGTTTATTCGCCAGCGATTGGCTCTGCGAGGACGGTGACCGGTGCTTGAGGCACCTAAAAGCACTGTTAATGGATCGGGAGGATTCGTAATGACATGTATGACACTATCGCTAATTGTATGAGAAACATCGATTTTTTCGAAAGTAATCGCGCGCCACCTGTCTTGCATTTATATCCCTGATTTGTTAGGATGATCAATTAAAAGTCGTCCTTTAACTATAAGACAGACGTTTTCATTATTCTAGAGCTCTCTAGCGTCAGTTCAGATGAGACCCAAAAGTAAACAGTTACTGAACTTTTAATCCCAAAGAAATATCCAATTTATTATAGCATCATTTCAAAATATTTTTTATTAAGACATCAGTTTTTGTTCGGATAACAGTGCGTTGGTCATATTCTACTATAGCCCGTGTCCTATTCAAATGCATTGTGAAGTTTCATTAAACTCCGTCCAGTTGTTTCGTGTGAAAAACTAATAAGCGTCATTAGAAACTTTCCGAACAATATTAGTAGTAGGGTTATTGTGCCTTCAATGAATCATACTTTTAACGCCTCACTATTAGCACGTGTAAATAGTAAAGAAATCGATTGCATCATAAACACATGATTTATAGATTTTTAAGGAAAATAATAAATCCAACTTGGGACGTGTTGCGTGTTGTAAGCCAATACTTTTTTATACCTACTTTTGCTAGTGACTTAGAAGGGTTACTCTAGCTTCACCGGACGTGGAAGCCAATGCGGATTAGTATCATCGTCCCGCTTTATCTGCTGCGACGCAATAATGCTTACCGATTGTCGGATGAGGCAGCCATCATATCATAAAATTAAAACTTCATGGTCGTCTAATTAACAAAATAAAAATACCTTATCTGCTTCAAATTTGAACATTGCACAGATATGAATAGAAAGACAAGAGGTTAACGAAACTAGCCGTTGAATTAAAACCCATCGCCGACTATTTTGGAACCACGTACGTACAACGTAAATTACACAAATTGAGCTATTTAATTTGAATAACAACCTCACTTAAAAGACCATCTGTTTTATAAACGAGCTACATTGTCTTTCGTGAGGCGGACGTCGCTGTTCGAACAATTCCTGTAAATAAGTTGATGATTTTTTTTGTTTTCTTACCTATGCTAGTAACTACGAGTGATAATCCTAGCTTACGGGCTCAGCCTGGCGAATTTTGTAACACTAGGCCTAACAAAGGGAGTGCTTCGCTGGATCTACCACCAGATCGGAATCAAGTATCAAGGAGCAAAGTATTTGTAGAATAACGGAAAGGTTAGCCCACTGAGTTTCTCACCGGATCTTCTCAGTGGGTCGCGCTTCCGATCCGGTGGTAGATTCTGCGAAGCACTGCTCTTGCTAGGGCCAGTGTTACCAAAACTCCCGGTTTGAGCCTCGTGAGCTCACCTACACGTTAGGGTGAAGCTGAAGTAGGCTCTCAAGGCTATCAGCGCAGGTAGGAAAACAAAAACAAAGGGAAGGCATGACTGTGTCGATATGTGCACTGCACTCCGAAAACCTGGTGTTACCACGCGTTTCCCATTGAACGATAATGCGTTTATAATGGGCACCCGTAGTGACGTCATCACTGAAATAAACATATAGGTAAACCTTTGTTGTTTTTTTTCTATTTTATCGAACTAATAAATATTCTTTATTATTTGGTTGTTCGACACGTACAATTAGGAAGATAATTGGTGTGTGTATTCAAATAAAGTTGCTTATGCGAAGTTGTCCTCTATATTAATAAGTAGTCAATAGTAGGAAAAAAATATTGTTATAAAGAATCACAATTTATGTTCTCTGTATGTAATAAATAGATAAAGACAATATACTTAAGTTACGTTTTTTCGTCTGTTATTCGATTGATTTTGTTAATTTTCATATTTTATTTTTATCCTTATTTATTTCACGGATGAATTTGCAATTTGTAAATATGGATGTTCTTCAACTTATATTCTTCAAAAACATTTAGCTGTTCCTAGCGAAAATATCACGATAACATTGATGAGTTATTTCGCTGGACAAGCATGATTTATTTATCCCCTCCTAATCGCTGGTAGCCTATCGGACTAACACGGCTACGCTCGGACTGCTAGGTGAGCTCACGGGCTCAATTTGAGAGAATTCCTAACACTAGCTCTAGCATGAGCAGTGCTTCGCTTATTCTACCACCGAATCTAAATCCCGACCCAATGAAAATATCCGATGAGAAACTCAGTGGATTGGATAAACATTGTTAAATGTCGCGAAACTCCTAAATTTGTTTTTAATTATTATTTTCGCACTCTCAGGTAATCTTTCCTTCACGTTTTCCTCGATAAGCTAATAGTGCACAGCTAAGTTTCACTCATAACCACCGGTTACCGTCCTATAGTGAATTAACCCATAGACACAGCCCGCTGAGTTTCTCGCCGGATCTTCTCAGTGGGTCGCGTTTCGGATCCAATGGTAGATTCTGCGAAACACTGCTCTTGCTAGCATCATTGCTAGCAACACTCTCGGTTTGAGACCCGTAAGCTCACCTACACGTCAAGGAGAAACTGAAATAGCCTCTCAAGGCTATTAGCATAAGTAATAAAAAAAAAGATTCAGAATTATTTGTACGTAAGCGCATACGTCACGCTTTTCTGATTTCGACCGCCAAGAACCGCCACGTTCAAGGCTCGTGCAACAAACGAAAGTCTACAGATTTTTTTTTTTTGCTAAACCCAACTGCATCGTGATCTCACCAGTGCCGGGCGCCATTACAAATAAAGCGATATCATCGTCTGGCTACCACGCAACGGCATTAGAAAGTGTGAGAAGATTCGGTATTAATTGTCTCGAGTCGTTTGCTGTTGAGGTCGGAGGGGAAAAGCGATTGAAAGTTTCCGAAGTAGGCGTTGTAGTTTAGATTTTTTTTCTTTTTCTTAGATGGACGGACGAGCTCACAGCCCACCTGATGTTAAGTGGTTACTGGAGCCCATACACATCTACAACGTAAACGTGCCACCCACCTTGAGATATAAGTTCTGAGGTGTCAGTATAGTTACAACAGCTACCCCACCCTTCGAACCGAAACGCATTACTACTTCACGGCGGAAATAGGCGGAGTGGTGGTACCTACCCGTGCGGACTCCCAAGAGGTCCTACCATCAGTGAAAAGTTTTATTTATAACAGACGTTGTCGTATCATTGCCGTATCCTACAGACCGCTAGGGCAGCGTTTGGAAACACGAAGGTGAGGGACAAGAACTATCCTTCAGCGATAGCCGATTTAGCACTCTGATACACGTCAAATGTCAATGTGGACTTAAATCTGTAATCAGTAAAAGCTCTTTATTCGCGCTTCCTTCATCCGCGTTTTAAGTATTAGCGAATTCAAAAAATGCCATCCAATTTCTATATTTGCGATTAAAGATTACTTTTTTCGCGGATCTAATTGGTACATACACATTGATAAAAAGGATTCCAATATGTTGGTCAATCCAAATCCAACCGAATATTCTTTGTAAAAGCGTCGTCAAATCGACTAATAAAAGAGTAAAATATACCTTATTACAACTATGTCTAAAGTACGTTTTTATTTTGTCGCGTAGGAACGTATCTCCTATAATCCCATATTATGTAAATTACCATTCCATGTTCACGGTTTCTGTATTCGCGGTATATTTACGGAACATATAGCCCGCGAATAAAAAGCTCTTACTATGTTTGTCCTGTTTTTAGTTTAGCAACAGCTACAATTTAGTGCCTCGTCGCAATATACAACAATAATGGACATTATTGTTGTATATTGCTTTTAGGGACGGATATTAATCGTCATTGGTATGAAGTTTATCTATTTGTTCAATTGATTTGGGCTAGATATAGGTGAAGTATGTTAGCCCGTCCCAGCACTCTATATATATAACCAGCTATTCCTCATAATAGTTTTATTGTGGTAGGACGTCTTGTGGGCCCGCACAGATAGGTACTACCACCCCGCCTATTTCTGCCGTGAAGCAGTAATGCGTTTCGATTTGAAGGGTGGGGCAGCCGTTGTAACTATACTGAGACCTTAGAACTTATATCTCAAGATGGGCGGCATCATTTACGTTGTAGATTAACACCAGGTGGGATGTGAGCTCGTCCACCCATCTAAGCAATAAAAAAATATATCCTCATATATAGTTGTGAAGTTCCTCATAATAATTCTTAAGTGTTTCATATGACGCAACAGTCATGTATAAGCCAAACTAAGTACTTTCCTACTCCTTCCTTTCCTTTTTGCATTGAATAAAAAATATCTTCCAAAAAGAACTCACTGTTATAGACCTTTGCTTTTTTGATTGAGCAATAAAAAAAAAAGTGAATCGATACTCAACGCGATCGCATCGTGTTCGTAATAACAATGCGATACGTTTACGTAATAATAACATAAGCATTGGAAACTCCGCAGGCGAGTGAAATTCTAGTTTGGCACCGACCCGAATTAGAATTGAGATTTAATCGCTTTGAATATCGAAATGTATTCGTATCCTGTCCCATCTCTACTTTCGTTTCGTTTATTATATCAATTAGATTTACTGTTATGTTAGTATCGAACTCTGCTTCTTTATCAGAAAAATGTTTTAAACTCTAATATACTACAATATTACAAATTATATTGATATTCGAATGGACTTGCAATGTTTATGATCAGTACTAACTGCATTTTGCAAGC
Organism: Bombyx mandarina; assembly: GCF_003987935.1. Next base: position 2,928,368 of record NW_021011483.1, read on the forward strand.
GAAAGCTCTTATTTTTTTAAGATTATTTTAACGTAAACAGACCCAACTAATATTGAGCGCTAACAGGAGCTCATATTCCAATTGATTTGTAATAACTGCTGTGCCTTTCTGACTATAATGTTTAATTTTTTTTACCTACCTATCCTAGTAACCTCGAGGGGTTATTCTAGATTCACCGAGCTAGTAAATCAGCTCATGGGGCTCAAACCGGGAGTGTTGCTAACACTGGCCCTAGCAAGAGCAGTGCTTCGCAGAATCTACCACCGAATCGGAAACGCGACCCACTGAGAAGATCCGGCGAGAAATTCAGTGGGCCTGGAATGATTCTGAACAGAAATAGGCAGAACGATTGAATCTATGTAGGACACTAATCTTAATATCAGTGCTTAAGGTAGAAACTGCATTACAACTATTAAATTTCGAAAAAACTAAAAACACTTTTGCTATAAATGCTGAGTTACGAACTCACAAATAAATTTTACTAGCTTAAGATTATTTTGCGTAAGTCACTAAAATCAGTGTGCCTCCTGATAGAATTGCCGATTGAAAATACACAATACATTCGATAATACCACCGGTTTCTTTTGTATGTCGTTCTATTGACACGAACCGGCCAATAAATCGATAAGATCGTAACGATTCTATCGATACGCGTACCGAATGACAATGGTGTTCGGTTGCCGTGCACACGTCGACCGGCGTTCGAGCGTCGGTCCGGCGTGGCCGGTGAAAGTGTTCGCGAAAGTGAAGTCGGAACAGAACAGGTGACGTCACAGAGTTTTGCGCAACACCCAACATCCGAGACATTGTGTTATCTCCTATTGTCGTTTTGAATACGAGGCTGTTACGTTTTACGGGCGCGTGAGGTCGCGTGTGCTTACGGTCTGACTTTTGTAGCCTATGATCCATGATCGAATGGTTTTGGCGTTTATGTTATCGTCTAATTTGTAATAATGTTTGGTAATCCATTTAGAAATAAGGCATTCAAAAATAAACGTCCATATTATAATGCTACGACAGATACAAACAATACGAATCCCTTTTTTTTATACATCGTAAATTTCGAATAAAAGTTTGCAAGCAAAGTGATGACTCGTGGCAAACCGTGTAATTTAAATTCAAGTTGAGTCAAATCTTAATGTACATCAGGACTTGATGCTCATAAGCCGAGATCTGAACCGTAAGGACTTGACAAGAATTTATTGCTTTTTGACGATCATACTGAATCCCCAAAATATGGAAATGTTGTCACGATCTTTACGCAAAACGACGGAGAGAAATAAAAATACGATTAAGGGACCACTGATTATCTCCTTAGAGTATTTAGTCCTACAGCTCGTGTGCTACATTATTCTGCGCGTTTTATCGTTTCATTTTATATGCAACAAATTCCCGAACACTTATAAAGAAATCTTACGCAATTAAATAAATCTTATAAGCCATCAAAATAAAACCTCAACATATACATCTTTTGTCTTTCATTTTGTTTAACCTGCGAAATTGACGGCGAATTCAGATAATCCGTAAAATGCGCCCAGACAGCATCGAAAAGACAATCGAGGCATTAAAGTATGAGGCGTGCACCCCAAACATAGAACCCGCAGACGAAGGGCGGACATTGGGCGTCGGTGCAAGGGCACTATGACGCCCTTGTCCCGACGGGGCGCAGTCTGGAGGTCGCGGATGTACCCTTATTTCGTCCCTTCCACGAGACTGCGCTATCCTGACTTTTCTGACTTTTGATCACTCCTAGCACATCGAACAGTTAACTTTTCTCGTAAAAATAAAATACGTTTATTTACTTTTCGAAATTAAGAACATCTGTAAAAGTTAGTTTGGCTAATAAGACATTAATTTTGTTTTCGTGCTAAAATAATTTGTTAACTGCTTCTAAGTTTCGAATAAAAAAAGTTGACTTTGATCACATGAAGTCTTACATTTTTTATTCATATATATTACTAGCTGTACCCGTCCGCTTCGCTGGGCATTTAAAATTAATATTATTATTTCTCACCCCCACAAAGATTCTCATCATTGACGCCCCCGCAACTGGTGCAGGGAGTCCAACACTCATATAAATGTTAGCCTATCCATTAAGGACATGTATTTTCTACATGGATACCAAGTTTCAAGTCAATCGGATGCATGGTTCAGTAGTTATAACGGAAAATCCGTAATAACCACTGTAAATTTATATATTAGTATAGATGTAGTTCCCAAATGAGACTACAGTCGTAGGTAAAATTTCTAAGCCGTATTTTTTCTGTGTTTCATAAATTAAGCCATCAATGAACAATTAATGCAGTAAGTAAGTACAGTATTAGAATTTTCACGGAATGCAAAACTTACTGCGTCGGGTTCTAGTTTAAAGTTCGCCTTTAAACATTGGACAAGTCAACGTCATATAAAGCAACTTGTAGAAAGAACTATGTTTGTTTATGAATTTGTTTAACTATTTACCAAGGTCTGACCCTTTTAGGGTCTGCTGAGCTCGTTTGAATAAATAATTACTTATAAAGCGTGTATTAATTGGTGCGTGTGTTAACTAGGTCTGTTTTATGCAAGCGTAGACCTCGAGAGATTTTCGTTTCTTTTCAATTTATGCAAGTCCTCGTGAGAGTCTCGTTGGTATCATTCATTCCGTTACAATTGATGACTAATCTGATTAAACCACAAAATTATTGCCGCGATGTACTGTGATAAAACAAGGGTAAAACTTATTATTGTGTACACTTCACAGTAAATAGTAGTCTAACTTGAAAATTTAGAAAATATTATATATATCACCTGCTTTATTTTAAAATATTGTGATTATCTTTAGAATAGTTGGTATTATGTGTTTTGTAAAAATGTTTGAAATGATACTGTCACTCCTTCTTACCATTGCATCTCATCCTTCGCCACCTGAATCCGTTGCACTTATCCGCTCATAGTGCGTTTTTTCTACATCATTTTTGCGACATGCCGTTCGATTCTGGCATGACTGGTCTTTTTGCCAAGCGCTATGTCTTTTCAAACAGCATCTCGGTAGGAAGCAGATTAACTACGACTCTTGACAATAACAGTGTCCGTAAACGACGGTAACCACTTACTTCGCAACAAGATAAAACAGTACTTTCTGTGCCATCTGATAGAACTCGATTTTACCTCATTTAATTCCTCTTCGTATGCTAACCATGAATTGACTAAGCAATACTTTATAACACTAATACGTTACAACAATATTTTAATTTGTAACGAATAAATAGAAAATACCCGTCGCACGAGGTGTTCCGTTCTTACCTATTCTCGAAGCGAGACAGGTAAATGCTTTACGACATCGTAAAACGAACTCGTGCCGTGAAAATACATAATTTCATATTATATTACAATTTCTTGATACATTTCATTATAATCTGGCCGCTTTGTGTTTGAATAATGAGATTGTGCGAAATGATGGGTCATGTTTTAATAACATATTTATGTTAAAGTTAACATCCAGCATTAAATTTCATTGAATCATTGGTATACCCGAGGCTCCTTAGGATGTGGCGCCTGATTGCAATAATCATAATAGTCATGGTATTGGGGTCCTGTTTTAACTGCCTGTGTTGGGTCAAGAAACAAACCTTATCTTCATATAATAAAGTTAGGATCTTCGCCACAATATGTTTTCATAAACTGTCATTTTCTCGAAAGATTTAATTGAAAATCCTTATTGAAATTACCATAATAATATTTTGAGATTGTTTCTTGCTAACCTAGAATAACTAAAACACGGAGGTCCGCAACATAAATAGGCCATAAATACCTTTAAAACACCAATCAATCGCAAAAAAGAGATTGCTTTATTTTGTTTAGAAGGCGCTCGGCGTCACTGTCATTTGTTTACTTATGACTAGAACATATAAACTAGCATTAAACAGCATATTTAATTAAATCATAATGAAATGACAATTTAATTAAAATATGAATTCATAAAAAATGGGAATATACCTGAATAATAGAAAGCGCGTGAAACAGAAGGAACAAATACAGCACATAAAAAATTAGAATGCAAAGGAACAGATCAAAATTTGGAATGGTTTAACATTAAATCCTCCGACCAGCCGCTGGGTAGCAAAAAAACACTAATGAAAAACAGTTCAGTATATTTGGCTTTAGCTTTAGCTTTGGTAGACCGTTAGCCAAAATCCCATTAAAAATTAAATAAAAACGACGCGGTATACTCGCATGCCGAATTTCGAATTTCTCAACCGACTGTAAAACTGAAATTTAATGTGCTCAACAAAAATTACATTGCCAAAGCTACAGCCAATAAAAATCGTAGTGAAAGCGGTACAATTGATTTGTAAAACCGTTTGGTGGATATGTTTAAATTCAAGTCTTTACTAGTGGTAGACACTTTAATGTCTCTTGATAGTATTTGCTGTTCGAAATACTCAGTTCCACCTACCCTCCTTGCTGTCTTTTGGTGTTCCAGTTACAAATGTGGTATAGAAAATCTATTATTGAATAATACATGAATATTACCTCACCTGAAAGTGGCACCTGTGACAGAGAAGCTGAGGAGTGCACGTTTGGGATGGTATGGACATGTGATGAGACGAAATGAAAATGAGGTTGTTAAGAGAGTGTTAACTATGAATGTGGAAGGATTTAGAGGAAGAGGTAGACCTAAGAAGAAATGGATGGATTGTGTGAAAGACGATATGGGTAGGAGGGGAGTGAGCGAAGAAACGNCCTGAAAGTGGCACCTGTGACAGAGAAGCTGAGGAGTGCACGTTTGGGATGGTATGGACATGTGATGAGACGAAATGAAAATGAGGTTGTTAAGAGAGTGTTAACTATGAATGTGGAAGGATTTAGAGGAAGAGGTAGACCTAAGAAGAAATGGATGGATTGTGTGAAAGACGATATGGGTAGGAGGGGAGTGAGCGAAGAAACGGTATATGATAGAAGAGTATGGAAGAAGAAAACATGTTGCGCCGAACCCAGGTGACTGGGAGAAGGGCAGGATAATGATGATGATGACATGAATATTACCTCAGTGAAAGCGGACGATCGGCTGATAAAACAGTCCGGTATAGTTTTGTAACTGTATTATTGGTTGATGAAATAATATCATATGATGCACTCGAAGTATTATTATCACTATATTATCAATAGTAGGTCATGTAGAGAAACTATACTGTTTGGTACTTATGCCCTACTCATCCACTGCCACTTTACCAATTATTTATCATTAGCTAATACATGTCTAGATTAAGATATTCCGAATTCCTAATGAAGTGTTGCAAAAAGTCCTGTTTCATTGGAATCGTTTTTATGAGACGTTGTTTTTAACTAAATTTAACACTCTTGTTTCATGACTAATCTAAAGATGACTAAGCTGCAAAATTTTGTGAAAGTCTGTGAAGTCACTTTTAAATCAATTATCAATCTCCGTATCAATATCCCGGACACTAGATTTACTTTTTTTAATTTATTTAAATTCACAGATAATTTATATACTCAAACTATTTGAACGGCTGAAAACAAAATAAGTATATAAGTATACTAACTACTAAATGAATATTTTGTTTGATGTTTTGACATGATGACATATGACAATACAGTGGCCCAAAGATTCATAACAAAAACAACCAAACTTATCTCATTGTGGTCAGGTATATTAAAAGACACGAATCAATTTACTGACAAATTATGAGTTGATTGTTCCGTATAAATTTTAAATACTTATGCAAATGAAGGGTGGTACAACCATTGGCCGTGCAATACAATAGGGACTTTGCTGACGGTAGGGCGCTCGTATATGTAACACAACCACGACCCTGCCAATTACTGTCGTGAATTTTGGTATGAAGGGTTGGGTAGCCATTTTACTGCTTTAAAAACTGAAACTTGGTACTCATGACTCAAGGTGGATAATCCTCTAACAAATTTACACCAGGTGAGCCGAGTGCTCGTTCATTCATTGGATCTAATCGAAACTGTCTTGAGAAAATATTTCATGTCTTTAGTCCTCTTTGCCTTTCCAGCCTATACTAATTTTTGTTGTTACCTGTAGAATATTTTTTGTTTTACCACGTCATCATTCCAGTTGATCCATATATAACCAATATGTATGTATGTATATCCAATAAGCGAAAGAAAAAGATTTAAATGTATTTGTTAAACATGACTAAATCCAAAAACGAAATGCGTTATAAACGCGTGCTTTCAAATGAAAGTGCGGCTCTAAGTGGCGCCAATCAAAGTCCCATTAAACCGTTTGAAGTGTCGCCGAAGCAATCATTCTGCACTCTATATAGTTGACTATTAAAGCTGCATTTCCTGTGATGGCCTATGATAATGGACTGTCTAATATACTGTCGTCTTAATGGTTTTTAGTTATACTTGAAATCACTTAAATATTTAAGGATATTACGAAATACGTATTTTATGTAGCCAGTCGCCAGACCAATAAAAAAATAATTTAATGCATTTGGATTGTGATAACTGAATAAAATATGAATATACATGAGTAATATCTGAATTTTTCTGTTGAGTACCATTATCGTGCTCATTTGCAGCAATAATGCCTTCCGGATTGAAGACACGTGCTTTGATAATTATTTAAACAGGGCCACTGTTCAACTGACTAAAAAAATTATGAGTTTTCATCATGTCTACGATTCTTGATTAGTACTACCATATTTTACAAATTTAATTATTACATAGTGAGTGCGAAGGACCCGTTCCCTGTAAGTACAACACACGACACTTTTTTCCCTACTTATCCGCTGGTAGCTTAAGAGGCTCTTCTGGCTATGTAGGTGAGCTCACGGGCTCAACCTGAGAGAATTTGCTATCTAGCCCTAGCAAGAGCAGTGCCTCGCTATGCCCGGGCGGGTAGGTGAACTCACGGGCTCAACCTGAGAGAATTTGCTAACTAGCCCTAGCAAGAGCAGTGCCTCGAAGAATCTACCACCGGATCGGAATCGCGACCCACTGAGAAGATCCGGCTAGAAACTCAGTGGGCTGTGTCTATGGGACACACATCACTATTTTGACGTCCGGAACAGTTCCTTTGTAGCCTGATACATTGTATCACTAATGACTGGCTCATCAGATAAAACTTATACATCAAGTTTTTTTTTTGTTTGATACCATTATTTTTCCTAAGTCATATTTTATCTGAAATCAACGTATTCAGACTTTTGGAACGATTCATAATAACTGGTACGTATTTAATGATTCTCTTTTCAATCAAGTGTCATGTGTCAATCATTTGAAATTAACCCGTTTCCTTAAAAATATTCAAATAGCATACGGTAAAACGAGTTTCGATACGCTAACTAGGTTTCTAGGTAAACGATTGCTTGCGTGTGCTTGAAAAATTTAGAGCAGTAACTATCCTTATAATAGAAAAACATCATATTTCTGAAACGTGTCCTTTGAAATGATCTGCCGGAATGCGAACACGATTTTTGAGTTCCCAATATGTATTTCTAAACTAGTTTGAGATTCTTGATGTTTGTCATCATTAAAGTTTGAATAAAATTACAATTGTAGATTAGATTACGTATTTCTTTTACACGTTCGATCAAATGTAGATTAATGCCTTGAACTGTTAGTTTAATATAGGAGCTTTAATTGTATGTAAAAGTATTTGAAGATCAAGTATTTGCATAGAGTAAATATTTTGTTGATCTGTTGCTAAAATTTATATTTTATTTTTATTTTTAAATACAACAAAAATAGCTTGGGACGAATCACTCCGGTGATCCCTCACAAACTAGTAGAACTTGTAGTATTCACACCAGAGACAGATGCATACTAATATATTATATTAAAATGTGTACTGCGCCAAGGAGTCAGTCATCAACTCTTTAATATATTTTGACAGTATACAAAAAAGGTGCACGGTAATGTGCAACTCTGCATATCACTTTTTAACATGTTCATCGTAAATGAAACAAGATTTCTTAATTAAATTTATAAAATTTTCTTTTTAGTTTTAGCCTTAGCTTAGCTTACTACTAAAGACTAATTTAATTTTAAAACTTGAACCTTTATCTGATGGTTTTGCTAAACATTTGGTTCCGTCACGCGCATGTGCGAACGAAGAAATCTAGGAGGCCATGATCCCCGCCATTTTTAACAAAAAGCATTGTACAATTTTACACAAAATAAAATTTTTATTATTTTACCTAGAGCCGCTTTTATTGAAGCGTCCTAAAATTGCTTGTCTTGTGTCAATTTTGAGGCTTATATTCTGTTTGTTTCTCTTCTTGTTTGATTGGATACAAAATTAAATTTGGTCCATTTACTATAACCGTTTTATAATTGAACGTCGTTAAGTTATTCCCGTATGTCGTCGTACTCAACTCAGGCCCTGCTCCAACTCATTTAACGGAAACAATTACCCGTATACTCAACGGAAATGTGTACGGGACGTTAATGGATGCCTAAAAACATTCAACAATATTTATAAAATGCAAATAAACGTATTTTACATTCATTGTAAACGAAAGACGTCCGTAAACATTCTAAGGATGTTTTGTTCATAGCTTCCTATCGACGACGAGTGCGAAGCCCGTGAAATTGTAATAGGAATATTCAATAAATAAAATCGTATTGATATTTGTACGTAAAATTTTCAAACCTTGGTTTACACTACTTCAATATTCTCAGGAGTTGTAATTTTTTTTTTAAAATAATGTACAGTCCGTGTTCCTCGCTGAGAATGTAATTTTCATTGTGGACAAAATATTTAAAGCGTTTCTATTATAAAAAAAAAATCCTAATATTTTTCTTGTATAATATCAGTTACGATTAAATTTAAATTTGCATCTTGTGTCTGAAGTCTTACAATCTGATGTGTTAAATGGCGAGGCCCCTGTTTCTATGTGCACACGATCTTAAGCACCAAACTTATGTTTCAAATTGGGCACCCTATAAAAGGTATAGCAATATATATGTGTAAATACTGTTGGGAGAGTTTCATTGGCATTGATCGATAACACCATTGTATTATTGTTATTGTTTATCTGCATTACAAAATAAAAATTTTAGTGTGAAAAATTGGGTAAGTAGGTGTCTTCTTATTGCTTAGATGGGTGGACGAGCTCAAGACCGACCTGGTGTTAAATGGTTATCAGAGCTAATCAACATCAACAACGCAAATGGCCCCACCCACCTCGAGTAATGAGTCTTAAGTCTCAGTATTATAGTACATTGGCTGCCCTACCCTTTAAAACGAAACGGGAGAAATAGCGGAATTAGTGGTACCTACCTATACGTGCAGGCTCTACAGATAATTTACCACCGGTCTTGCCAATACATTTCAGAGTCAGACCTCAAGATCCCTGTATCTACATTGTGATTGTTTCTGCGACCACGGCTTTTTGAAGTGTGCTGAGTGTTAAATTGTTGAACAAAAAGTAATAAACGTAATAGTACAATTGAAGGAAATGTTTAATATTAAACCTTATTGTTTCACGTTAAATTCATTCAAAATTGATGTGAATCTAATTTGAGACAATGAACAATGCGACTTTCACTACATATTTCGTTTTGACCCGTTCCTTGGTTGGGTTGGTTTGAGGCGAGAGTTAATTCAGTGAGGAAACAATGAAAATGAAAATGATAATTACGAAAAAATCAGAGGCGAACTGATGAAATGATTAAAGGTTTTTGTCACATATAATGAGTTCAGGATGTACTTAAGTGTTGGAAAAAAGGTTTTTTTTTGTTTTTTTAAATAGCTCAGTTTGAGCAAACGAGTTTCATGGCTCATCTATACTAATATTATAAAGAGGAAAGATTTGTTTGTTTGTTTGTTTCGAATAGGCTCCGAAACTACTGGACCGATTTGAAAAAGTCTTTTTCCATTAGAAGCCGACATTGTCCCTGATGAACATAGGCTACTTTTTTTTTTTTTTTTTTTGGTGTCATGTGTGTTTTAATGTTTCCGAAGCGAAGCGAGGGCGGGTCGCTAGTTTAGTATAAAATGATAACCAGAGCCCATAGACATCAGACTTAAATACCGCTATCTACCTTGAAACTTGACGGGGTGACGACTCAGTTGAGCGCCTTGTCATGCAGGGTATGATAGAGGGTACAAGACCGCGCGGCAGATCACCGTTACGATGGACCGACCAAATAAAGGCAGCTCTAAACGGCCCCGTTAACGAGTGCACAAGAAGGGCCGCGGCACGCGAGGAAAGGTGACGTCTAGTTAAGCGCACCACCATCCGAAGTGATGACCATGACCACTATGCCAAGAGTGCATACGACTGAGAAGAAAACCTTGAAACAGGACGTCAAAGTGTTTACTGTATTACATATAGACTGCGCACCCTTCGAACTGAAAAACATAATGGTTTTGCAGTACAAAATAAGCGTAATACATACCTACCCACCCATGTTGGGGCACACAATACGTTCGACCCCCAATAAAATCGTTCTTATAATTTCTCTAGATTAGATTCTCTCAGATCCATTCGCGCTGACCTTTCCATATCGCTCTATCCTAAACCTAAATTAAGGACTCTGGAATAGGCAAACCTGTGAGGAATTTCATTTGGTCTGCTCAGCGTGTGATCTTGTGATATTTTCCTGTCCACCCCACTCTGCATAATGATTCATGACCATTAAGGTATAATGTGCCAAACTGATGGATATGAATTGAATACAGATGACGTTCCCTTGTTTGTAGATGTGAAAGTTAAAAGTTCTACACTCAACTAAAATATTATTCTACTGCGCTGTAGATGTCGGAAACACGACATAAACAAAAACACTGTAATGTAGTTGCCAAATGAATCTTAACAAAAATACTGCGATCGGAAATCGAAATTTAGAGGCGGTTTTGGCTTACAGTGCTGCGTCCGGCTTAACGTTAACATTCCCAAAATACTCTTGGGATCTGAATATCGTTTACGAGGCGTATTTTATTCTCGTCGACAGGAATATTAAAACAAGTGATTGTACAAAAAACGTTTTAAATATAATTTCCCAACGATTAAATCGAGAAGCAGAAACGAAAGTTTGCATCGACCAGTGTTGACAATTAAATCGCAATCTTGAAAACGTTTGGTGACTTTCGAATGTAATGGAGGGGGTTAAGGGGTGTTTCGTATCTCGTTTTCAACGTTATAAATGTTTTCTCTTTATTACGTCAACAAATGCAATTAATTGCCTTGTAGTTGTATTAAAACGTTGACTTGATTCATTATGCAACAGACACAAATTCGGTTACACGTTTTCCCCTAATAGAATTATAATTTGATTGCCTTGGAATGTCAAATATTACGAAAAAGATAATTGGATAATTTATAATTATAATATATAATTGGATAATTGGAAATTAAGTACGAGGTAAATATTTTGTATTAGAATAAATGGCTGGCTCCGAAATTGATAGGTTTACTCAGAGATTTCTAACTAATAATGGGTGCCGAAAACATACACACAGGAGAAACAACAAGAAGAAACAGATTCCAAATTCTAAATATATTTAAATATACTAATGAGGAAATCGAAATCGGAGGAGACCTAGAGGTAGACGCAAGACAAGGTGGAAAGATGTAGTGCTGAAGGACAAAAGGGAATGTAATGATGAAGACGAGGATGTCGAAGACAGAGTGAAGTGAAGGAGTAGAAAGCTAGCCCCACCACCATGTAGAATAAATGGCTAGGAAGAGAGTGAGAGAGACTAACAGGAAATCGAAACCGAACCAGGTGGGTACATTGGTCATAACCAAGAACCACGAGATCAATAAAGTGGTTAGATTGAAATGAATCATTTTGTCGAATATGCCTAAGCAAACAGCAAGCTTCATGTGAATTATTAACAGTATTCAGTAGGCAACTATGAATATACATAAACCAGTTTTGCGATGTTGGGGCGGTAGCCATCCGTAAAGCACAAGATATTTGACAGATGCCTGAATCTCGCTTACTAAATTTTCAAGATAAGTTCCGAACTACAACATCTGGACCGTCGCGTCGGTCTACCGAGCAATATCACCCGTTCGGTGGAAGATCTTTCCTTTCGTCGGTATACCTACCTACATTGTTAACAAACGGCATAATTTAGCCTATGATAAGGTCCCGACTAACTTGTACTAACGTCTCCACTAACGTCAATAGGTAAATCGGCAGTCGTCTTTGATAGTATGGTATATATAGTTGCTTCTGTCGAACGTCAGCTTTTATTTCTATTTTTACTACATACATAATATGTGGGTAAACGAGCTCACTATGCGCCTTTTATTAAGTGGTTACTGAAATTACAGAATTCACATGCATGTCACCACACACCTTGAGACGTGAGATTCAAGTGTCTATTTTTTTTTTTGTAATACATTTGTCCTTTCGTATTGAAATGCATAATAGAAATAGACAGAAAGATGATTCTACCCTACCCGGAATTACTATGCGTGCTACGACCGGTAGACTTTCAGACGAGTCAAGAGTGCAGACATAACCACAGACGCACGCGCACATACACGCTGTCTTTAAATATAAATTTATAAGCACAGCAACGACGCTTAATAATTTTATTGTAAATTTGTATTCAGTATACGAATTCATAGCTACAATCAGCTCTAATGTAACCAGTAAGTACGGACCGATCAGACGTCCGGCTCGTGTTTTAAGTTATCACACACACCTAATACATTGTTACATTCAAATGAAAACATCGAACGCACGAGTCTTGTGAATTCAAATAACGAGAAACAAAGAGTTCACTAAACCTATCGACGTTATTGTGTTATCTTTTATTAATAGATGCTTTTGTAGATGTCTGTACGTTTCCATAATACGGTTTTATTGGTGGAGCTTGGCGTGCGAACTCTTTTAATTTAGAACCTATTGTGTAAAATCGGTCGCGATAAATCTGGATTCTTTTAAAGTTCTGTTCTTGCTATACTTACTCAGAGATCTTAACATACTATTTACACTTTTCTTTAGTATATTCTTAACTAGCCCAGTTTGTGTATTGTATTGTGTTGGATTAATGAGTTGATATTTTAATTTGTTCCTTACTATTAAATTGATTTATATGTAAATAATGCTTACGATATGTACATAAAACACATTTTACAATATTATATTGTTGCTTACGTCATTTATACAGGGTCTCCCAGAAAGAATGGATAATACTGAAACGCCTCATAGTAGAGCTATTGGGGACTCAATAAAACTTAAAACTCATGTCTCGAGGTGGGGGAGGCCGCCAGCATTTACGTTGTTGATGCTTATGGGCTCCGGTGACCGCTTCGCACAAAGTATGCCCTGAGCTTGTCGATCCTTCTAGATAAAAAATAATCTTTTGTTATTATAAAGTTAGAAATAAATTGAGAATTTACGATCGAAAGCATATTTACTTATTCAGAGAGTTTTACACCAGAAACACGGGTTGTCGTTCGATTATGTGCGTGTCAAATCGTTCGATATTACTGTCATGCAACTGAAACTAGTATTATGTTCTAATAATAACAAAAGAATGCCCACTGAGTTTCTCGCCGAATCTTCTCAGTGGGTCGCGTTTCCGATCCGGTGGTAGATTCTGCGAAGCACTGCTCTTGCTAGTGTCAGTGTTAGCAACACTCCGGTTTGAGCCCCGTGAGCTCACCTACACACGTTAGGGTGAAGCTGAAATAGCCTCTCAAGGCTATCAGCATAGGTAGGAAAAAAGAGAGAGAGAGATAACGATTATGTAGATAGTTTCGAAATCATTAAAATGACATAACGTTGCGACGCGCACATCCTAATCGCGGTCCAGTTCGCGGTTCGATTAACTTTCCCTTCGGCGCGATACGTTGTACGCAACAGCGGCTATAACACGCGATATTATATAGCGGCTGTTAACGCACGCTGTACGAGAGCGAGAGTGGATGTCGGAATTGATTCTGTCTAAACACGCGACCGATGACGGGTCAACGAATTAGCGTTGCGCTTTCTCCGTCTCAGAAATCGCGTTACCTTCGTAATCCACAGCCACTTTTTTCTTTCTTTATTGCTTAGATGGGTGGACGATCTCACAGCCCACCTCGTGTTAAGTGGTTACTGGAGTCCATAGACATCTACAACATAAATACGCCACCCATCTTGAGATATCAGTGCTAAGGTCTCAAGTATAGTTACGAGCCTATAGCCTTCCGGTAGATCGTATTATAGCATTAAAACTGTATAATCTAAAAACTTACAAATTTTACAGGAGAGTGTTTTAAAGGTTTAACATGTGATATTTTTAATATTAATCATCTTTCCACCATTTTTTTTGTTTTTTTTTTGTTTTTACTTGTTACATTATCTGTCTTTTAAAGTAAGATAAAATTATATGTATTCATTTTGTTAATAGTAGTCAAAACATAGGTAAACTAAAACTAAACTACGCTCTTTTGACAGTATTTATGAGAAAAATACTGGTGATACCAAATGATTCCGCATATTAACTCAATTTCGAATATTTTTGGAAGTTGTACACTTTTAGTGCGAAAAGACGATATATCGCGGCGCGTTCTGCACGGATCGAGCGTCGTGATTTGCGTGCAGGCTTTTATCGCTTTCGTATAAAAAAATGTTTTCGAAAGTTTTGTATTATATATATATATATATATATACAGTCAAACCTGGATAAGCGAGAGTTCAAGGGAGCACAATCTCATTCTCGCTTATAGAGGTTTCTCACTAATCCGAGTTTCTCGCTAATGCTCCCTTTAAATTTCGATTCGCGATTTTCCGCATTCAAATGCATTCACTATTTTAAGTTTATGACTTTAATGACAGTACTTTAATTTTCCGTTTTTACATGATGCAGAACAGAACTTTCCTTCATAATTGATTAACGATAAACTGAGTAAGTCCGACAAACAGGACGGTACACAGGCACACGTGTCCATTCGAAAATAATGCGATAAAAGAATACGATAAAATAACAACGTTATTTAGTTCCAGGAAATAGAATAGGTTAAATATAAATATTGACGAGAAAACAATTCAAAAACAATGATAGGAAGTTCCACGAAAGTTAAAAATGAGTCATAAAATAGCAGATGTTAAATTTGTAATTTGTTTTGTCATTTGTTCCTCCTAAATAATATAAATAAATAAATAAAGCTCGGCTGTCGCTTATAGAGGTATAGATAGGTAGCAGTCTCACTTACGGAGGTCCATGAGGAAAAAACGACTCTCTCTTACAGAGGTTTCTGTTTCTCGCTAATAGAGGTTTTGGGAGCTTAAAATGACGGGTCCTTGCTATTACTCTCACTTATAGAGTTTTCTTACTTATCCAGTTCTCACTTACCCAGGTTTGACTGTATATAGTCGTATTTTATGTTTCGTCTTTCAAAGATGTGGGCGTTTAAATTGTTTTTAAACACTAGGAAACGTTTTTTTTGTAATTTCTACTTTACAAGAGTGTAATTTATAGCATACTAGCGACTCGCTCCCGCTTCGCTTCGAAAACTGTAATTTATGATGGATTTCTCCACTATTTAATGGATGTTATTATACATATAAACCTTCATCTTTAATCACTCTATCTATTAAAAAAAACCGCATCAAAATCCGTTGCGTAGTTTTAAAGATTTAAGCATACATAGGGATATAGTGATGAAATATTCAACTTATCTAACAATAACTTAGATGACGATGATATCGTAATAAAATTTCTTAAAATACTCCAGTAACATTGGGTGAAAGCATTAGAGTTCATAGTTGAAATAACGAAACAAAAGAAAACACTTTGGGAGAATTGTAATCAATATAATGGCCTTGAAATACACAGGCATAGTTTTACATACTGAGTCACCCTATGTCCGGTCCCCTTCACAAAAGGGACGAATTTGTTTTTTAATTCAACCCTCATGGTGAGCGGGGTAGGACATTTGCGTTTATTATTAATTTAGTAGCGACTGTCTGACTAAGAGCTGAGAGGATGGCAGGTGTACGATACGATACTAAATGTATTCAAGTACACAAGATAATTTTACATTTGAATGCATTCAATTTATATTATATATTTTGTTTCCTCCTCCTTCTTCAAACGAGGCTTGTGAGAGTACTTAAAGGTAGGCAGCGGCTTGGCTCTGCTTCTGGCATTGCTGAAGTCCATGGGCGACGGTGACCATTCACCATCAGGTGGGCCGTATCCACCTGATGGTGAGTGGTCATCACGGTCTGCCTACAAGGGCAACAAAAAAAAAACATTGACATGATTGATATGACTAATACATTTGACAAAAATGTATTGTTTTTTTTGCTTTAGCAATATGTACCTATTCATATCGAGCGATGCTACTATGCCGGAATTCAATCCTGCAATCAAATACCCATTTTTCGAAATACATACGTGCTTTACACATGTTCACGACTTCTGATTTCCACGCTGAAGGAATAACATTGTGTAATTATAAAAATCAACCCCGAAAAATTTGAAAAAATATTGCTACTATTTACAGCTTTTACGTTGTGATGTATATTGTCTCTTATAACCACTTAACAACAAATGGGCTATGAGCTCGTTCATCCGTCTTCGCAATAAAAAAACAGGTTTTGTGTCTACGATAATTAATAAATAAATAAAACATTACATATGTTTATTATTGAAATCTTACATTTGCTGTTCCGTGTCCAGATCTGAATCTACGATCCAATGTTATTAATTCATAATCTATGTAGATACAGTAAAAAGAAGGAACGATTAGTCATTGTATACCTAGTAACAAGGTTATTGTGTACCTAGATAGAATTAGTGTTACTCGATTATCAAACAGGGTGCCTTTACCAAGACATCATCCACTGCTAGAAATAGGCCTGTTTTGATAGTCACCTCTCGGTATTATTAGGATTTTTCCCATCCCTTTCTTGCAAAACTTTCTTAAGTCAGCGATCCATCTGACCCGAGAAACGATTAATATCGTGTAATAAAATAAATCCCACAATTGAAGATGATAACAACCAGATTGGTGCACGGTCTTTATCATATTATCGTAAAGCGGATAGTTCGATTTAAATGAAAAGATAGATTTATTCGCACACAATCAAGATTTTCTGGAATGTTCTTTGATTTTCACAAGTCGTAGACACAACTAAAGCTACTTTTACGCTTTAATCTCGATTTTTTTTATTGTTATAGCATTATTTATGACGTTTCGAATAAGATCCTTATTGTTTTCGTGGCCGCCGACAACTAAGGTGTTGTTCGTCGTCATTTCAATAATGTGCTAACCGATTAAGAATGAAGATTTTGTTTCGTAAGTCTTAATATATATAGTTTGAAACTGGTCACTGTTGCTCGTGAACATCGACAATGTCAGGTGGTGCAGTTTGGTGGTGCACATGTCCAAATGCGAGTTTAATGGAACGTCGTAAAAATAATCCCTGGAAGAGGACTTTGAAATCGTCACAGGTCGAATAAATCCCACTTCCTTATTACATCTAATATGTGTGTAATGTAAAATTGAAATGAGAGGCTATAGCAGATTATGTAAAAAAATAAGCGCACTTATTGTAAGAAATATAGAACTGTTATTTTAGACATAGTATTTAATAATACTAAACATTTACCACAAGCGTACAAAAAAATAAAGCAACAAAAAAGAAAGGAAAAGCTTCGACGTTACCGGCTCACCAATGTCCAATATTAACGAATCAATTGGTACTCTGTTGCCGATACTAAATATTCTAATACATTGCGACTGTCAAACAATGGTCAAACCAATTGATTGATAAACATTAAAAAAAAAAGTAGAAATACGAGTCCGTGAGAAAAACAAACCTGAACGCATTAGGTCGAATCGTGTTATGTATTTTCCTGATAATGCGAGGCGTGAACAAGCAGCGTGAGCAACCTGATACTATGAAACCGAAACGACGTCTCCCCAACAAATGCGCGCTGAAGTGACAGACTTGTCAAGCTCGGAAAAAAAGTGAAGAAAAAAAAACATTATTACTCTAGAAAAAATATTTAAATATTTCGTGTCGGCGGCTTATATAATCGTCGTGATAACACGGTTGTATGACTGATCAATTGGTACTGTTTTGAAGACACACACGCACAGACAACGCTCAAAGTACAAATAAATATACCCCCGCTGAGTTTCTTGCCGGATCTTTTCAGCAGGTCGCGATTCCGATCCAGTAATGGGATTCATTTGCGCAGCGGCTGAGCTTCGAGCCTTGAGTTTTAGGTCTCATCCGGAGGCACTCGAGCAGCTGTTAACAAATTTCGTTCCTCTTGGCTGCTCCTTTGCTCGCTTACCTGTCCTGGTCAAACTGGACTATGGGATAGTAATGCCTTATTCTAATAAAAAAACCGGGCTTAGCTATTGAAATTGTCACGAAAGCTTAGCACATATTATGATATACGTCGTGAATGCTGTATTTATTTTGTGTGTTTTAAACTATAAATGGTGACTACGATAGAAAAACAGTAACTGAATGATCGCTTTTCATAATGGGCATACTTAAAAATTATGTCTGAACGGTCTATATTATGGTTAGTTTGGGATTTGTTGGAATCATCGGTTGCCTAGCTACTAGTCAATAGTATTTCTATTAATGTAAATAGCTTCAATATTGGTTGTAGTGACGAAAATGGGTTAGGAACTCTGATGTCTGCCGCAAAGCAAGAATTAGGTCGGTATATTTGAAGGGTAATGTGGCTTTTAGCAAATTCAAAAGATGACTACTTGCATTCACTTTGGTTGCTCGCCCCGACGGTGAATGGCGATTTGATTCGATAAACTCAATAGAGGTGCTTGTTCGATTGACAGTATATTTGTGATAGATATTAAATGACGTCAGATCATCTTATTGCCGAAATTGATTTTGTAAGGATTCGTCTGTGGTTTTTTTCTATGTTTTTTAACATTTGTCCGCTTCTTTAGATAAATTAAATTTCACGCCATTCGTCATTCCATATGTTCTCGACTTCCGTAAAACTCAAGACAATCTTACCTGGGGCTCGTTCGGTATGTAAGGCTTGTTTGTTTTAACTATTCATTTAATCACCTGTGCAGATACTTTGCTGATTTATGTAGTTGACGACTCGTTAGAAAGAACGACCTTTGAAAATTTTTTAACAAAATTAAAACTAACACGGCTAATGGAAAATTACATTGTTAATTAATAGGTTCACGTATTATTAAGTGATTAATGAATATAAAACGAGTATTCGTTCGTAAACAAAATTGGTTCAGTGAATTAATTTGTCTTATCGTCGTAATTGAATACGAAGAATTTAATTTGGATGTAATTAAATCCCTTTCATTAACTCGGTCAATTGTAGCCTATTTGGTGTTATCGGTTCGGTTGACCGGAGTCCTTCTATGTCAAGGATAACAATTAGTGATAATAACATACGAACGTACAATAATAAAAAATCTAGTTCAAATTTAGTTGTTTTCTTATGTTTGTGCGAACCTTCTCGCATTTATCTCTGAATGTAATCTATAATATTTTCGCTGTAATGCCCTTGATAACATCGTACAAAGTCCATCCAATCTTGTAGAAACGCTCTTGCTCCCCTGTGCCAGGAATCTATATTATTTTCAAATTGTAGCATGGAACTTTCTGCAGGCCATATACTATAATTTTAAAGCTTTATATCTTTGTGTTCTTCGACGCCCGAACATCAGAATGTATGCATTAAAACTGAAACCCAAAAAGATTTTTGTCGACCCCTAGGACAGTAAGACGCTTCGCTAATTCATATGTACATGGTAGCAGTATTTAGGTTTACCATTTAACTAATCAATCAATAGTGGCTTTCCTTTGGATAAAAATAATTTAAATAAGGAATTCTATCGCCAAATTGGAATAATCTAAATGTCTAGTATCTACAAATTCGTTGGTGCAGCCACGATAGATTACCGTGAAATTTTGCTTCTTCACTGCTTGAAGAATATTGATATTTAAGGGAAAAGTTAAAATACTGACTAAGACTAGCTTATTTCGAAACTTCAACTACTACTGTAAATACTTTCCAAGCATCTGTCCTTCTACTGACACATTAGTTTCTATCTACTTACTGGACTCTAGTGCAGCATAGAAATTGTATCAATGCTGAGTTCAATATACATTTTTAATTGGTACCCACGTTTTTCCTACAAGCAGAGGTATCCTAACCTTGTGGTATTCTAATAAAAATTTGTCCGCCGACTTTTAATTACAGATCATGAACGTTAATAATAAAAAACAATATTCAAAAATAGTATCTCTGATATACTCTCGTACATATTACAACAACGTTAATAAAAGCGAATTCGACCGGTTTGGTTACCGGCAACTTTCATAAGACGAAAGTTGTTGATACAATATGATAAATATGCTAAACGTTGGTGTGCGAAATGCACGCACAATATGTTATGTTAGCAATATTGACGTTTATCGAGAAACGGCCTGAGTCATTGGGCTTACTTTCACTTACCCTCCTCCTGTCCCCGCCGTGGCTTGCATCACCATTTCACGATGCCAGTAAAGGGGCACTTTCTTTAAGGCGATGCTCATTGATGACGTCATCGCGTTTCAAATCGCACGTTATCCTTCTTGCCTGCTCACGTGTTTCAGACGAAAGTTTGACGCTGAAAACGTGCCGGCCGCTACAACATAAAAAAGTGGTGCGTAACATTCTCTGTTTTCAGAAGTCTTAGAAATGCATAAAAATAAGTTTTTCGGTTTTCAATTCGGTGCCTATTTTTTTGCGCGTTTAATCAGTTTATATAATACATACTATCGGGCCGCTCCGGCCCCGCTCGGGTCTTTAACAAAAATTTCAACGATATTTGACGTTGTTTTATTTTTTAACACAAAAGAACACTTATTGCGGCATAACTATAATAGTTAGAAATATGCTGTCGCGACACTTTTTGTAAATAATAATGTGTTCTACCAAGTCTTAGTACATTATTTTATTCTATCATTAATAGTTTTTGCAGGGCTCGCGATGTAAAGAATATTTTGGGTAATTTTTTTACACCTTGGGTTACATTATTGGACTAAAACTCCCTAGGATCTAAGGATCCTTAATTTTTTTCAAAAAAGATTATAGCCTATGTCACTTGGGAATAGTGTAGCTTCCAAACAGTGAAATAATTTTTCAAATCGGTTCAGGACTTTCGGAACCTATTCAGTACAAACAAACAAATAAATCTTTCCTCTTTATAATATTTATTATATAGTAATAGTAAAATATAAAGGTATGTTATTCATGTATTGACAATATGTCACTGGTTCAAGCAACCGTCACTATCAAACACCTTGATTTCCTTCCCGTGTAGTTTGAGAATAGGAAACATAAACTATAAATAAAACAAACTCAAGTCTGAATTTTTTTTTGGCGGTTGGTAATCTGCTTTTAATCCAATCTTTTTCCTCATAAAACGAAAACTTCTTTAGAATCGTTGGTATTTGAAATTCGATTAAATGAAAAAAAAATGACACTAAAAGAGATTATATACATTTAGACTACGAGACAATGAGGCATACTTCTGAAGTTTCACTTCTGTCGTTTGTGAACTGAATTTTTTAAGTCCCACATTCCCAACCTCGGTTTTTCTCCTGGATGCCGGAAGGACATTAGATATCAATATTAAACACCAAGTATCTTTAACGACTGACCACTCGACTAACGAGGTGATCAACTTTAACAGTGTGTGAATGCAATTACTGTTATCTTTCAATATATGTATACAATGTATAAACGTAACACCGGATTCTGATTTATTGATTTTATGCGTTGCCAATTGTCAAATGTGAATCTATATTATATTAATACGTGAAGGAAAAACTTTATATCCCTTTTTACGAAAATTGCGCGGACGGAGGAGTATGAAATTTCCCACACTTATTGAGAGTATAAAGAAGGAGTGCACAATGTTAATATTTTTTTAAATTATGCCTAAAAAATACATTAAATCGATATTAAATCAATAAAAAAACATTACACACACTACCATGTATTTTACGCACACGCGCATGCATACTATTTATTTATTGTCAAACTTTTATTCTTGACGTCTGTGGTCAAATTGAGAATAGATTAAATATTGTTTGTCTTTATTAATATTTTTCTATAGTGTAGTTATGGCGAAATTTGTGATTATAGAATAGTTTTTGAAAATAGAATCATAATAGTGTACAAACTTTTAATTTCAATTAATTATAGTCGAATTTCGACTACCGGGCAACCACTAGTTCATAAAATTATATATGGAGTTTTAAACATGTGCTCAATTAAATTTCTCGTAGATTTCGTTTTTGAATATCTATGCAAGCACACGTAATTCTGTTACAAAGGATATAATAAAATGTTGAATTAATTTTGATTTAATTTCATTTCCCGTGTTCGCTGGAAACATTGAATATTTTGTAGTTATTCTACATTCATTTGTTTTTTCTTACAGGTAAGTTCATCTTTCAACTTTCTAGAGCAGTGGTAAAATTCCTGTAAGTATTCATTCTGAATTACAATAGGCTCTCATCGTCTCTCCAATCCATAGGTCGTTTGTGATTATTTACCATCGAATAACCGCGTGCTGTATACAAATTAAATATGTGGAGTACATAATACGTGGACAAAAAAAAAATCGCATAATTATTCGACCCTAAATAATACAGTAAATAACAGCGGCTGTTTTAATTGTGAAACGATTAGGGTTGTATAGTTTTCCGGTGCAACGACGCCGCAGCGGAGGCGAGGCGCGTGGCGCGGCACTCCCACTCGGCATCGCGACAGCCATCGAGTCGCTTTGCACTCATTCACTCCAGTCCACAGCCGACTGCCGCGGCGATCGCACGCGGTCTCTTTATCGACGCGCCTCAGATGTTAGTGTACGATTACGACATCGCGGTACATTTTGAACTTTTACCGTGACAGTGAATTGGATTGTTTCGAAAATGGGTTAAACGCCCTCCCGAACGTAATGAGTCCGGGCGAGCGCGCCGCCCTAGGGCGCCGCGAACCCGCTCGCCCTCAGTATGCCAACACAGCTCCGGGTTTCCCGCCACCCTACTATCCGCCCTATGGTGTGCCGCACCCGAGTGCGTGGCTCGGCGCCCCTCTCATATCAATGGCCGGTCGTGCACCAGCACAATCCCGGAATACACCTGTTTCGAAGTTGGCTATGCAAGCGCAGGGAGCACCACTAATTATACAAAACAGAAAAAAGTTCAACATCGGATTCGATCAACGCAACCAGCGGACACAACAAGGCCATACAGAAAATGTGCAACGAGACAGGTGTGAACTTACTGACGGAAACAGGGCGCGAAACCAGCAACAGCAAACGCGTTCTGCGCGAGGCGGACGTAACAACAACACGGATGCGGTCAGTGTCGCGAGCGATGAAAGTTCCGGCTCCGCTAACTCAGAAACCATGCTACCCAGGATAATAAAACCAAGAAAACGACGTAAAAAGGATAGGAAGCCGAACAACATCGTACCGCACGATTTAACGACTACTTTAGATCTCGGCGAAGTTGATCATTGTGCGGTTTCAAACATAGGGACGCACGGCATTTATGATGAAAGTTATTGTCGCGATATGTCTTTACCGTATCGCTTAGATGTCAAAGTACTGGAGTATCCGGAACCGGCACCGACCCCGTATCGAGTAACAGCACTCGGAGAGGCATTAGAAGCCACTCGTTTTGGTATAACCGAGGCTGTTTCACCAGCAGAATCCGCAGTTAGTTCGTGTCAGTGTCGGCTTTGCGACCCCGTTGGACAAATTTGGGATGCAGATTCCATTGCTGATCTACTAGATGAAAATTCTAGTGGTGATTTCACACCTACAAAGCTCGAAGATTCTATGAAAGTAGTCGGACCACTAGGACGACGAGGTGCTGATACAACGTTACGAAGAAGTTGGAGCGATCCGTCATCTCGGGTCCCTGAAAGACGTGACATCGGCAATAGCGATAATTATTCAGCACCTAATTTGTATTCGTTATTCCCACCGGCCAGACAAGCCAGTTCACCAGAACCTCGATCACCTTTGGCGCTGGAAATATCTTCGGAAATTGTTACGTCCATGAATGGTCACCGCGACTTGGAAATAAAGTTATTCTCGACCTCGCCCCCGGCTATGAACTCCGACCGACGCTCCTTTTTCGCAGATAAAAGTGAAAGTGCCGTGAACAGATGTACAGTCGAGCGCTACGATTTCAAAGTGAACAGTGCTGTGAATAACGAATTCGATTCATGTGTCAAAGTTGAAAAGCAAAAGAGTGATGTGTCAGACGAGGGTTGTTCAGTGGCACTGATGAACGGCAAACCCTCACGCAACATTTGTGATCTAAACTTAGTTTCTGTGTGAGGCGTTTGTCGTCGTTGTAGAACGTTTGTGTCGTCTTTGTAGGCTGCTAGACTCATAATTCATTTGAGCTGGACTCAAATTGTCACAGCGAGGCATACACGGAGCGTCTCAACGAGACCAGAAAATTGAACTTCGAGATCTCCGAATCGGTTTCCTGTAGATTCTACAATTAATTTATTGTTAACCTAGCGTAGGAAACTATGGGGAACTTTATCTGGAAACACAGTGTGTCCTTTTTTTTATAATTCGCCGCTTATCACGATGCCTTCGACTTTCATGTTAGCCATTAGAAAATAAACTTTTAAAACGTCGTATTAGTTATAAACGTACAGTTATAACTCGCGACTTAGCGACGAGTAATATACCAGTGTAGGTAGGTCACCACGACGTCTCGATTCAACTAGTTATTTTCGAAGCCGCACATAATGTCAATGTAAAAAAACACAGTCATGATTGCTTGTATTATAAATCAATTTGTATCGTAAGGGGGATGAATGTGCCGTAATAATTCGCGGTGTGCAATTAGCGTTTCATACTACTGACACGGTTCTCGCGGTGTGGCGCGTTCGCTATTGCGGTTTCCCGCGGTTTTCACCGCGCGCGTCGTTCCGGGTGGCGCCTCCAGCGAGCGCGCATCTCTTTACCGCTAATCGCTTTTTCTCCACACTCGTTGCCAAGCTCTCTCCGGCCATTATGTTTAACAGCCTTATTGAGAAGTAAACGGCAATTAAAACTGCTCACATTCACGTCTCTCATCGCTGTTGATGTCTCTACGAAATTTTTATTCGTCTCTGGTTATTCAGAAATTATATAGAACAGACAAGGCTGTGTGGGCTTATATCCCCTTGCCTTTCCTAATAAGTAAAAATTGTAACAAAAAAAAAAACGTCTCTTGGTTAGTTAAAGCTGTAATTTTCATTTAAAATGATTGAACGCGGCTTGTATTCTGCCGAGTAGTTGTGATTAGCTTAATACATAACGAGTCGCTTCTCATTATAAATGCGGTCACAACGAATTCTACAACTACATTTATTTGACCAGCATTCGTCAAAAAAACAACATTCAATTTTGGACATCAAGTAATATGGTTCGATACCAGACCTAGTAATCGTTTATTGAATTTAAATTTTCCTTATCAGCTTAAGTTGAAATTATTTTATGGTCACCAAATTTGTACCGTGACGATTGGTTTTCGGAAGTAAAAAAACCTGTCATTGAATGCTTTTCGTTGCTTCATTGTCGAGTTCGGGATACCAAAATAAATTCCCTCTTTAAAGCATCTTGAATAGCGCATGTTTTCAGGCGATACACCAAAAATTACGTACATTATAAAACTCGGCTGTTTTAATTCAGATCTCACAGTCAACTCTAAAAAAATGTTCATATTTTACGTTAGTTTCATTGCGATACAGTTGTCGTGGGATCACTGAGTTTTATGAGGCTCCGTAGAGTAGTCTTTCCCCGAAAGTGTGTCGCAAAATTCATTGATAAATGGCGAATTGGGTACTGTTCCTTTTTCTTATGCGGTATAATATGTTTCTTGATATTTATTTCCAATTGTGGGTCCAAAGGCATAGTACGTATACAATACCAGATAAAGTTCCGCGATGTAGATAATGTGAATATAACGATAGTAATACGACTGCGGTGTAACAGTCTCCATCGTTGGGTTTTACATTCTACTATTGTTTCTACGGTTTAATGTATTACTTTTTTTGGTTTCTTGTTGTGTTTGCTTATGTTACTGGGCGCGTGCGTGGGACGATGTGATAAATCGACTCTCGCTTCATTTTTTCTTTACGACAGGCTCCGCGTACGCTAGAAGTTATCACGGCAGGCGTATCTACATTAAGTCACTTTTTAAATGGACACCGCACCGCATTGCAGCGATATCGGGTCATCAATCCGTTGCAAGTCAATCGTAACTTGCCTTTTCGATGCCTCCAATGAACACTACTCTAACTCAAAATTTTGAAATTTTCGTTTTTCACGCAAATCGCTTCACTATGTGTTCACTATGTGTAAAAGTATTACAATTAATCATTATTGATGGGGTTTGAAGCAAGAGTAAATCAGCTAGTTACACAAAAAACCATAAATATATCTGCAATAATAAAGATTTATCAGCTTTTTTCGTTTAAACGCTCCTCCTGTAAATCTACGAATTTAGAGTTAGCGTAGTGTTCATTGGAGGCATCGTTTTGAGTTGGGTCTCCTTCATGTAATAAGTACTTTTAATCAAATAAAAGGAAGGTGACGATAGCGTTTTAAAAATAGTAAAGTTCTTATAAACAAAATTGTATTGTATGGCGGTAGCACATTGAAGGTGTCATGTTGACGTGGATTTAGAAACATGTAAATTTAATCTAGAAACGTCGAGACTTTCCGTATCGGAGGCTAACAAGGGGCAGGGCGCCAAACGTGGCTGTAAAACTCAACGATAAAACAAACTTCAGTTTAAAAAAAATATAGGCTATGTCTAACTTTAACCGAGTGAATGCATTTTATACATAATGATGTAGGTTCTATAATAAATATGTCTGTGAATGTCGAGGCATGAGTTTAGACGCTCGCACACTATTTTTGTACAATAAAATACCATGTCCTGATATGTAAAATTGTAGTTTTATTTATGAAATTCAATTCGTCGATTCCTATTTAACGTATATTTTTTAGATACGTTAAAAAAATATTATCTTTATAGTTTTGCAATGGTTTAAACCATTTTAACATTACGTTCGTGAATCGTGAACTTTACGAAGCTTTCGATTTAAGTCAGCGGATTGCCCACCACGAAATTGGAATCGAGAGAAATTAAAACGTTTCTCGTCTGAACATTGAAACCTTGTTGTAGGTGAAAATGTTTTAAACGGTTTGCTTTAGCGCTCAACGAGGTTATATTGTTGTGGAACAGCTGTTATCCGTTACGCGCACCACCTTTGTGCTTTTTGTTTGCGCTCGACAAGTCTCGGTGCAAGCCATAAGCGTATAACGATTAACAGAAAATACGTAAAATCGATTCCGATCCGGTGGTACATATATTCGCGAATTAACTGCTCTTGCTGTTGTTAAGTCTCCTTCCGAGGCGCTCGGGCGACTGTTAGCAAATCTCACCCCTCCTGGCTGAGACTTTGCTCGCCCAACTGTCCTGGTGAAACCGGAAAGGCCTCCGGGACACCAGTAACCCTTCAAATGGTTCGTTTTCTATTCGTTACGTGTAAGAAGAGACTAAGGTTGCCTAGGGCTGTACTAGGAGTGGTATTTGAGTTATACATAGAATACCTAAATGTTGACTATACTTCTATATATGCTGGTATCAAATTGAGTTATAACTTTCAAGGAAAACTTTTGTAAATAACACCAAAAAGTGAAGTAAATTAAAGACATAATAAAATTTGGTTTGAATCATACGTTTGTACCAAAACCATCTCCCGGCTACAATAAGAAAGTCAAATGACATAATAATGCTCCATAAATTTACTAACAACAACGAATTGGATAGATTACAAAATGTAAATTATTCGTGAAAAATTAAAGTAAAATGTATATTGGTGATGAACAGTTTCAACAAATGAAAGTATTAAAATTTTGAATGCATATTTTAGTAATAAAATGATTCAGGAGTTGCGTAAATAAATTAACAGGCAGCGTAAAAAATGAGTGGTTTTATTTCAAGATAAATAGTAACATTTTGAAGTATTTAAAAAGATCTAACTATGTATTACTAAAGTATTTACCTCGTATATAATATTGAGTATCGTAATAGGTTTATTACAACGCATTGACCTATGAGGACACTCGAAAGGTCGCATCAAATGATAACTCACTTTTCAAAAGAATATGAATGTAATATGAATTAAAAACAATAGTAAATTATGAGCTTCAGGTCAACGGGTCGTTGACCTGAAGCCTCGTGCTCTGCTGGAGGGTATAAATAGAAAATAATAATTATTACAGCGCATTAATATGCTTGTGACTTGCACCCGTTATTTGTTCAGCACAGAATCATATGCAGAACATGATTTATGTAGAGTTTGTTCCCCCAACAAGGACACCGGCTTGGTCAATGTCACGACACATGTTTGTATTATGATGTTTTTTCAACGTTAATTCTCATGAAACTGCGTAAATACTTTGGATCATTATTCATTTTTAATCTTCGCTCTGTGTCTTGTATTTTTTTTTACTCATAATTATAATGTCATGAAAGAAGTTGCCAAAAATACAACAACAGGCGTTCGATGTTTTTCTTATAAACAATTTTTAGAGTGTTGGCAGTCCTGTCAGAAGTACTTATTTCAATTATTCAACACTATATTTATGATTATTTTTATTTCGTTGGATTATTTGTGGAATTAAAAAATCCACAATGATGCTTAATGCAAACTTAAATGCTTTATCTTATTTACCCATTATTTACCAACAAGAGTTACCAATACAGTTTTCGATTAAAACCTTTTTTCGTACTGATTTACTTTTGAGATAAATCAGAAAAAAGTTTCACTAGGAATTTAACTTATTTCAATTAATCTATAGTAGAAAAATGATTTTGTTAGAACGTGCAGATAAGTAGTATACTTTAAAATTAGAATCTAATACTACACTCTTTACTGAAACATCGCTAAAACTTCATATTAAAAACTAAAATAACGCTACTAGGTATTTTTATTATGTACTTGTAATTTATTTGAATGAAAAATATTAAATGAGGTTCTTTTCAAAACGTTTTCTCGCTTCAAAATATACGCGGAGAACCAAACAAGGTCGACATTACGATTTCAATCTTATTTGCCTTCGAATAAATTCGAGATCTTTCGAAAACTTTTATTAAAAACAATTAAGTTAAATCTTGTTATTATACAGTTTGTGTTTACCACTATTTTTGTTAATTAGTATCGATTCTGTGACCAATTTCGTTATTAACGATTATAGAAAATGAATTTGTTAATTTCAAAACCTCACTGCTCTATGGATTTTCCATACATGTCTAGTATTATAACTACTTTAATAATCAACTGTCAGTACTTAAATTATTAACCACAAATGAAATAATTGAAATTGCACTACGAAATAAATAAATATAATAGCAATTAAAATGTATTGTTCGTTTACATCTTAACCTCTAAACGTCATTTGCGCAAGCATCGCATTGAACAGATTGAGATCACGAACGTAATTGTAATGCAAAATTTTACGAAAATCACTGTAATAGCTTCAAATATATCTCATATAGGCTCCAAAGGAACACGCCAAGGTTGATGTTTTAAACTGAACTGTCATTAAAGATGACATACAAGTGATAAGCAAACGATTTTATCTGTTTCGCTTGAAACGCATTAGTCGGAGAGCTAGCAGCAAACATTTTGAGTTAAAGTGAAAATACGGGTAAGATTTCTTATATTTTTATTTTGTAGAAAATTGGAGATGTCGTCGGTTTTCCGACAGAATTATGAGCTACTTCGAGATAACCGCCACAGTCCGTTATTTTTGCCACCAGCCTCCACCCAACAATGGAATCAACTCACTGTTCCCTTTTCATGTTTCTTTAGCTCTACAACGTACATCCTCAAACAAGGTTCGAGAGGAAATTCTTGTTAGCGTTATCCAGTGCTTTTGTTTGGTGTTTAGAAACACTGATATGTTTCAGAGGCGGTAATCTGTTGCCACTCGACGTGATGTTTGTTGGGGGGTCGATGACAGTGATTGCCGCCTACAAAAAAATGTGCATAAATTATTTCAACTTAACATTGAAGACTATCTCAAAAATATATTCGAAATTGATGGTCACTTAGGGTGTGTCTCAGTAACAAACAGTAAGTAGTACGACCGTGACCGATGCTGAGAGCATTTTCTATGTCTCCGGTCACCGTCCTCGTCGAACCTTGCGACGAAGGGCTTGATGAGCGAATTAACCCATGGACACAGCCCACTGAGCTTCTCGCCGATCTTCTCAGTGGGTCGCGATTTTGATCCGGCGGTAGATTCTGCGAAGCACTGGTCTAGCTACGGTCAATGTTAGCAACACTCCAGTTTGAGCCCCGTGATCTCACTTACATTTTAGGGCGAAGCTGAAATAGCCTCTCAAGGCTATCAGCATAGGTAGGAAAGAAAAAAAAAAGATTGTAATAAATTTCCACAAACAGTTATAATTTACAAGTAAGTGTGTACGTATTTCGTAAAATTAGTGTGAATGATTTGAAATTAAACGCGCCTAGTTGCAAAAAAAATGTGGCACCAGTAATCGTAACGAGATAAGATATTAGCTGGTTACGATATTTTGGATAAGATAATTTCACATAGAATTCGTAATTAAATAAGAGATTTTTATAGTGTTATAATGTTTTAAACGCTGAGAGTTTAACTAAAATATGCGTAATATGTAGATTAAAAAAAAAACAAAAAAATATACGATACTTGTCAGGATATTAGAGCGAAGTTATAAAATTATTGTATTGTCGACGGTCCTTGATGAGTCTGCAAATTTTCAAATTTATGGGACGTCTTTAAGTCGTTGAAAATGATGTTCAAATATTAGGTTACATGAAAGCGCGTTAAAATAGGACCGGTCACATAGTTTTTCTCGTGATGCTTTAATGAAAAATAACATAACTTTATCACATACATAAACCTTTATTAACACGCACTTTGAAAAAAGAACTGTGTTATAGCGGCCGCTAAATTGAGTCGTTTAGTTTAGGTGAAACGTAGTGGAATTATGTTTACTTGTTTATTGCGTATCTTCTCGGGATTCTCAGAGAATGTTTCTAGTCATCACGGTAGCCATCTAAAATCCGTCAAAGTACTTTTTAGCTATGGAAAAATTGAGCTTAGGGATTCTCAGAGAATGTTTTTAGTCATCACAGTCGCCATCTAAAATCCGTCAATGTACTTTTTAGCTATGAAAAAATGGAGCTTAAGTTAATACTTAAAACTTATCTTTTTAAATAGATCAAAAATTACCCGCGCGGACTCACAAGAGGTCCTACCACCAGTAAAAGTTTGATGTAATCGCGTGTCTCTGGCATTCGGTAACTTTTCAATCACAATTGAACGGAAATAATATGCGATAATTCTAGCTAAACCAACTAACTGAACTAACAAAAGTTAAAAGTTTACAATGTACATTGTCGTGTAAACATCGGTTTTTTTTGTTACGTTTCCTCAGACGCAAATCTAGAGCACATTTTTAGTAACACTCGTAAATCTCGCAAGGCCACACCGTCCAGGCACGTTATGCGTTTACGTAATAACAACATATCAGTAGTTATTATGAAGCATTGCCGTTTTCCAGCTAACGCTATTGCTGTTTTATTATTGCGACACACGTTACAAGCCGCCGCGTTACATGTGCTATTACACGGGTCCGGTTTTATTGTTTTAGATATAATAATATGATACATTAATGACCCGCGTAAGCCGACAACGCGAGGAACATGAATGGCTACGCTTACCATTCAACCATCACAGTACAACGCCACTGAAACAGTACACAATAGTATTTGGTTTTGCAAGATAAACGCCTTTCGTAACCGTATCGAGAACGTGGGTACACGAATTGTATTCTGGGTTGAAATCGAACAGATCTAACTGTATGTTGGTGTTATGAAAAATTTAATGTTGCGCTCTTGTGTTACCCAGTATGTAATAAAGAGACTTCATAAAACATTTGTCTTTTGACTTCATAAAACATTTCCTTAAAAATGTCACAATAGCCCAGCTAAAGTAACAATGCCTCTTATATTGAAAGAAGAAAATCAATCTATACTAATACTAATAATATTATAAAGAGGAAAGATTTGTTTGTTTGTTTGTTTCGAATAGGCTCCGAAACTACTGGACCGATTTGAAAAATTCTTTTTCCATTAGAAGCCGACATTGTCCCTGATGAACATAGGCTACTTTTTTTAAAAAAATTTAATTATTTTTTTTGGTTTCATGTGTGTTTTAATGTTTCCGAAGCGAAGCGAGGGCGGGTCGTATATAATAAAGAGCTTCATAAAACATTTGTGTCCTTAAAAATGTCACAATAGCCCAGCTAAAGTAACAATGCCTCTTATATTGAAAGAAGAAAATCAATTTAGGAATATAATTAAACCGTGCAACTCACAATTGGCGTGTAGCGTGTTTTCAATAACTCAGCTATGTACACTTTGTAAGGCTGTAAGAGTTTGCGCACGTGGCTGCCGACCTTGCGACCGTTGCGTGGCCATAAATCGCGATCCCAGTGTCACTTACAATGTAAGGTAAACATCATACAATATGTCTAACTCTGAAGATCCTAAAGAACTGGTTTTATACTAAGGAGTTAAAACGAGGTTAAACTTCCTTCTTCAAACGAGGCTTGTGGAGAGTATTAAGCGGTAGGCAGCGGCTTGGCTCTGCCCCTGGCATTGCTGAAGTCCATGGGCGACGGTAACCACTCACTATCAAGTGGGCCGTATGCTCGTCTGCCCACAAGGGCAATAAAAAAAAATCCTATGAAGGGATTAAATCGTCATTACTGAAGAGGTTTTTAGTTCTTAAGTCGCAATTTAAACAAGGAAGCAGACAAAAAAGTTATTTATTTGCGAAATGTGAATATCTCAGACTTATTCATCGAGTTTTTTCAATTGGTGATTCATAATAAATTGTATTATAGTAATAGTATTCTGCAGTTCATGATATGTACTCGCTACATCTAGTGAGGCTTCCCAACAGACAATCATTTAATTACTTGACATTGTTATTGACACTGACGACAGGTAGTTTTTGTCATCCTGTTTGTCAGCCACTGAAAACTGTCCACGTTAGTGTTTTTTTGTTTTTCCCTATTTGTGTAGTCCTCCAGACTTCGGTTGCCCTTTATTCCTTCAGAGCTCAGAATACTTCAGACTACAAAATTAAATGAAGCGCTTGAATATTATTTTTTCAGTGAAATGGTTATATAAATATTCTATGAAGACTCGTGAATTATAGTTATAAAGTGTAATAAAATAGCGCTAATGTCTGTATGGGATTAATACAGAGTTGAAGGAAATGAAATGATCATTAAATTTGTAGATGACGTGGGAGAAAAATCGATAAGAAGCATCATGATCAGCGGATGTACTAGTTGAAATTTAATGCACTAAACAAGGAAATTACCTTGAATGATGTAAATGATGTTTCATAAATTATATGATATAAGATATCTGATGATGAGTAGTCGCCGTCATTAATTTCTGGCCCAAGTGTTTTACTCAAAGCAGAGATCGCTGTTCTCAGATTGACCAAAATTAATTTTGATTGGACTGAAAGCCATTACGCATGCCTCTGATGCGAAATTTGAAATTAGCATTCGCTTGTTTTCATATTTCTAAAGTAAATTTCCAAGTGGTTTATGTTTCGTGAATTCGCCATCTACAACAAATGGCACCTGGCGGACAATTACACGTCAACCGATTAGGTCATTACATTAACTCATTTCTAATATCTAATCTGGAAGGAATCACTAGATTATAGATTAAAAGCCTAAATACATTCGCAGTAGTTCCAATCATCCGCCCACCTACGAGTGTTCATCAATTTAGATATGTAAACGAATCCACCGTCTCTTAAAAGCCAAACGCAACAGTACCAATATCGTTTCACTTTCTAACCACAGCCGCTACGAACTGATATAGTCAGGTAACAGCCTAACACTCGGGAAACAACTTATCGTCTGTCCGCACGTCAATCTATTAGGTTTTAACTATACGTATACCACATATTTATACGGAGCTGTGTATATTTGTTGTAGTTAAATGTTCATAAAGATCTAGTACACTAATCTCTATATATCAAAATGAATTGCTGTTCGTTAGTCTCGCTAAAACTCGAGAACGGCTGGACCGATTTGGCTAATTTTGGTCTTGAATTATTCGTGGAAGTCCAGAGAAGGTTTAAAAGGTAGATAAATATGAAAATTCTCGAAATTAAATTAAATTTATTTTATCCATTGAGGCACTACGAAGTCTGCCGAGTCAGATAGTAGTTTTAATGATAATATGTGTCGCTGTGCGGTTAAAGGTCTGTCTCCTCAAAAACCTACATGTTATCTGGTCGCTTCCAATTAACCATTGCTTTCGAGTTGTTTGCCTCATGTTTGTCCTTATGTCGTTATTATGTTTGATAGAAATATATTTTTTTAAATAATGATTTTAACTCTGTCTGTACAAAGCCGCAATTTTGTAGGTAAACATCTAAATACTTAAAAAGTATTATTTTATAAGTAGAGTAAAACTTGATCCTATTTAGACAGGATTCGTTTTCTTGTCGATAACAGAAGGCTGGGTAGAAAGCCGAGTCACTTCCGCTCGGAAGTTTCTATCGCCTTTCACTCGCTCTTAACCGCTACAACGAGTATCTCTAAAGCACTTTATTTAGCAAACTTTATATCAGACTTATATTCAGTCATTTTTATCTAGAATCATACTACCGAGAGCTACAGTCGTGAATTGTTTTAAGGTAACTTCATTGTTGTGGTGAGCCTATAAACCAACGCGTTATCTGGATTCTGATTTTAATGGCAGAAAATCTAAATCTGTTTCACACTTCAGACCATACAGGTCGTGAACTTTTCTGCCTATCGCAGGAGCTTATCTTAAAACAGAAAGCGAACCAAATCGAGTAATTACTGTAGCTAATGTTAAATTTATTTACTTAGAGAAAATGACACAATACTTTACTTAATTATTTATTACGTAAGCTTCCCCAACGGGGCTTCGAAGTTTTCGTTTCTTGAATTCATAAATAAAATGAGATCATTTTCGTATTTATTATCACAGTTACTAATCTATATATATAAAAAAGGAATTACTGTTCGTTAGTTTCGCTAAAACTCGAAAACGGCTGGATTGATTTGGCTAATTTTGGTTTTGAATTATTTGTGGAAGTCCAGAGAAGGTTTAAAAGGTAGATGAAAATGGTCGGAATTAAATAAAAATAAAAATTTTGTTTTTCCTTTAATGTGTCCCCCGTCGGACGGATTAATTTTGTTTGTTTTAAGTTTATTTTATAGAAAAGTTTGGGTCTCTTATTTATCGATTGAGGCACTACGAAGTCTGTCGGGTCAGCTAGTATATGTATAAAACAGTATTAATAACAAATACTTTGAACTAATCGGCTTAATGTCCTTAATCTTGTACACGGTTTTATGTACAAGCCGGTACGTTAAACCAATAAACTAAAAGCAAAGCTAAGAGGATTAAGTGATGTGACTTAGTTACTGTTTGCATTTTCGTTTAAAACGTGCTACCACATTGCGATCGGCCAGATAAACATTAAATGCCTCTACGCATTAGTACAGACCCGTGAAATGTGTAATGATGTATTGAAACGTTAAAAATCACATCGAGGAACAAAATCACCGTAGATTTCAAGTACTTTGATCATCTAAAAACTAAAAGATAATCTTATTAGTGAAAATTATTATCACATAAATGATTTACTTAGGGACGACGTTCACAAATAAATGAATTTTTTAATTATTTGTGGAATTATGGATGAATGAATGGTAAATTATATCTAACTTATAATATTATTTTTTATATTATATTTTATATCTATACTAATATTATAAAGAGGAAAGATTTGTTTGTTTGTTTGTTTCGAATAGGCTCCGAAACTACTGGACCGATTTGAAAAATTCTTTTTCCATTAGAAGCCGACATTGTCCCTGATGAACATAGGCTACTTTTTTTAATTTTTTTTTTTTTTTTTTTNTTTTTTTTTTTTTTTTTTTTTTTTGTTTCATTTGTGTTTTAATGTTTCCGAAGCGAAGCGAGGGCGGGTCGCTAGTAATATCATAAATTCTTGCACGGCACTAAAATTCGCATATCAAATAATGACAAAGCGTACACGCTGCTTTTAACTTAAGTTATAACTCATTTTCACTATGCTTAGCGAATAAATGATTCTTTCTTTCTTTGCTCATCAGAGCAATAGGAGGTTGTTGTTTGTTATAATAAATAAAAAGTAAAACAAGTGGATTCTTCGGTCGTTTTAAAATGAAAACGCTGTTGACCTTTACGCTTGATAAAGAAAAGATAAAGTTAAATAGATAGCTCGATTTATTTCAAACAGCGAAAACATTTTTGTTTTCACATAAAGACGATTCGAGTCAAATGAATATTGTTATTTAAGGGGACTTATCCTGGACTCGGGTCGTCGCACGGAATACGATCCAGCAAATCATTTAGATCTGTTGTGAGAAGCGTAAGCCAGTTGTCATACAGCGACAATGTACTGCGTTGGGTGTTTAATGGCGTGTCTCAAGTTTGTTAGTGTAGCGATGTCGACGATTTATACCTTGCTAGCTTAGTGTAAGCTTGCATTTTAATGAACTAAATATTACCGACTCGCTGACCCGACAGACTTCGTAGTGCATCAATTGATAAGTAAAAGACCTAAAGTTTTGTATAAAATAAACTTAAAACTAACAAAAGGAATCCGTCCGACGGGGCACACATCAAAGAAAAAAAATGTTATTTTTATTTAATACCGAGAATTTTCATATTTATTGTAACTTTTAAACCTTCTCTGGACTTCCACAAATAATTCAAGACCAAAATTAGCCAAATCGGTCCAGCTGTTCTCGAGTATTAGCGAGACTAACGAATAGCAGTTCATTTTTATATATAATATATAGATTTGAATATTCGTAAAGCTTATCATCGTACTTATAGGGACTGGCGAATTTATCGACAAAATTATTTTTTTCTAAAAAAATTGACGGTAGTTAGCATAATATACAAATGTCGAAGAATAACACCTTAGTCGTCCGTGATCACGAAATAAAAACTGTAATGTACTCGAAACATAAGAAATAATATGACGATAATAAAAACTGGAGCTAAGCCGTAAAAATAGTTTTAAATTTTATGACGACCCGCGACTTCGACTCGCGAAAACCGAAGAAAATACTAATTTAAATGTATTCATAATAATTTTATGTCAGGAGTTCGTCATCTTGAATATAATACTGCGCGCGTCCCGAAAACGATCAATCTTCGTGTTGCTTCAATTTGTTTGTCACAGGGTCGACGCACCCGTGCCTTTCATTACGACGATGCACATTCGCGTGGACATCAAAGGGAATCATTAATTGATGCAGTGCGAATGTGAATACTGAGACCTTAGAACTTATATCTCATTTACGTTGTAGATGTGTCTATGGGCTACAGTAACCACTTTTTTTATTGCTTTGATGGGTGGACGAGCTCACAGCCCACCTCACCTGGTGTTAAGCGGTTATTGGACCATCAAGTGGGCTGTGAGTTCGTCCACCCATCTAAGCAATAAAAAAAAATAAAAAAATATTGAAAGCCTTACGTCGGGGTTCAATATGTTTCGATGCGAAAATGTTTTGTTGTTCCCTAAGTGTAGGTACAATCTTTCTGGACAGTCACCTAATAAAGCATTCAACGTACGTCACCTTGTGAACATTTCAATAACAAAACCATTCCCGTTTTATTAACCAATAGCGACCCGCCCTCGCTTCGCTTCGGAAATATTAAAACACAAATGAAACAAAAAAAAAAAAAATTTAAAAAAGTAGCCTATGTTCATCAGGGACAATGTCGGCTTCTAATGGAAAAAGAATTTTTCAAATCGGTCCAGTAGTTTCGGAGCCTATTCGAAACAAACAAACAAACAAATCTTTCCTCTTTATAATATTAGTATAGACAATATTTGTACAAATACATGATTTTCCGTTTTATATTCTTTGTCGTCGATTTGCTTTTAAATGTAAATTACAGTGATTGTGGTTTATAGTTTGCTTACATTCGCTTGTCCTTTCAATTAGTATCGGTTGTTTTACTCTTGTTTCATTGCG
Organism: Bombyx mandarina; assembly: GCF_003987935.1. The sequence continues at coordinate 2,966,501 of NW_021011483.1, forward strand.
ATTGTTTCTATTCGAACATTACTTTCGTGTCGTATTGTTGGAACATATTGTGAGTAAGCCCCTTTTAATGAGATTGAACGTTCGTTATAAACTTGATAATTTATTTGGGGAATGGTAAAATGTTTGTTCACTTTATGATTATATTAATCACTAATTAGTTAATCTAGTCTCGTAGTTGAAACAGTAATTTAGTTAACAGTAAACCCTGATTGTTATATTTAAAAATAAACCCTTGAACGATTTGTGCAATCATAGTTACTCTTTTATTTTTTTTAAACAAATATTAAATTTTTATTATTTATGATTTCATTCGATTCACATTATGTTTTGAGAATTGTGACGGCGAAGTACTACAAATTCTACACAACATTTGAAGTATATTTTAAAATTTTGTCAAATAGATTATTGAGCTTACAATTTACTTGGATTTAAGTGGTCATAGAAGCTAGATAATTCACAGTATGAATGCCGTCATTTACCCTTAGACATGAATTCAAATTCATTGAACAACAGTTTCGAAGCGGTACAAATCCGAAATACACAGGTTTGTTGTGCGTACCCAATAGTACCCATACGACTCATACGTATAAATTATCACCAGTAAGTGTTTTCAATAATATGAATCTGATTGATCGGTCTAATAAAGAATTCATAACAAATCGAACTAAGGAGCGAAAAATTGGATAATAACAAAATGTATTTTAAGCCTCCCCTGTCTCTCTAACGACAAATTATATTGACGGCCGAGTGTGATTTCATAATTTTCACTAAGACGTCTCGCTCGGGCACGGCCCGATAAAGCTGTCTCTAGAGAAAGCCGATACTGTGTTCGGTTTTCCAGTGTTCTTGCACTTATCCAATGAGTTTCAAGTTACAGGAAATAGCGTCGTTTCGAATTTTACATTTGAGAGCTGTTTCTTTTTCATTAGGTTTGTTAAAAAGGCAGACCAGACCCACTTAGTGTTGATAACGTTACTGAAACAAATGGAAAATCTATAACTTTAGATAAATGATGAAAGTTTTCGTTTTATTGCAATTATAAAGTTATCCAATTTATTTTCACAGTGGTGATTTGTGTGTGTTTTTGTTACCTTTGCTTAAATATATGCAAGTCATTATTCATTGACGATCAGGTTATTGTTGAAATTAAGCAATCGGAAACAATTTATCCTTGTACTCGCGGAGTAGGCATTTAGATTGTAACACATTTCCAACAAGTAAACATGTATTATCTGGTAAATATGAGGCCAATGCCGTTAGATCAATTTGTTTTAGATAATAAACATTTGTCATAAATATTCGTTATAGCGAAGTGTTGAATGTGTTTTGCTGTGGTATGTCGTCTTGTGATTTGGGTCATACGTCATTATCCATACTCGTACGCAACCGCACCGGTCCGCTGGTATATACGAGAGCGATATGAAAGTTGCTCTCTCGTGCTGCAATTGATTCACTCGGTATAACTGGCGTCTGCAATCTTCAATAATATTGGAAACTTCGCTACGCTTCGTTTTAATCTTCTATTAAATCTCAATGATCAGCTATTTTATATATAAAGGTTTTCAATCTGTATTCGTGTTGGCGAACAATATTTCTGCGTCATCACTACATAATATAAAACAAAGTCGCTTTCTCTGTCCCTATATCCCTATGTATGCTTAAATCTTTAAAACTACGCAACGGATTTTGATGCGGTTTTTTTAATAGATAGAGTGATTGAAGAGGAAGGTTTATATGTATAATAACATCCATTAAATAGTGGAGAAATCAATGATAAATTACAGTTTCCAAAGCGAAGCGAGGGCGGGTCGCTAGTTATATGATAATTTCAGAAATTATCTGAATTGAATCTGTACAATTTCATGTCAAAACCTTACGTCTGGATGAGACATAATTAATGCAGTTTGATCGCCTTCGGTCTCCATTTAGTAATAGTTCCACAGATTCGCACCACTAATTCAGTAATTACTCAAATTTTTATAATCCGCTCAGTAGTACCGCAACTCTAGTTTGTATAGCTACGCCTAATGCTGGAAACTATAGCCGCGGTCCTCTCAAGAGAGTTTCTTATCTTATCGTTTGAAACTAAAACGAGCTAACAAATATACTTAAAGGCCGGGAGACAGATAATGTTAAAGCTTTATGAAACTGTTGTAGATTACGAAGGTCCCACCAAACAACAAAGGCGACGATAAAAGTCTGAGGGAGGTCAACGTTATCTCCTTCCTTATTTGATTTGGGGTCGTCTACGCTTTCAGACAACGAGAAATGAGCGCGTGATAAAATATATTTTAACTCGATTACTGTATTAATGATGTACGGGTCGTTGAACCTTAGGTATTACATTCACGAAATAAGGACATTAAAAATAAATTACATGTAACGTTACATGCATATTTTCATGCAAATATTCGTCGTACGTTTAGCGAGTGAAAGCGCCTATGCGAAGTTGGATTTCATGCATGTACCTACCAATTAAAACATGCAAACTATTAAAATTTACATATCACTGAATCGAAAGCTGTTTCGTCAAGCTTCGGTTAAATGAAAGCAATCTTGTTGATCAAAAGTATCCAAACAATTATGGTAACTTTTATTTTATTTTACTACTACGATTACTTTTATGTGTTTTTAATATATAGACGGATTAACAAGCCACTCGCCACTCACACGGTTATGTGGTTACCGAAGTCATTACATAGGCCGCATGCACACACTATGAATGCCGCACCCACCTTGAAACATGAGGTCTACGTCAGAATTGTATAGTAAAATGTTCTATCACAACCCTTTAAACTGGAGAGCGTGACAGCTTTGTGGCAGAACTAAGCAGGATAACTAAAAAGATGTACTTATTGATGATGAAGAAAAATAATACGATGTATTAGTTCTATGTGAACGAACCGTGAAAAAAATAAAAGAATTTCTTGCCTCTTTTTTTTCGTTTTGATACTGGCAGTCATGATGCAGTTTTAAGTGTGAAGTTGAGAAAAACTGCAACAACTGATACTATGATATGATCTTGTTTAATTGAGTAAAATACTACCTAAATTAAAGTCCTGCATGACCGCTGACGTCAGAAATGAGAAATAGCAAAACTTCAAACAAACACAACCTTGCTTATATACTGTTAACGAGTTTCCTTCTCCGTATCGGCAAGTTAAAATCTGGAATGCGTCTAGAAATTGTATTACCTGAAGCGGCTTCCTATCTGCTAATGGCGCTGCATGTCTCGTGTTGCTTTCAGGATATCGAACGGGTACATTAATAGACTCAATTCGGCTCCTGGACGTTGATACGGGCCGCACGTGATCGACTTGTACACAGAAATTGACGTGGAGTGTTCCTTAATGGAGTACACGTGACGGCTTTGAATTCGTTACCAAGACAATAATAATAACGTATTAAATTTTGGTGGAATAAAATATAATACTAGAAATGCGATGCGATTTTCGATTTGGAATATACGTATTGCCAAGTAAGTGGCGAAGTCGGATGTAGGAACTGCATATTGCTATTGTTCTGTGTTTTCGTCAATTTTAAGGGCACGAACGTAGTCTTAAATGTGCTAGTTGGTCTATAATGTTCTATAGGACTACTAGTTTGGTGCGAATGAAGTTAAATACATATCTATTTTTACGTAATATTTAAACAGTTTAACTGTTATTTTCCATATTGTAATAATTACATGGTGGCAGGACGTCTCGTGAGCATGCACGGGTAGGTACCACCACCCTGCCTATTTCTGCCGGGAAGCAGTAATGCGTTTCAGTTTGAAGGGTAAAGCAGCCGTTGTACTGTAAAAACTGAGACCTTACGACTCACGTCTCATGGTAGGTAGCGGCATTTACGTTGTAAATATCTATGAGCTCCGGTGACCACTTAACACAAGGTGGGTCGTGAGCTCGTTCACCCACCGTTGGATTCTTGCAAATGGTATACAGCGAATATTATTAACCGAAATTCTCGCGACGCTTTTGACACGTTGAACGCCATACCAGAATCCATGCTTAGTCCATTAGGTCGCGGCGGATAACATGTGTCTGCCATTTGACATCTCTCAGAAAATAATAAGTAGTCACTGTTTCCTTAAGTCGCCCATTATTTTTTAGTTTTTTCTTGAAAATATTTGCACAAAAACATTTCAACAACGGACAATTTTTGGTGTATTAGTGCGGCCTTAAAGAATGCCGTAGACTACCTATCATACTACCTGGAGCCACTGCGGTCATCCACAGTGCGTTTCCAGAGGTCTTTTTTTGCCACGTACCATCCGGCTATGGAATGAGCTCCCCTCCACGGCTTGGCTCTGCCCCTGGAATTGAAGTGCATGAGCGACGGTAACCACTCACCATCAGGTGGGCCGCGTACTCGTCTGCCTACAAGTGCAATAAAAAAAAAATACATGGTGTCCGTGATGGCGATCAAGGTGCTTATATGTGCGTACGCCTGTTATCGATCGCATTACGGCACCAGCCTTCTGTACTTATTTTGGGTCATTGGTGCCAGTTCAATTGGGACCGCCGCCCGTTCACCAATGTAAACTAATTCAAAAAGTTACTCGGGGTTAACGTTCAAGACAAACGAAGCTCGACCAATCATGACGGGCGTTCGTTAGCAACTTTTCCCTTAACGTATTTCATTAATGGCGCCCATAATTAATATTATCACTTTCAAATAATAATAAAAGCAACACAGTAGCACTTTTAACGTTCCGTCAAATTGCTTCATCAGTACATAAATTATGGACGACTTTCTCAAGATTATGACAGGTGTAAATGAAGTGTTTTAATGGTATATTGCCTTTGGCGTTGCGCATCTGACCCGAATACATTTATGTATGTGTGGTAATGTTATTTTTATGTGGATTTTGGTATTAAACTATGCTACATTGTGGGACGTACAGATTATATAGAGCCTTTTGTTATGATAAAATTTTCGGAAATCACCTTCGAGTCTTCCACAATTTGGACGAACTGTTGAAGGGATCGCCAATATATACCTAGAGGACGTTGTTGCGAAGGAAATTACGTCACGTTTGAATTTAATTACACAGCAAATAAATTTAAATTTATAACGTTGGTTTTCACAGCACCTGCCAACTAATTATCGTGAAGCTGTTTGATTTTAATCGCTACGAATATGTGAAAGTGCGTGTAATAAAGATAGAAAGAGGAAAATTAGTGATCAGATGTCGTTGATGCTTTCTGGTGAGGTCTACAAATGCTCTTGTCGTGAATCCTTAATCATGCGTCCCAGTTCCATGTGTAGTTTTTTTTATTGCTTATGTGGGTGAACGAGCTCACAGTCCACCTGGTGTTAAGTGGTTACTGGAGTCCATAGACATCTACAACGTAAATACGCCACCCACTTTGAAATATCAGTTCTAAGTTACAACGGCTGCCCCACCCTTCAAACCGAAACGCATTACTGCTTCACGGCAGAAATAGTGGTGGTACTTACCCACGCGGACTCACAAGACGTCCTACCACCAGTAATTACGCAAATTATAATTTTGCGGGTTTGATTTTTATTACACGATGTTATTCCTTCACCGTGGAAGTCAATCGTGATCAATTACTTACATTTGTCTATAAATACACTTATTTCTGAAGTTGATGTCTTTTGTCGAAGTTATGAAATAAATAAATAAAAACAGTTTATATCGGCTACTGTACGTAAACAAACATCGTCTGCTAACAGTAATTTTTAATGATCACATTTAACAGTGACTTGTGTTCATGTGAAACAAACAAATATTTATTTTGATATTGCTTTGGCAACATTTGTTGTACCAATAGGTACAAGTAAGCAACAAGTTATCGTTGGTTATTGCACATGAGTGTAAGAGCATTTTCATCGAAGCTGACTCAAACCGACCGTGTATGGAAGTGAGGTCGTATCGTTTACCCTATACTATATACTAATACCGTGCTTGTTACATAACAGTTCAATAATCGGAGCCAAATCGGAGGATTTCAGACGTAGAGCCTCAACAATATGGTTCCTTTTCGTTTGTCGGGTTTTGATATTTCGATTATTTGAGTTTACCGGGCTGTATCGGCTGGCGCGTAATGAAAGCTTTTGCCATAATACCAATAAAGTATGCCCACGCAATCTTATCAACGTCTCTGTCAATGTTATTTTTACCTTGTTTGAATAGATAATGCACGTTGTAACGGTTGAACTTTTTTTTTTGTGTAAGCGTATCTTTTGGTGCTTATTCCGTACTCCATTCTTTCAATTTGTTTTTACGCGATTTCTAGTTTTCTATTCACAGATATTGACACTTTTTTTATTTTACAAAATTGTTGCTTATACGAAACAAAACCAATAAGTATTGAATTGGTTTCGGATGCGACATTATGGGTAATTTACAGTGATCCAGTGATTGGCGAGAGTTTGTGGATCAACAATAGTCAGCGCAGATCTTATCCAATTTTTTGCGTACGTTCTGTGTCTAGTGATGTATATTCCAAGGTAGACAGTGATGTAGAGACCGTGTCTATGTCTACAATGAGGAAAGATGGCGGGTCTCTGAGTGTTATACCAACATAATGCATCGTGTTTACTTGTAGTATTTATGCCGTGAATCAATTATTTGTTCCAGCCTAAAGACAGATAATTGTTACGTAACACACGAGTATTTCGATTTCATGTCTTAAGGAAAATAGTAGCATGATGCTGTAATATCTTTATGCTTTGTTGATACCAGAATTTTTTCTTTATTTTTATTGCTTAGATGGGTGGACGAGCTTGCAGCCCATGGTGTTATGTGGTTACTGGAGCCCATAGACATCCACAACGTAAATGCGCTACCCATCTTGAGATATAAGTTCTAAGGTCTCAAGTATAGTTACAACGGCTGCCCCACCCTTCAAACCGAAACGCACTACTGCTTCACGGCAGAAATAGGCAAGGTGGTGGTACCCACCCGCGCGTACTCACAAAGAGATCCTACTACCAGTAAACTCACAAGAGGTCCTACCACCAGTAACCTGATACCAGATATCCCCATCTAAGGTAATAAAAACCACTTTGTAAACGATGCTGATCCCAGTCACTAGATCTGTGTAAAACTACATTTTTAATACTCACTGAAATCGCAAGTAAACATTTCTTAGCCATCAATCATGTGGCTAGCTCATACTCTGTGCGTAGTATTTTCGTATCAAGGCTAGTGTTCGTTCGTAAACGTCACATTTAGAGCTAGTTTGTTTAGCTCTGTGTAAATCTACTACAGTTCCACTTAATATTGACTGCAATCAAATGGCGCCGCCGTGTTCTCAAGGCCGTTTTGTTATTCGTGATAATTTGACTACATGTGAATTCTAATTTGATATTTCTATTAGTATTTTAAATACGCGACCAGGTAACTTTGATTTCCGGGTTTTGATTTGAAAATTAAAGCTTATTTTATATATAAAATTTATAAAAGTGAATTGTCGCATTCAGCATTGTCATCAGCAATGACAGAGATAGAGCCAATCCGCTGTCTGCTGCTAAGTAAGATTTACTCCCTGAAATAGCAGTGTCTATCGAAATGAATTCTCCAGTAGTATAATCCATTATACCAACGGACTCAGACTTAAGGATGGAATGCAATGAAGAACAAAAAAGGCCGACATGAAAGTGTTAAAAAACTAAAAAAGAAATATCCCTTCGGTTTTGACTAAAAAATTATCAACAGGTTTTGTTGAAAAACACAGGGATCCACCTTTAGTATAGTTTTTGGATTTTTTGTTAGACATTTCTTTTCATAACTTGCACTAAGATGTTTTGCGACTCCGAAGGAAAACCACAAGCCGGTAGCGATTTCTCATTGATCGAACTCGCGCTAAAACTAGATTTATCGTCTGTTACATGCCTCGAAGATACGTAGCGTTTGTTATAAGACCACGCCGTCTTAATGATAGCCCCCCAACTTTATTTATGGCCCGCCACAACTGTTGTTACAATTTAACTCTGTGTTACCTGCGAATTAGTTGTACGTTCCTATCAATTTAATGTTCTTAACAGCAAAGAAAATAACTAAAACGCGAGCAAAATTGAAAATTCGTGAGTTGCTGCTATTCCTGGATAACCTTTGAACGGAAGATTCCAGTTAGGTAATTCCAGTTTTATGCCGTTTAAAATAATAAAACTCTAGTAATCGACTCACACCATTAAAGAAGGAAGTATACTGATTTATTTATTGTGTTTAATCAATACTTTTTACCGCGACTGGTTTTCATAGGATGTGTAAAAAACACCAAACGAATTGGCCTCAAGCTGAATTGATGTTTAATTTTAATTTTATGGATTCCCATCTTGTTTTTGTGTGATCGCCTCAGGAGAAATCAATTTTAAATGCGATAAGTTACTAGCTACCGTGTTGTGTACAGTGAGGCAATCTTAAATGCTATAAGATAGCAAAATTAACTATTAGCCAAGCTTGATAGTTAAAAGGCTACCTTTTTTTTAATAAATATTAAGATACATTATACTTGATGTCTGTTGCAAAAACTTTATAAAGTTAAAGCAAAGAGTGCAGCAAGATTGGATATCAAATCGTATAAGAGTAAATATTGTTAAAATGCCCAAATAAAATTTGATTAATAGGTACATACCAAAAAAATTGTTTCGGCTACATCGAGTTACATAACAATTTGACATTACAATAGATGTTAATGATACCTTCATAATGCTTTAATCAATAAAAATAAAAACAAATCGAAAATCGAAGATCAATCAAAGTACATGTCAAACAAAACAGAGTGGTATCGTAGTGGTCGCGTGACTCGACACAATTCCACTCCGGTGGGGTGTCCCGGAACCACGGGAGATATCTCCGCCCGCTTACCCACGTCAATCGTGTCATGTGTGCCGCACTATTACACGCCACATTTCTCTGCATCGGCCATATTCATACGCAGAACCGCCACAAGATTATCCATTATAATATCTAATCCTCGCAAGCTATCAAAGAAGCCAACTCGGTCAAGTTACGTGGATTAAGCGAGCGAAATATATACGGCGAAGTGCCTTCGGAAGTTAATTAACCACTGTTACATTCTATCTTGAGATCTCCAAGTTTTAAGTCCTGTTCTTGATGAGGTTTCTAACTGAGTTAAAGAAAGGAATTAAAATTACATAATGACCGATAAGTGTCGCCCAGCTCCGACGTACGCCCATAAAACTGCAGTTAATGCATCGACTGGCTACGGATCAAAGATGTAACCGGTGACTATTTAAAACAAAAAGAAAACAAGGAAGCTGCTACATTCCGTATTCAACTTCAATGTAAGGAAACGTACTTTTTTTTTTTGCTTAGATGGGTGGACGAGCTCTCATTCCACCTGGTGCTAAGTGGTTACTGGAGTCCATAGACATTTACAACGTAAATGCGTCACCCACTTTGAGATATAAGTTCTAAGATCTCAGTACAGTTACAACGGCTGCCGTACCCTTCAAACCGAAACGCATTACTGGTTCACGGCAGAAATAGGCAGGGCGGTGGTACCTATCCGTGCGGACTCACAAGCGGTCCTACCACCAGTAAATAATATACTCTATATCTACCACGTATAATATATTCTCAGTAAAGAAGTTCCACCGCATCTAGTGAATAAAAAATACTGGAGCATACGTGACCGTTTGCTGTCATTGTTTTCGTTTCGCACTTAAATCACGCGTGATCGGATGAAAGTACGAAGGCGTTCTTATCTTGTATCTTCCCACGGAAGACAGCATGCGCCAGCCCTATTGTGTTATCGAAATAAGCCTTTGACAAGAACAATGCCTACTAATAGAATGTATCTGATACAAAACGATAAATGTGTCGCATCATACATGATTCATTGTTTTTATGAAGACATCGCTGGCTGTGAGATTATAGATGAGATTTGTCTGTAGTAAACCACAGTTTTGTGTTGCCCTTGGTGATAAGGAATTGCTATGAAAACATGGTTTTTAAATCAATACCTATAACATTACCAGAATTTTGGAAAACATTTCCCAGGCGAGTTTGAAATAGTCTGTGTGACTTAAAATTGCTTTTCCTAGAACAAAATTATCAAAGGTGGCTTTTGCCTATGTAAGACCCTGTTCGTATTGAGCGATGCAGCTATTCTGAAAACTCAAAATATACTGAAGGCAGCTACAATTTTTTTTTAAAGTAAACACATACCAAATTTTAATTCATTAACGATTAACACCTCCATGGAGATATCATTTCATTGTTTCGTAAATAATATCGTGTAAATAATTAAAATAAATTGAGCCCGCATTTATAAGTCATTGAAAAAGTCACCTCATATCTCCAGGTCGCTGGCAGTAGAGCCTCGAAATTCGAACACTACGTAGATAATGAACTCCGCAAAATACGTAGTGCAATAAAAATTAAAACAACAAATCATCAAACATACGATGTGCAATGATACAGTATTGCGGTTTCGTGTCGCAACATCCCATATACCTCGATACGCAACGCGTGACCACCGGACGCTCATAATGAAGCGGGTAGGTTAATAACCGTACGTGTACAAAGAATCCGGGACATTTTCATTACGCCGTCTCGTTATTAACGCAAGCGAGCTCATGGTCCCACCAGTGCTGAGTGTTTACCTGGACTTTACTTTACTTTACTGGTTTACTTTACTGGTGGTAGGACCTCTTGTGAGTCTGCGCGGGAGGGTACCACCACCCTGTCTATTTCGGCCGTGAAGCAGTAATGCGTTTCGGTTTGAAGGGTGGGGCAGCCGTAACTATACTTGAGACCTTAGAACTTATATCTCAAGGTGAGTGGCGCATTTGAGTGATGTCTATGGGCTCCAGTAACCACTTAACACCAGGTGGGCTGTGAGCTCGTCCACTCATCTAAGAAAAAAAATAATTATAGTCATCACAGCGTAACTGCTGCCACATAAAATAAACGGTTGCCTTACTCATAAAACTCGAACAGAGGACTGCTTCGGGGCAGTAGCAGACGTGATGGTGGTCGTACGTTTTCGCATTACTCTATCTACACAAATTTATGAAGCTTATATTTCATTCAACGACGTAGTTAGTTTACAAGGAAGCTTAACCAGTATTGTGCGGTAGCTGTCACCCGGTTATGACCTTAGCGTTGCAGATATTGCTTTCCGACAGGTGGGTCACCGACTTCCTTGACAAGACAGTAAGACAGTATAGCATAACCAAAATTTCGAACTTGAAAAATCGCGCAATCGCTTTGGCGTTGATGAATTGCATTCTCCTTGAAATCGTACAGTCTTGTTTAAAGTGAGAGATAACCTTTATTCCAAAGATGCAAGGGCAGTTACATTCTCTTTTTGATATTAACGTATTCAGCTTAAAGCAAAATTTGACGACTTACATCAAAGAGACAAGGAACGGTAACAAAGAGTTATGAAGGATGAATAAGGCTCCAAAGACTCAGATTGGAATGTCCATTCGGTCTCGAGAAACGATTACGGAACAGTTGAAAAGTTACAAAAAATAGATCACTGCATTTGTTTAGTTACAACCGGAACACGATTTGCACACTGATATTTGTTTTTGTGTACACAAGATGACGTAAGATTACTCGTGCAAAACGCTTAAAGCAAAAAACAAAAGACAAGAGACAGTTTTCGAACTATCGATCACGTTCTTTGTGCTGTCAATTTTAGCACGTTTCCGAGTCTTGCAAATTAAACACGGGATGCGTATTCATTATGATGATGGTGAGTAATCGCGGTCATGTCGACATATTGCGGTGTAGGCGTGCAATGCTGCTGCTATATCGTTGATTCAAATTCAACTTTATGCTTCAAAGATTAGCACGAATATTTGTACAGAAACACTAAATGAAGTGATGGCACGAGGAAGCACCGCCGAGAAATTAGCGTTGTTATCTCCTCGCCAGGTTATTTCTATGGCTTGTCTGGCAACAGACATTGTGATTCGATCATAGGATATTTTTCATACAACTTTTCAATTGCTTACGAATGTTCTCAGACCTAATTTGCATTATTCGTAACGGTTTCACATTAACCATTATTGATAGATGCATATCTTTACACGCCCGAACATGTAGGTCACGATATAATATTCCAATATTATACTTAGAACATGACATAATAGGTTTACGAATAAGACCATATTTCTAAACATGACTGCAAGGGCCAATTTTGTAATGTCGAACCTCCCGAGCCACCCACCGGAGTTGGCCTGATTGATTGCCAATTGACTATTGTTACGTTGTTATGCAAACCCCCCGGGTAAGAAGTCTGAACTGACACCGTGCATGATGGCCATTATTAGGTCCATATTTCTAGAACAGGTCGTATCGTGTGCCTGCTGACAAAAATAAAATTGATATGGCTTGCAGCGGGTAAAAGGTGCTATGTACCGTCCTTACTTTATGGAATGTCGATCAATGTATAGGAAGTCTATAGTATGTATTCAGGTAGAACCGTTTTGAAATGATATAGCATTGACGGATATTTTTCTTTCATTATTCTATTATATTGTGAAAGACAAATGGCTATAGTTGCTTGCCTGTTAAAGGACTTTTTTGTACTAGCCAGACGAGTTCACCTCGTATACAGTGATTTCGAGAGACCATACAACGGTCCTCACCCTAAAACAATATCGCATGAATATTGCGCAAAAATAATATGCAGAATGGTTGTACCTACGCCTTACGATCAGGAATTGCAATTAAAAAAAAAACGGGCCACTATTAGTGATTCTATACAAGTAATATAGACATATATTTAAGTTAAAATCTTAATGTTATTGTTAATACACTACACACAAGGTAGGTAGCGTGCCATCTACACCCTGATTCACCCGCGATTCGTGACGAATGATAATTGATCTGCAAGCATCACAACACGCCGTGCCCAGCGACCCGGTGGACCTCGATCTGAATCAGCACTCGGTCGATTCAGCGAACATTACAATGTTGATAATGCGAAACACTGGTAGACACGCCGTACCGAACTAATGTCGGGTTTCTCGATTAAAATCACCACACCGCGTTGCATCGCGTCGTCCCAATTAAGGCTTTTAAACGGCGGCTATCAATTCTGACGCCGTAAATGGAAAAAGAACCGAGGTCGCCACACAAAAAAAAATACATTTATAAAACAAATTCACGTTTATAAGGCTGTAGCTGAGATGAAGCCTATGAAGACGAAAACTATAAAGTATCGTGGTTTCGTAACGATTGTATCTGAAGGTGATCAGAAGCAATAAAATAACATGGTAAGCAAACAAAGGCAGAGTCTGGTCCGGACGCGGGAAGCTATGATTCTTGATTTATGTTTACCCGATATCAGAGCTCTTTCGCCGTATCCATTGACGGTAACCGCACGAACGAACAATTGCTACGCAGCGAACCCTTTGGAAAGCGCACCGGGAAATATGTAATATACTTAACGTTTACCGTGAAGGATTGCGGTTTTTGCTATACTATGTCCCTTTGTAAGGTTTCGGGTTTTACTTTAATACTGAAAGAGCATTATAGGCATCAATAATAGCGCGTAATGCTAGTAGGGTCATTTTCGATAATTTTTTTCGAAATGCATTACGTTAAAAGATGTTCACGTATGGTCACCGTTGATACTCGAAAGTATTTATGTCGCATTAAGTCGAACCTAAAATAATCTGTATAATATTAGCGTAATTACTGACAGCCTTATAGTACGTCGTCAGTTATATTATTCTACATATCGACGCTTGAAACGCAAACGTGACTAAGCGACAACGCGTGAACTTTACAGTAGACTAATTTAAAGTTGAAATACCTGAAAAAAAAATTATTTTAACGAATCTAGCTGTAGGATTGAAATGATTTTAATAGACCTAGACATATATTTTTTTTGCGCATCGAATATGGTTATTGCCTATCATTTATGTATAAAGCAGTTATTGTCGCTTAGTCACGTTTGCCTTTCAAGATTCAATATTATTTAATATTATGCTCTGAAGTTTGAAGAAGATATTATGTAACATTAAAGCAGTGGAAAAATGTTAATTTCAAATTAATGAATATTTTGAATAATTCACATTCAGACACAATTTAGGCGACTGGAGCTGAACATTAGTGTGATTGTGTTGTTCACCCTCCTCGAACTATGAAACATGTGCGACCACCGCAGGGCGATGCGGTTTCCCCGCGCAACACAAGTAGCTCAGGACAGAATTAATTATGCGGACGGTACACGTTGGACATCTTCAACGGTTTCTTATTTAAAACAAAACGAGCTCCGCTATAGGTAAAAAAAAAGTGAGAGAAATCCAGTAGTACGAGGTGAAAGGCCGGTATTTGGCGGTTTTTTTGTGTCTAAAATGCGCTTTTTTTTTATTGCTCAGATGGGTGGACCAGCTCACAGCCCACCTGGTGTTGAGTGGTTACTGGAGCCCATAGACATCTACACGTAAACGCGCCACCCACCTTGCGATACAAGTTCTAAGGTCTCAAGCATAGTTACAACGGCTGCCCCACCCTTCAAACCGAATTGTATTACTACTTCACGGCAGAAATACCTACACGGTACCTACCCGCGCGGACTCACAAGTGGTCCTACCACCAGTAAGCGAATGCGTACTCTATTCAAATTCTAACATACAAGATAAATTTAAAAAATGAATTTGTTTGTGTTTAAATTATATGAAGTTAAAATTAATTTCAGGCCATCGCAACAGAAAGAGTTCGTATTTAATTTGTTCAATTGCAAATAGATTATTGTTCGCAATCTATAATAATGGCTGCAAGTTTGTTGTATGGTATCACAGTAAGTAATTGGATACACTTATCGTGGCTGCCGCGGGCGAGTCTGTCCCCCGTCTGGTTGTTGAATTTATCGCCGCCGCAAATCATTTCACTAGGCTTGAATCCTCATCCGCGTGTACTCTCTGAATATACGAGTTCGGTAAAAGAAATTCTCTGCTGTCATAATAAATTATTGTTTAGAGTGATTCTAAATAGAAATACACCTTGTGGGACTCGTGGTCTTACTTAAATTTAAATGATTGCGACACCGAAGGAATGCGATAACCGCCTTCTTGCTTCGGTTGTCTTAGCCCACAATCAAATTTACATAGTTATTTTTTTTAGACCCGTAACGTATAACCATAAAGGTATGGTGTGTTACAAAGAAAACAATTTTTATCTGTTATTATAAACGTGATGCCGTGTAGTTACGTAAAAAATTCCACGAAGGAAGTCTCATGATAAGGAAATTCGTCTGAGAGTGTCTAAGCGTTTTGTTGATGTGTTAAATCAATTTAATGTAAAGAAAGATTAAAAAAATAATCTTTTAATGCTTAACAGCACCTTTTTGTGAAGCGTTTGAGGTTGCCGTCTTGAGTAAAACCTTTATTGTTAGATATTGAAGTCGGATCACAGTGTGGGCGTAACAAACAAACACAGGTAATATAAAACTTTGAGCGTACGTGCCACTAAAATATGAAGATCAATCGAAATTAAATTCGTCTCCATCTAGTGAATTTATTTGTTCGGCGAGACGAATTGGCTTTCGGAAAATATTTGTCGTGATATTATCTCTACGAATCCGTCAATGTCGAGTCGATAAACGATCGTACGAAAACGTTAATGCATTACCCTTTTGTGTTGGTAAACTGCTAAAACTCATGATAAATGAGCCACTATTAACTTGAGACAATAAATCACTTCTTGACCCGATGAAATCGTTTTGTTAGTTTTCGTTGGTAAAGAAAAATATTATTAACGTGTGCTCTTTTTTTTTTGTCGCAAAATTTTAAATATTTTAAGTGTTGTATAGTAAACAACACAATGTGTTAGTTTAGAATGTAATAGCATTATGAGAAAGATCATTCGTAGGGTCTTAGGACTCTCAAAGGAATCCAAATGTACATTTGTGGTAAACATTCAAAATTTGTATAAATTTAATTTATTTCAAGGTTAGTATCATATTTTAAGTTTATATCAGGAATCATAAAAATGTATATAGCTACTTGATGGGTAGACTTTTTATAGAGATAATAAAAAAAAATATGTTTGGTTCATATTATTCTAGTATTTCTCTGTCTATAATTGATATATGTTGAAAAATACTATAGAGATGTGAAATTAACCGAATGAAATAATTGAACGAAAACTACAGATTCTCCTCCACTGATTTTATTAGGTCAAACGTTTAAATCATTCGCGGTGATTGCATAACGAAGTACTACTGGTTTCAAGTTTCCGTCACGTGTTAGCTTTACACCGTTAACTGGGGCCGGGAACAAGTGTGTAGTAGGGCTTCGTCGAGAAATGTTCCGGACACGGGTCTTCCTACGCTGGAACTCGCTCGTTATTTCTGTTTTATTTCTCACGCATCAGGTTACTTAGTACGCTCTGGAAACTAATTTACGATTTAGCCGCACAAATCCTGCTGCATTCGGAAAAAGTGAAATACTTTCTAATAATACTTATTGAGATTGTATACTGGCAAAGGAACTCTAGTAGTCTTCAGACGTTCTACTCTTATGGAATTCTGTTTAATATGTCTCGGCACATGACAGACGCAAGCGTGTCACTGGGTGAGCGAGTCTACGCCGAGTTTGAAACGTTTTTTTTTTTCTGTATACGTTCATCTATACTTCTATACTAATATTATAAAGAGGAAAGATTTGTTTGTTTCTTTGTATTGAATAAGCTCCGAAACTACTGAACCGATTTGAAAAAATCTATCACTGTTTGGAAGCTACACTATTCCCGAATGACATAGGCTATAATATTTTTTGAAAAAAATTAGGGATCCTTACTAAAACTCCAATAATGTAACCCAAGGTGTAAAACAATTACCTGAAATATTCTTTACATCGCGTCCCAAAAAATGTCCCGACAGCATATGTTTAACTATTGTAGTTATGCCGCAATAAGCGTTCTTTTATTTAAAAAAATAAAACAGTGTCGAATATCTTTGAAATTTTTGTTAAAGACCCGAGCGGAGCCGGAGCGGGCCGCTAGTCGTAAATAATGGGCTGTGTGGTGACGTGCCGTTTATCCTATATGTTCCTAGTGCGTCATCAGATCACGTGGCCACGGCCGGGACCGGAGCGTGACCTGTCGAAACGGGGTGAAGTGACCACGCTGGACGCCTCGTGATCAACGACGTTTCCATTGTAATGTAATCACCGCTTATATACTGTTTACATGTTTGAAAATTTTAGACTAGCGCATGTTTAACAGGAAGGCTGACGGTGAATATGTTAAGTTACGTTTTGATAATTTTAAATTTGTTTATCTTTACTAGTGCCTCGGTTTTCTGATTAATATCCAGACTATTTTTGGAACGAAGTTCCTTATGGGGCGATGCGGAGGGGTACCCTAACCGGAAAAAACGTCCGTAACGTAAGATTTATATTAGTAATTCACACAGTACGACTTAACTTCGTAATAACGTACAAAAAGTAAGTTTTTTTTATCATTCATTGACCACGATCTCAGAGGGTTCGTTTGCGCAATACACTAACTCTTATGCAAACAACCGTGAATGAAGTGTACCACAATAAGTTCGCACTTTACCGAATGACCGTGGGTTGTTGCGAAACCTCCAGTTTTATTTTCTTTATACCTCTAATAGAACTTTAAATTAATATTTTTATAATAAGGAACTTCGTTCCTATCCGGTGTCCCAAGACACCACACATTTTTTATTAAATAAATAACTGGGAACAAATCACGCACCGTCATCCAGCCCCTAATTAAGGATAATTAAGGATACCAGAGACTGACATACTTATATACGGTATATAATACGTTTCAATAAGATATACTTATATTGATGATAAACACTCAGACAAAGAGCAAACAAACCTGTTCATCACACTAAAGTTTACCGATTGCGGGATTCAAACCCACGACCCCCGGCGCAACAGTCAAGAAAATATTTTTTTAATTATTTGTGTCTTCCTTCCCGGAGATCCTTACGCGGAAGTGACATTGGATTGGTTACATTTTGAGAAAGCCCGATACCTACCTATCAAAGAGAGCACTGACCTGGAAAGTGTCTGGGCAAGAGGAAGAGAGGCCGCCTCAGAACAACTTGGCGTCGCTCGGTGGAGCAGGAGCTAGGAGTCTTGGACATGACGTGGGGGGAGCTAGGACAGACTGCCCAAGACCGATGCAAATGGAAAATTTTTATTCGAGCCCTACACCCCAGCAGTGGGTAATAGGAAAGAATGATGAATGATGATGAATTATTTGTGTGAAGGACACAATTCTTTCGATGATTAAAAAAAAACACACCAGTTAAAAGCTGATTTGATATTTACTTTAAACTATTATCATTAAAATCTCACGTCTGCATCAACAGAGCAGGCCGCCTGTCTCGTTACACGCTGTCGTCGTTTTTTCTTGAGCATTCTTTATGCGTACAACATGCAAAAACTATTCGCCGCCTTGTCTCTCGGAGTCAATATAAACTCTTCGTTTTGCCGCCGCACCAGATCCACAAGTACAAATCGTGGTCGTTTTTTTCTTTTTCTTGTACAGCTTATGGTCGTTCTAACGTTGAAGCTCGTGTTCTGTTTTGTTCCTTTTTTAAAACGTAGTTTTTTTTTTTTCATACTACCCTCGTCTTCTATGGCATCGGTCTTTTTGGATTATGTTGATGATTGTTTTTTTTTTTTTGCGTTAGTTTTGTTTTTATCAGTGAAAGCGGATAGATAATCCTTACGGTGCTTAGACTCTTAGGACATAGTCACCGCAAATGCCGCTTCGCAATTGATGCAGGCTGAATTCCAAGACATACTACTGATTTAAAAAAACTTTACACTTCCAATATTGAAATAAATGATCTGGGGGTTAAGCGGGAAAAGCATGCAAGTCTACTGGGCGATTGGAAAGTGTTATAGTGAACAGCATTTCGTTTATTATCTGATAAATAGTCAGATAAAATAGATTTGGTCCTCACGATACAGGCTATGCCTAGTGTGAGGATCATTGGTTAATTTTATATTGCTGATGCCATCTACGTAATCTCTCAATTTGTTAAATATGTAAATAGTATTCTAGGTCATGATTTAAGAGTTTATGTAGTAAATAAATAAATTATTATTAATTATATTATTAAAATATCGTCATGTATAACAGTGAAATCGACCTAAATTTGTTATTAAATCCCTTGTCAGAATTCCTTTGTATTAAATATTACTTATGTTCATTATTCGATCAATTATTTAGAAACATGAGCGAGGTCACGTAATTACGAGATACATATTCAAGACGTGATTTTACCAATGAATTATTGCATTAAATCAAATAATGCATGATAAAATAATTTTAGTAATGAAATCACGTCGGTCTAATTTTAAAACGGTTGACGGCGATGCAATTAAGACGGAACGCTTTATTCTAACAGAAATTGTTTAGTTATGTTATTTATTATATGCGTGGCCCGAGGCGCTTTGGGGGCGGGTTGTGAAATTGAAAATACAATTAACGGAGAACGCGAACCGCTTCATTATAAAATTGAACTGTCTTTTGAACGCCTACTTCATGCTTTAATTTACATTACCATTTCGTACGTAGGTACTGAGGTAAAACGCAAGGAGAACCAGCGTGACCGCATCGTTCGCTTCTGTTATTAATGAAGGCACCGAATATGTTGTGTATCGATATTCTATTCTATGAAGTCGTCGTGGCCTAATGGATAAGACGTCCGGTGCGTTCGTGTTGAGCGATGCACCGGTGTTCGAATCCCGCAGGCGGGTACCAATTTTTGTAATGAAATACGTACTCAACAAATGCTCGCGATTGACTTCCACGGTGAAGGAATAACATCGTGTAATAAAAATGAAACCCGCAAAATTATTATTTGCGTAATTACTGGTGATACTATTATTATGATGTAAATTAAGTTAAATAATATTTTTATGTAGTATTTAAATAGTTTAATCGTTAAATTATTGTCAATTCTGACCAAAATAATAATTACTTGGTGGTAGGACCTCTTGTGAGTCCGCGCGGGTAGGTACCACTGCCCCGCCTATTTCTGCCGTGAAGCAGTAATGCGTTTCGGTTTAAAGGGTGGGGCAGCCGTTGTAACTATACTTGAGACCTTAGAACTTATATCTCAAGGTTGGTGGCGCATTTACGTTGTAGATGTGTATGCGCTCCAGTAACCACTTAACATCACGTGGGCTGTGAGCTCGTCCACCGATCTAAGCTATAAAAAAAATGTATATTGTGTATCGATATTCTATTCTATCAGTTCAAGACGTCCACTGCCGGACATAGGCTGTATCGATACAATAAATAACGAATTAAATCAAATACTAGTTTAATATACGTCTTGGATTGTCTTAATAACGGCTACAATGGTGATCATTCGTAATTAGTCACACTAAAACGCAAATGTCACCTTGGTCACGCGATGAGCTCGTTTGTACACTAGGTGGTGCGTTGAAAGAATTCATTGACTATTAACATGATCGCTATGTTACGGTTCGTATCTAGATTCCGAACAAATTATTCCGTTAATCTTGATTTATTTGATTTTTTTTAACAGTGGTAGGAACTCTGTTAGTCCGCGCGGGTAGGTACCACCACCCTGCCTATTTCTGCCGTGAGGCAGTAATGCGTTTCGGTTTGAAGGGCGGGGCAGCCGTTGTAACTATACTTGAGACCTTAGAACTTATACCTCAAGGTGGGTGGCGCATTTACGTTGTAGCTGTCTATGGGTTCCAGTAACCACTTAACACCAGGTGGGCTGTGAGCTCGTCCACTCGCCTGAGCAATATTTTTTTTTTATCTATTTTAAATAATGTAAAATACAAGTCTCATTTGTAAAATTAATAACCTTCAAATTACTATCAACTACTGCTCTGGTATTAAACTGGTGTAGCCTCCACGATGTTTTGTAAATATGTTTGGTGTGTTGTAAGCTAAAACTCGGTATGAGGCCATTGTTTTTTTTTTCAATGTTTATTTAGGTATTTTAATACAATAGCCCTTATTTAATCACAAAACTATCCACCGATACCTATTGTCTGTCAATTCGAAGGCCGAATAACAATAATTGTGAAGAAATTGTTCGAAGACTCCGAGGTGCGTAAATATTTACCTTGGATAGTTGCTCCGTGGGCTCTTTCTATTGTTCTGTAATTAGCTTACCATTGTTTGTGACCTTATATCAGAAGCCACTTTGGTAGAATAAATTTCTAGAATATTTGTATGTTATTCCTGATCGTTGCCTCGGATTAAGTAACGATGTAAGAAAAAATAACACGATCATAGGTCACCGACGGTTCTAGACTTCGAAGGTTGAATAGAAGCTGTAAGTGGGTCAGCCATTATAGCGACATCATGAGACCATCGTCGGGCTATCCAGCCTTGTCCATGATTGAACTAGTTTTTCTATCGTATTGAGTCGAGAGCGCGGTGATTGTGAAATCACGAAGTCTCAAGCCATAAGTCACGAGAAATAAGTGGTTTTCAATGTATTATCTATCTGCTATTTTATATAATTTTGGATGATATTACCCGTATAATATCGCTATGTTTTCAACTAAAACAAGCCAGAGTAACGGGAACGCTTTCAAAGGATTTACGTCCAGAATATTCTCTACGTCTATCAATTAATATACGATATTTACTGCCTCTTGGATAGACGCCAAAACACATTTATCTCTCGAGTTCTCGTTATCGCCGATAGAAATATGATTATGTGGTTCGGAAACGTTTATATCAATTTATTTCGCATCGACGAATTCAAAAGAAATATAAAACTTTTCGCGTTGACTCTGTGTGAACGCAAATCATTTTTGACATAAGAATACATAGATTTGGTTTTGTATTAATAGGTTATGATTGACAGCCGACCGTAGCGATCAAGGACGATGTCTTTACACCTACAGTATTGATCTGAGGTATTTCGTTCTTGTTTAAAAGGTCATCCTGATGTTAAGCAATTGCCCTAGTTCATTTACATGGAAAATAGTGAAGTCAGGGTCTCTACCGCGAAAAATTCATCAAGATTCATGAAAAAAATATGTGTGCTGTAGTAGGACACTGGATAGGAACGAAGTTCCTTATTATAAAACTAATAATTTTAAGTTCTGTTCGAGGTATAAAGAAAATAATTATTCGGGTATACATTTTATATTATGATTTTTTATTGATAAAAAAAACTACAAAGTTATCAACTTTATTTTATTCACAATGATTTATAAAAAATATATAATAATAATATATAAAGAAACAGCTATTTATATGAATAATAATAACTGTCATCACGTAGACTATACATTAGACACTGTATAGAAATCATACTAAGACTATTCATAAATAATAAAAATCTTACGTTACGGACGTTTTTTCCCGATTAGGGTACCCCTCCGCATCGCCCCATAAGGAGCTTCGTTTCAAAAAAATCATAGCGCTAGGGAAAGATTGAAGATGTATTTTGTGACACTTATTTCAACGTCACAATATCTAAGATTGTCTCCGCATCTTCATCGAGGTCACGGGGTTTACGATTTCACTCAATACGTCTTAATATTCACGACGTCGCCGGCTCGGTTTGTTGATTTTGAAGCCATCAAGTTGAGTAGTTTGCGTCGCGGCGGTTTTACGATTACATAAAATTATATATGTATAGACTGCTTCAGAAATTCAATCAGAAAATAGACGTATTCCGTTTTATCCTGGTATTTATTGATGGTATTTAAATTGTTTCGTGAGAAAACGCACGTTCGATTTTAATGTTTCAATTATTGGTATTCGTTAAAAAATAATAGCATGTTTTAATACAAATCAGTCGGCAAGATACTTTAAAAACTCAAATAATACGGTGTCATGCTTAAATATAGGGTCTAAAAAAACCTTTCACAAAGCCGTTTTAAAAAAAAACAATCGTAATGCAAGCTAAGTAGAAAATCTAAGAATTTACAAAGTATTCTTAAATTTACAAATCTACGGCAGTTGATGAGCGCACGGTATCATGGATCTTGGGCTTTGACAATAAAAGTTACTGTGGAAATATTAGAACAATTAAAAAAAATCCTCACTTATAATAGTAGCAGAATCAAAATTCTGAGGTTTTTAGCCATTTAAATTGTCATTAACTCTTAGAGGCTATCACTGAGAACATTTCTATTAAAATTTTACATAATCATGTATGTAATCTTCTTCTATATCGTTCCCTTCGTTACTGAGGATCGCGACCACATGCGACGTACTTCCAATGTGCTCGATCATGGGTGGCATGGACTGCACGGTACAGACTACCACCGAGTGCTTCTCTTGCCAGATCTGACCATCTGGCTGGTGTTCTGCCCACGGCGCGCTTGCCTTCTATTCGGCCCCTAATTATGAGCTTCTCTAATTCATGTCTGGGAGACCGCATGATGTGTCCGAAGAAGCTCATAACACGTTCCCGGCAGATGGAAGAGAGCCTGTTTCGGATGTCTAGCTGCCTTATGTATGTAATAGAAAACGTTAAATTCATCTCATGTCAAGTAAATCAAAATAATGTAGCAACTGTTGTCTGTTTAATACATATTTAATAGCACCATCGGCATTGGTGTCAGACACGCCAGAGAATGGAAGGTTGTCGATCGACACACCTCGCTTGCTATTCGTTCGACATGTGTAATAATTTTCTCCGTTGTTTGAATTCTAGCCCTTAACTATCACACTAAGACGTTTTTAGGCTAACAACGTTATATAGGAAATTTAATATAATAATAATAATGTTTTTATTGCAAGTAACCATGACTCATATAAATTGTTAATAAGACTTAGACCTATGTTAGTAGTTATATTTACATCACAATGAATTACTGTCGTAACATCCCATGTGAGATAGCACCACAGCGACCCATGTATACACAGTCCAGCCTGCTTGCGATCATGCTCAGGATACTGTTGGAGCTGGCCCTCACTCTGCTTACCAGAGATGCACACCTCTTACGCATGGTAGCGTAAAAACAATCTATGTGCGCGTCTGCAAACATCCCTGATGCACTACAAAAGCGGGGCAGCACCACCAGCACCCTAAACGCGTTATTATATTGAACACGGAGAGCGTTGTACGATCTTTGAGTATATCCAGCCCACAAGCTGCACGTGTAAAAGTTAGTACAGTAGGCCCTAAAGAGGGTGACCTTGACTTTAAGTGAACATATAATAATAATACATATTTAATATACATTAACACTAGACGAACGTTCGAGAACTGTTTCTCAGAGAGTTAGCAGAGTCATCTAATTGATAATATTTGTTTATATATGTTTTTATATGTATATATTTATGTACATGTATTTATTTAAGTACGAGTATTTGTATCTATAAATATTATGTATGTTATATATACACATAATATGTTTAAGTAATATCACCTTCACACTACACCTACCGAGCTTCATCTCTGCACTCCCCTAAGGTAGACTGTTGGAGAATGCCTATGGCATTAAGTCCGCCTTTATACTTTCTAGTATAAGAAGTTATAAATAAATAAATAAACACTAAATCGAGTTTAATTTCATTAACAGTTCGCCTTCTCAATTTTTACTATAGGAGTCTTCTATTATCAAAGGTGACAATCTGTGCATTTGGACAAAAAAAAAATATTGATATGTCAATACATATTGATTTGAATATAATCGTCTCCTTCAAAGAATACGGTTCAAAACCTGCATTAAATAAAGGTTAATACTTAACCTGTTATTTATCTAAGATGTCGTTCAGAAGAGTTTACAAAGTCAATAATTCGTATTTCTGATTTACCAATAATTGTCCAAAAGTCACATTGCCGGCTTTGATAATAGTCGACTCATAAGTAACCTAGCAAAGGGTTTTTGTAAAAACAAATTATACTGCACTCTTATTACTTAAACAGCACGTCGCTAATAGTTTTTTTTTTTGGTCTGAAACGTGATATCGATACTAGATATAAAAAGTAGCCTTGATCATTTGCGGTATTCACGAAGCTATTTAGATGTAATGTAAATCTTAAAGGGTACAGGCGCGGTTGGCTTGATCGTACTCGTAAATATATCTATCTGTAGGCGCAGCAGGCGACCTCTTAGGTGTTTAGTTCGTGAGGTCGGCTACGTATTTATTGCGCCGAAGCTGGATTCTTTTCAGTTCGTTCTTTGTTTATAGATAAAACAAAATTAGTTCGGTTTTTTTTGTGTGAATGTACTTCAACAGAAAATATCACGGCTCATTTAGTAAGCTGCTCAATTTATGCACGATAACCAGTGCCCTATATAGGAAATTAGTAGGAAGGAATGTTAGCGTAATTACTGGTGGTAGGACCTCTTGTGAGTCCCCACGCGTAGGTATCACTACACTGCTTATTCTGCCCTCAAAGCAGTAATGCGTTTCGGCCTGAAGGGTGCGGCAGCCGTTGTAACTATACTACGACCTTAGAATTCATATATCAAGATGGGTGGCGGCATTTACGTTGTAGTTGTCTATGGGCTCCGGTAACCACTTAACACCAAGTGGGCCATGAACTCGTCCACCAATGCAATAAAAAAAAAGATGAGGATATACCAAGGAATGACGACAGAGTCATCGAAGTGGCTGAGGTCGAAATTGAATACCTACTATAATTACTATGTAATGCTTTGCAGTCTTGCAGACTATTATTATGTAAGGTCTTATGAGCATATTAAGTTTGTTTATTATTTTAGTCAACCAGTTTTAAGTGATTTCCATACAATTGGCGGTCAATTTTTTACTGACATGACGAGAGAATTAGGCAAAATGACAGTACCTACTCGTGCAGGTACGCAACACGTCGTCTAGTCGTGCACGGTAATATGTATTTATTTTTAACTACAAAAGAATATGCACTATTTCCCACTATTTATTTGCAAGTTGTCAGCGCTCAAAGGATTCCCATTGTTAAATCGAGTTCGTTCAAACATTACCAACGTTGCGAAGATACGAAGCGACCGTTGGTAATTGGCCAACATTTCGCTCTCGGTATGATTGCGTTTGTGCGGCGGCACCTGTACGAAATCCGCGTGGGAATCGGCAAGCGCTCGCGGCCGACCGTTGCGCAAAACACCGGTCGTCGCGTCGGCAACCGGTGATTTCGAAAACGAACGCGTACGCAGCTCGTTACGGCTCTTGTGATTCCGGGGGCTTGTAAAAGGACGTTCGCAAACCCCGAAAGGACGTTATTTTTTTATGATTGAAAGATCTCTGGTAATCTGGAGGCCTTTCTAGTTTCACCAGGACAGGTGGGCGAGCAAAAGCTCTGCCAGGAGGGGTGGGATTTGCTAACAGCTGCCCGAGCGCCTCCGAAAGAGACCTAACAACTCAAGAGCAGTTCGCGAATGAATCTACACTACCGGATCGGAATGGCGATCGCCTGAGAAGATCCGGCGAGAAACTCGGCGAGCTGATTCATGGGTTAGGTTGCACGTCGAACTCTTTATCGAGTTCGAAGAGTACGGTTACCGGGATCCCTAAGCCTGCTCCTAGTGTTAGAACTGAAGGCGTCTAATGCAAAAGTTATTGAATCTGATGGATCCGTAAGGACGTGTCTAGGGCGTCGACGGTGACTGGCTCCTGTGTCATCAGGAAGGGTGTTATATACTGCCTAAATTTATATATAAAACTTTACTAAATTAAATATCGTGCATATCCCATTTCTGATATAAGGCGAAATATATTGTGGTGTATGTTATAAATAATTATACAGTTATAGTGTTAGAAATGACAGACATGTTACTTCCTGTCTTCATTATCCGGGACAAAACTGCGCTATAAACATGATGAAAAAAGATTTTATCTCAACGGCTGAAGGTCTTTTCTGGAGAAAATGGGCCGATAACTAATTTTTTAAACTCGAAAGTATTTTATTTAACGAAAGCATTTGAGCAATATTCAAAGTCTTAATGACTAGTTTTTATTGGTCTTTGTTGTGGTTAATAACCTCGTCTTAATTGCGTTCTTCACTCGCGAACTAAATAAGACAATACTGTTTTCATAACTCATTCTCGGACTTGTCAAAACTATTTGAAGTGATAAAGCAAAAACTCGTAAAACGATTCTCAAGGCGGCAATCATCACGTTCTGATTCGTTCGCGTCCCATTACTTACTTGACAGAGAAAGTCATAATTTGTCTCTTTTTGTTTGTTTTAGTAGTCCGGTGGCATTGTTTACTTTTGCGTTTGCGGAGACGCGAACTGCCTTTGTATACATACATCGGTATCTAAACGTCAACAACTACCACAGTCGGACGTTCCCGCAAAATGGATCCGAATAGATGACAAAAACTCCAAAGCAAGACGCATTCGATGCTTAGAAATTTGAATATAAACACATTAAAAACTACTATTTTTCTTTGTTGACTTTTGATTGGTCAATAGAAATGCGAACAATGAGGGTAAACGATAGTTATATGAAAACAAAACCAGCGCGATTTTATCGGTATTCAAGAACGGTAGGCAGCGGCTTAGCTCTGCCCCTGGCATTGCTGAAGTCCATGGGCGACAGTAACCACTCACCATCAGGTGGGCCGTATACTCGTCTGCCAACACGGGCATAAAAACAATTAAAAAAAGTAACAACGTATGTTAAGATTTTTAATTGAATGCTTTTATTATCAAATCTTTAACCTTTACGGACTGCTGCTAATAGCCATCGCGTAATATATGAGTCGTTTTCATTGAAAGTTATGTGCTACAGAGATAGACCACGATTCTTAATAAGGCATCATCGGATGAGTAGGACCTACGAATTATACCAAACCCCCCCTATTGAATCTATAATCGAATTTATTTTTAAATAGGATCAATCGAAGTAAAATGGTAGTTATTTAAAATTAATTACAACACGATTGTAAATCAACGCTTTTGTGTTATAGTGATTGAATAATAGTTCCAGATCAAAAAGCAACTCACAATTTTTTTAATCTAAAATTATTGGTATAGAAAGTGACCTAATCCAGACGACCCGCGATGGAAAATCCATTAAAAGAGAAAGCGGTGACGAAACTTTATTGTCATTAATTTAGGACTGTTTTTGAGCCATTGTAAAAAAGTGAAAATTTAAAACTGTGTAACTCTCGTATGCTGTGTGACAAATGAACGAGTCGTTTCGCATAGTGCGTTCAATTGTTGTTTCGTTGTGACCGTTTTATATTCAAAGGTTTTAGTGAAAAACTAGCTGACCCGGCAGACTTCGTAGTGCCTCAATCGATAAATAAAAGACTTAAACTTTTGTATAAAATAAACTTAAAACAAACAAAAGGAATCCGTCCGACGGGGGGGATACGTCAAAGGAAAAACAAAATTATTATTTTTATTTAATTCCGAGCATTTTCATATTCATCTACCTTTTAAACCTTCTCTGGACTTCCACAATTAATTGAGACCAAAATTATCCAAATCGGTCCAACCGTTGTCGAGTTTTAGCGAGACTAACGAACAGCAATTCATTTTTATTTTTAGTGAAAAATTATCCACTTAGGCTTTATCCGCTTTTTTTGTTGTTTTAGATAAATAGACCAGCCCTCCTTATGTTACATTTATCCATAGATCCGGCGATATCAATACCACTCGCTGTCAAACTCGAGAGATGAAGTCGAGTTTTTAATTACACTGGATATCGACTATCCTATTCTTTAAACTAAGGATTGATTCGCAGTAAATAATTTAAATAATATAAAATATTTATGTGGACACATTACGGTACGTAATGTTTACACTATTTATTTATTTATGGTATCTTCAAAATATTATAATTTAATATTTTTTTTCTTTTTATCATAATTGTTTATTTTTAGGCCTATTTGGAATCAGTCTAAAAATTGTAATATTATTTTGAATTTAATTAATTGTGGTCTTCAAACTCGACATTAAATATTAACTATTTCGGGGATTGTTTGTTTTGTGACCACAGAGCTTTTAATTTAACTAAATTGGGTACTTAGTGGTAATCATTTTTTACACCACAGAACAAATTGCACCGTTCACTTGAGACATGAAGCTCAACTATTAACAGAAACCGCAGCGCTAATGTACAAACGCACTACGGCAAATATATTATGTTAGATTTTATCAGGCTCTTCGTCGAACAAGGTTTGAAAATATTGACGAACGGTGCCTCAAATCCGCCCATCATCAGCAATGTGAAGCAACAACACGTTCTCAGTGGGTCGCGTTTCCGATCCGGTGGTAGATTCTGCGAAGCACTGCTCTTGCTAGGGTCAGTGTTAGCAACACTCCGGTTTGAGCCTCGTGAGCTCTCCTACACACGTTAGGGCCAAGCTGAAATAGACTCTCAAGGCTATCAGCATAGGTAGAAAAAAAAAAACCCGTTCAGATCGTGGATATCAGCAATTGCAGTGGCACAT
This sequence comes from Bombyx mandarina, assembly GCF_003987935.1. The sequence continues at coordinate 2,995,826 of NW_021011483.1, forward strand.
TCAAACTGCCTTCCGAAACAATAAAAAACGTAGAAAAGCGGTAGGAGCTCGTGAATGTAAATATTCGTCAACAAATCTTTCGTCTAACAAACTCCGCTAAATGTCGTCATCGCGGTCGTACATAAAAATCGTAAATTATGTTTATTTGCACATCACTACACACATTATAGCAAGGAACAGGTAGCTTAAAATGTTTAATATTACATTTGAAACTTTTCAAGGACGATCGTGTGAATTTTATATTATGAGTATACAACTAAACGACGCGACGTCGTTCTATTTGATATATATACAAGTTTTGTCTATTAATATTCAGTAACCGACGAGTTTTGTATATCAATTAGATAATATTTTAGAACGGAGTCTGCAAAGAAACTGTGTCCGAGTTAGTTTTTTCGAGGAATTAAATGGGCTACTGGTATTTTGTTATTTCTGGAAATGCTTAAGTTTTCAGATCATGTTGTTGTCATACTTGATAACGTCTTAGTTGATACGTACACACACAACTGAAATGTTAATTCGTTTTAAGCTGCAAGGTACCACTCAGCCACAGCTCCGGGCCTGCTTTTGCTGTAAAAAAAATATATATTAGCCCGTTTGATATGAATACGTTTTCACACGCGAGCTTACGATAAAGGAAATCATCTAAAAAACTACCCTCAAATACTAATGATTTGCGGAATTACTAGTGAAACTCGTGCTAAAATCTTCAGCGGAGTTATGCGTTATGTAAATGTGAGTTTTGTTGCTAACCCCGTTTTAGTTTTTTTTCCTACCTATCCTAGTAACCTCGAGGGGTTATTCTAGATTCACCAAGCTAGACGGTGAGCTAACGGAGCTCAAACCGGAGGTGTTGCTAACACTGGCCTTAGCAAGAGCAGTGCTTTGCAGAATCTACCACCGAATCGGAAACGCGACCCACTGAGAAAATCCGGCGAGAAATTCAGTGGGCTGTGTCTATGGGTTAATTTACTCGTCGAGCCATCCGTCGTCAGCGACGGGTTCGACGGGGACGGTGACCGGTGCTTGTGGTACCTAAAAGCACCGTTAATGGATCAGTAATGACGTGCTTAGGGTGACGTCGACTGCTTACCATTCGGTCCACAGGATCGGGTATGAGCTCGTTTTAGTATGAAGCCGAAGTAGGCAGATGAGGGTTAGAGATCCGTACGTAAAGCAGTGAAATTTTAAATTAATGTTCACCCAATAATCGAAAATCAATATTGTACAATAGCTGATAATGAAAAAATACAAATTCGGTCGATGAACACAGAAAAAAAATTACTCAACTGTTTTCTATTTACTATAACTGAAAAAAAGTCAGTAATATTGCAATTTAATTAGATACTTATATTTTTTTATTAACCTTTAAAATTATTTTCTCTTTTGACATCTTAGTAATCTTATCTGAAAAAAATAACTCTCGAATTGTTTTCAACGAGCATTCCTGAAAGGAATAGAAGGGAGAGTTCGATAGATAATAATATTGTTTTGAAACTACAACTACGAGCTTGAGGTGAATCCGCGGCTTCTGGTTGCACTGCTGACTGAACAGACTATTAATTGTTAGGTACATGTCTACGCACTACGCTGTTAATGTTTGAAGTCGTCGTGGCCTAAAGGATAAGACGCCCGGTGCATTCGTATCGAGCGATGCACCGGTGTTCGAATCCCGCAGGCGGGTACCAATTATTTAATGAAATATGTACTTAACAAGTGTTCACGATTGACTTCCACGGTGAAGGAATAACATCGTGTAATAAAAATCAAACCCGCAAAATTATAATTCGCGTAATTACTGGTGGTAGGACCTCTTGTGAGTGAAGCAGTAATGCGTTTCGGTTTGAAGGGTGGGGGCAGCCGTTGTAACTATACTAAGACCTTAGAACTTATATCTCAAGGTGGGTGGCCCATTTACGTTGTAGATGTCTATGGGCTCCAGTAACCACTTAATACCAGGTGGGCTGTGAGCTCGTCTACCCATCTAAGCAATAAATAAAAAAAATAGTAGACAGCAAAGCGAGACTGCATACGATTTTCGCACTAATTGAATAAGCGGAATGTCTATAATCCTGTATACATTAACGGCTCGTTCTCACAAATCCTGTTCGTGCGTATAAAAAGACAGGAGATGTGTGTCAATGTATAGCAAGCAGGTGAACGGCCGGCCCACATTGGTTTATTAAACGTCTCTACCCACCTGTTTGTGTTTTGTATTTTACGATTCTGTTACTATACGCACAATAAATCAAGCAGTGTGTGACGATGTTTTCTTTCTCATCGATTTTAAATTGGAAACAGCTATAAAACACTTATACGTGTTTAATAAAACTGACGCGGACTTTTATATTCAACTAGCTGACCCGGCAGATTTCGTAGTGCCTCAATCGATAAATAAAAGACCAAAGCTTTTGTATAAAATAAACTTAAAACAAACAAAAGGAATCCATCCGACGGGGGACACATCCAAGGAAAAACGAGATTGTTATTTTTATTTAATTCCGAGCATTTTCATATTTATTTACCTTTTAAACATTCTCTGGACTTCCACAAATAATTCAAGACCAAAATTAGCCAAATCGGTCCAGCCGTTCTCGAGTTTTAGCGAGACTAACGAACAGCAATTCATTTTTATATATAACTAGTCAGGTCATAAGTATTGTCACACAGTAAAAACTTTTCTTTTAAAATGCTGGCCACAAAAAAGTTGATTGAATTCGAATTTCGAATTGTTCATGAAAATAAAAATGTATACTTTTAGAATTTTACTCATTTTTAAATATGGAGTGGACGCTTAAAGAAGACCGTGTTTCAGTTATTGCGTTGCATCGTTGCGGTTACCCGCCAATTCAAATTTTTAACATACTGAAAAATTTGAATATAACCAAAAGATTCGTTTATCGTACCATCAAATGATACAATGAAGACTCTAGTGTAGATGACAGGTCAAGAAGTGGTCGCCCTCGGTCTGTTAGGAGTCCAGCAGTGATAAAAGCTGTGAAGGCGCGAATTCAAAGAAATCCCAAACGTAAGCAGAAACTGTTGGCCCTTCAGATGGGGTTAAGCAGAACCACGGTAAAAAGGGTGTTAAATGAAGACTTAGGGCTTCGGGCATATCGAAGAAAAACAGGACATCGTTTGAATGCTCGTCTAATGGACCTGAGACTGAAGAGATGCCGCGCTTTGTTGAAGCGGTACGCGGGAAAAAAATATCGGGAAATTCTTTTTTCGGATGAAAAAATTTTTACCGTAGAAGAGAGCTACAACAAACAAAATGATAAGGTGTACGCACACAGTAGTGAAGAAGCGAGCAACCGTATTCCGCGTGTCCAACGAGGTCATTTTCCATCCTCGCTCATGGTATGGTTGGGAGTTTCTTATTGGGGCTTAACAGAGGTACATTTTTGTGAGAAAAGTGTAAAAACGAATGCAGTTGTGTATCAAAATACAGTCCTGACGAACCTTGTGGAAGCTGTTTCTCATACCATGTTCAATAACAGGCACTGGGTATTCCAACAAGATTCGGCGCCAGCTCATAGAGCGAAGAGCACACAAGACTGGCTGGCGGCGCATGAAATCGACTTCATCCGGCACGAAGACTGGCCCTCCTCCAGTCCAGATTTGAATTCGTTAGATTACAAGATATGGCAACACTTGGAGGAAAAGGCGTGCTCAAAGCCTCATCCCAATTTGGAGTCACTCAAGACATCCTTGATTAAGGCAGCCGCCGATATTGACATGGACCTCGTTCGTGCTGCGATAGACGACTGACCGCGCAGATTGAAGGCCTGTATTCAAAATCACAATGGTCATTTTGAATAAACTTTAGTGTCATAAGAATCTATGTTTTGTTAAGTTCATTTTGGTATATGAATGGTTACATAATGAATAAACTTGTTTCAATTATTTTACATTAAACATGTGACAGAATTTATGACCTGACTAGGTATATAGAATAGAGATTGTAAAATAAAATAAATTCATTAAAATCTCAGAATACTGAAATTATTTTGAACAGTTTAACTGTATTTTATCCGTCATGTATCTCAAAAAGCGATCACAACTTTGTGAACGTTTGACCTTTGACAATTATTAAGTCACGATTCCTTCGGCATCACTGATTTCTGGTCCGATGTCACTTTGTTCGTTGGCTTCGTTCGATATTTGTTTTTTGGTATTTGTAACAAGGTATTTAGGGTTACTTATATCTATCTGGTCACTGAACTGGTTAATTTTGCTCGTATTTGTGTTTGCAATGTTTAACTTAAAGTTTTAATACTAGTTATTTCATTACCATAAACACTTAAAATTCTCTAGATCGAGAGGTGAAAGGTATTTGGTTTAAGACATTTATCTTTGTAATTAAAGGTATCTTATTTGGTATTAAGTTTATCAGTTACTCCGTTGAAATAGCTGAAGAAAATTTTTTGTTATGATATTTTTCCCTAATTTTAAAACTTAAATTACTCTCCTACAAAGTTGCAAAAATGTTTAATAGACTTTCACGCCTCGATATGTACTTTATTTGCAGCTTTAAACAAATTTGTGTTCTAACTCTTGTAGTGAGGTAAACATTTTTCATTTATCATTTCGCTGCATTTGGTAATTTGCCAATATCGAAATAATATAATATGACACCGTAATAAATCTATATACTATTGTTTCAATTAAGACCATAAGAATTAGTATATATTTGTTACAATTATTTTCAAACCATATAAAAACACCCCAGAGCCGATTTTTCGACGAATGATAAAAAATATGAACACCTTTAATAAACGCGTGGACCTGATGATCTAAATGTTTAAAAGTATTACTAAACTGTCACAACACAGCTACAAGTTAATTGTAACAGATTGATTATAACGAAATAATTACTAAATGTTAGCTCAATATTACTTCAGAGATCAGCAAGGACCAATGCACCGGCTTATTTGTGATAGGGCGTATTGTGAATTCGCATTCAGAGGCATTTATACACATACAAGGACGAGAGATGGACTTGCCGAACTACTAAATGGTTGAACCCAATAGGCAAACGGAATGTGAAGAGACAGAAGAAAAGATGGGTCGATAATATAATAAAGACTGTTAGAATAAGTTGGATGCATTTGGCCCAGGACAGGGAAAGGTAGAAAAGGAGGCTTTTACCCAAGAAGGGGCCACTAACAAAGAAAAAAGAAGAAATAATTAGTTTATAATCTGATATATAATTGCATTTAATAATAATAATGCAGAGGCACCCATCATCTAGCCTATCTCTGGCCCGAAACAAGTCTGAATTGTAATAAATGTGTAATTTCTTCCTGATGGCATTTAAGTCGTAGAGTGCCATAGGTAGCATGAGATGCGCCAAAAGAACAACTACCCGTCTAGAACGCAAAAAAACAATCCTAGAGCTTTTGTACACGATCAGGCATATCATGATATTTAATTGAACCGAATGTTTATAGGACAGTAACGAGTTGTTTTATTCATTGTATAAATTACATTAACACCGTTCACGACACAAATTTACTAGGAATTAACTATCCGTATGTATGCTCTGATTAGAACAAATTAGTTTCGTATCGATAAACACGAAATCTAATGTCGCTAAATCGATAAAATGCAATGGTGCAATCGTACGAGTAATGGAGTTTTGTCATCTAGAAACGATTAAGTGTAATTGAATCTGCCGAGCGGCATGTTCGAACCGGGCTAACCTCTCACGACACTGTTTGATGCCGCGGCGCAATAAGAGAAGCCCCAGTTTGTACCCGTTTACGATTTCGCAACATACATTAAAGATTTTACGATTTTTTAACCGATTATAAGATGTAAATTCGAATAAAAAAAAGTAAAATGTTAATCTCTTACTTTCTAAACGTGAAAAAAAACCCGTCGACCTCAACATAATATATACTATGCATTTAAATTATTCGTATGCATTATTTATCAGGTTGTCACGTATATCTATCAGACACTCATAATTGATTTCTTCGAAGTGCCTAATCGCATGAATAACTGTGTTTTATTTTGTTTTTTTTTTTTTTCTCAGGTACGCGTACCATATTTTTACATTGGAGTCACGTAAGTTATAATCATTTAAATGATGTCTGGCTTAGGCCCGATGTAACAATCATCGTTCGCTTCTGTTGCGAAGGGACGCGGCAAAGTCAACAGAGTCACTTTGACCGCATGTGTTGTTTGAACGAAGCTAATATTCTGTGTGCGTTTATAATAATTAAATTTAATCGAAACTACATTTTTTTTATTGCCTAGATGTTTGGACGAGCTCACAGTCCACCTGGTTTTAAGTAGTTACTGGAACCCATAGACATCTACAACGTAAATGCGTCACACACCTTGAGATAGAAGTTCTAAGGTCTCAGTATAGTTACAACGGTTGCCCTACCCTTCAAACCGAAACGCATTACTGCTTCACGGCAGAACTAGGCGGGGCGGTGGTACCTACCCGTGCGGACTCACAAGAGGTCCTACCACCAGTAATTACGCAAATTATAATTTTGCGGGTCAATCGTGAACAATTATTGTTAAGTAGGTACGTATTTTGTTTGTGAGCTCATCGTTAACATTACGGTTCCCTCGAGGTTTCGGTAGGCACCACATCGTTCAAGCTCATGAATTAAACATTTCGATGGACATAAAATAAACACTTTATTCGTGAAGTAGACCTTGAAATTTGAAGAGATCATGTTAATCTTGAAGTAATCTTATACGTGGATGGTTTAAACTGGATAGCGTTATAAAACAATTTGCTATTATGTTTGTTTAAGCAATATGTCGCATTACTGGGATACAAGCGAAGTTAATCTTCGCACTGTGAGAAGGCTGTCACATTTGCGGTTCCACAATACAAGGACGTTTGCGGAGTTCTGTTGACATTGTTTTATTGTTTGTGATTTCTCTCAGTCCACTGTTGCCAAAGTACTACCAGTTACATACAAAAACACGTAAAAAGCTTGGGAATATACGGCCATAAGCAATTACATTTGTGTTTCTTGGGATATGTTATTGTAGGTAAGTGAAATATTTCGTTGTCTTTTCCTCTAGCGTTTCGACAGAACTCGACAGGAGAAAGTCCGTACGCTGATTCACTAGGAAGGTCATCCGATAACCTAGCATGAGACTAGCAAAAATATTTCGAACTAAAATACGTACTAGCTTAGTATTATACAACAAGAATACTAGGTATTAGCTGCTATATTATTCAAAGAAATCAGAATAAGACTAGACGAAGTATGTCATCACTGATATCGATCAGACTCTCTAAATTGTTAGAAAGAAATATTTTCGAAACTACATTTTAAAATGCGAATATTATTTTTAGGTATGAGTTTATTTCAGATCATTGTGATTTAAAGCTTTGCGTGCGAGCAAATCGGCTTAAACGCAATCGTCATAAAGATTCAAATAAAAAGCTCAGTCTGGTGCTCTTCAGAACAATTTGGTTAAATCGCAATCGATAAAGTGTTGTAACACTTTTAATTCTATACCCATGACGTTTACACTATTGTTCAACATTATAGCGTGTTAAATAATCGTCGATTTGATTTACGTAAATTTTAAAGTTATTTTACGTATGTACGTAAGTGTAATCTCAATCGAATTATGATATTTATCTGTTGTGTTATTTATGCCATCAACGGTTCGATCGAAATTTGTACTCTAATCATTTAAATTCATACAGATAATATATAAAGTTAATCTAAATAGGTATGTATTGACAAAAAGTTTTTTTGCCGTATTTGTAGTGTCCTGTATTCAGAGTCAAAAATTATTTTTTTAAATATTAGTTTTGTACTGTTTTAATATAAAATAGTATTATAATATATTAAAATTATTTAGTTAATTGTTTAGGTACTGTCAGGAAATATAACTGATTTTCCAATCTCCGAAAGAAGTAAGAAAATAACGTACAAGGACATTAATTCTATTAGGCTAGTTATATTAATATTCACTAAAATGATACATCCCGTATTTTGTTGCTAATGATATTGGATTTTTTTTAATTATCGTTAATGAAAATAAGCAATTCACGCATAAGTTTTCCGTCCCGCAACTAAACATAAACAAGACATCAAAATCACACTGATGTAGACAATATGTTAACGAGAATAGAACGGTAGACAACGGCTTGGCTCTGCCCCTGGTATTGCTGAAGTCCATGGGCGACAGTAACCGCCCACCATCCGATTGGCCCTATGCTGGTCGGCCTACAAGGGCGATAAAAAATTGGTTTAAAATATATATATTTTTATTTTATTTACTTGCTTTTATTTTATTGCTTAGATGGACGGTCCACCAAGTGGTTATCGGAGCCCATAGATATCTACAACGTAAATGCCGCCACCTACCTTGAGATATGAGTCCTAAGGTCTCAGTATAGTTACAACGGCTGCCCCACCCTTCAAACTGAAACGCATTACTGCTTCACGGCAGAAATAGGCAGGGCGGTGGTACCTACCCGTGCGGACTCACAAGAGGTCCTACCACCAGTTAGTTTGTAGGTAATGACGATATCCGTTCATATCAAAATGGATGTTTGTGAAACTAATAATTCACAAAACGTATAAAAATACAGAAGTAGTTTTGTGTTCGTATTTACATGTCATTATCGTCCCTACGTATTTTTTCCAATGGTATTGACGTAATTTTTTTTATTGCCGACCGCAAGAGGTCTTAACTTATTGGCTCTGTTTCAAACTGATACCGAAACGCATCCCCCGAATCTTCAATATTTATTATTTTGGTGCGATTCCACAAAATTGTTGTTGTCAAATCAATATTGCTATGTGCTAAAAGTTCAGCTACCTTTTTTCATAGATGCTAAAAGAATAGTCCTTACATATAATATAAATTTCCAAAAAGTTCACATAGCAGATAATAATGGGGAATGTTTTTAAATTTGAATGCTTTTTATTTGATCCTTGTGAATTTAGCGAAGTAATAATTATGTTAATAGGTAATATTTATTGTTTTTACTCGTGAAAATTACGAATTAAATTACTCACGTAAATAGATGGTTATGGTTAATGGTAATTTAGATATTTTTCCATGAACACAATCAATTATAGTTTTAGCGCGAAGTATTACTTATTTTTATTGCCCTTGTAGGCAGACGAGGATACGACCCACCTGATGATGAGTGGTTACCGTCGCCCGTGGACTTGAGCAATGCCAGGGGCAGAGCCAAGCCGCTGCCTACGAAATTGCAACATTTAGAATTCGAATTTCGAAATGACCAGCGTTAATCCGTTAAAGATTAATTTTCATTCTCCATTCACCACGTTTCTTTGCACAGACGGAATTGTAAAACGGAAACAATAAATGCGAGATCAAACCGTAACAGTTCAGTCAGTCATGTCTGCAACTCGCGAATAACCTCCGAATTGTAAATTTATTTACTTAACTAGCTGACCCGGTAGACTTCGTAGTGCCTCAATCGATAAATAAAATACCTATACTTTTGTATAAAATAAACTTAAAACAAACATAAGGAATACGTCCGGTCCGACGGGGGACACAATATCATAGGGAAAATAAAATAGTTATTTTTATTTAATTCCGATATTTTCATATTTATTTACCTTTTAACCCTTCTCTGGACTTCCACAAATAATTCAAGACTAAAATTAGCCAAATCGGTCCAGCCGTTCTCGAGTTTTAGCGAGACTAACGAACAGCAATTCATTTATATATATGTATATAGATTACTTAATTGTAACGTTTTGTTCGCGTACCAGTTTTCGTCGTGAACAAATTTGTTGTATTTTTTTTTGTTTTTTATTTCTTCGAGACTATTATGTGTCGTGCGACTTTCGTGACTGTACGTATGACGTAAGAAATTTCACCGCGCGCCGGTGACTCGGTCCGCTTGCATAATAATGGCCTCACGTTTGCACGATTTTAACTACAAAAACTAACGACTAATGTGAATTATTTTCTAAAAGGCTTAGTTTCAGGCTCGTGATGTTTGGCACAAAATCATTAATTAGAATTTTTGGGAAAAAAGCGAACATTAAATCAGGCACTTGGAAGGAGAAAAAAAAACAAAAAAAATGTAATGATGTAAAATGTATATAATGATAGCTATGTGTTAGATTTTTTTAAGTTACTAACATAGATTATAAGTAATTCTTACTAACAAAATCTTATGGTTAAAAAAAAGAAAGAAAACTGAAATGAAGTATTAATAACGGCCGTCTGGTGTAGTGGTAAGTGACATGGTCACTACATACGGGGGTCGCGGGTTCGAATCCCGCCAAGGGAAGATATTTGTATGATCAATATAAATGTCTTTTCCAGGGTTATGGATGTATATTAAATATAGGTATGTGTATAATAAAAATCTTATATTTATTTCCGTTATCTGGTACTTGTGACACAAGTTCTTTACGAACTTATCACGGGACCAGTTAACGTGGCGTGATTGTTAGTAAATATTTATTATTTATTTATTATCTTATATTATTATTTATTATATATTATTTATTATTTAAAAATCTCGATTGTTTGCTTCATTCGAGTATTTGCTTATAAAGTTTTAAAAATCATCATCAATAAATCGTATCAACGACCGTTCAAATAACGTAAAAGACGCTGTAATTTTAATCAAATTAAAACGATTTGCCCAGGATGTTTTTGAGCAAGTTTCGCTTACACGTGCCCTAACTTACGTCCGACACTGGAATGCACTTAACACACCCTTGTTGAGCAAGGTATCGGCGACTTTTAAAAACTCAAAGCGCTCTCTGTACTTTTCGCTAATTTTCATACGAAAGTATATTTATTTTAAAAGATAGATTAAATAATACGTATATTATGTCTGATGATAATATTATTTAATGGTTGAAACGTAAATGAAGAACAGAAATGTATCTATACTAATATTATAAAGAGGAACGATTTGTTTGTTTGTTTGTATGGAATAGGCTCCTAAAGTACTGAACCGATTTGAAAAATTCTTTCACTGTTTGGAAGCTAAACTGTTCCAGAGTAACATAGGCTATAATATTTTTAAAAAAAATTAGGGAACCTTACTAAAACTCCAATAATGTAACCCAAGGTGTAAAAAATACCTAAAATATTTTTTACATCGCGTGCCCTGCGAAAACTATCGATGATAGAGTAAAATAATGTACTACGACTTTGTAGAACACATTGTTATTTACAAAAAGTGTCGACAGCATATGTCTAACTACTATAGTTATGCCGCAATAAGTGTTCTTTTATTTTAAAAAATGAAACAACTTCAAACATAATTGAAATTTTTGTTAAGACCCGAGCGGAGCCGGAGCGAGCCGCTAGTTTTAAATAAGAATCTAGTCATACCTCACAAAAATTTGATTAAACAGTATTTCTTACCGTGTTCACCCAATACTGAGTTGAATCTTTCCATAAGTAATCCAAAAAATAATAATTGAGTCAGTGTTTGGGAATCAGTGAAACTATTGTTTAGTTATTTTTATTTTTCATAATTTCTACACGGAGTTTCTTACTGAGGTCTTGTTTTCTTGCAAAACAATAAACGAATTGACGTTAAATGATTACATTGACAGCCGAATGAAAATAAATATAGTGTATGTAATTTTGTTTGAGTGTAGGTACAGGATTCAGTACGTTTCGACACGTGTTATGTGTGTGTGTGTGTGTGGAGCCGACCTAGTTCCGCGAAACTCAAACATTCTACGTGACATAATTCATCGGGAATAATGAGATCCGTTCGGTTCAGTTATTATATTGTTTAGTGTTAACGCCAACACTTTTGACGAGTGTACATTGAGATATTTATGGCGACTCGTATACACAAGAACATGTTGTAAATACGATACAATGATCAAAATATTAAATTTAACTGTGTGCTTGTTGTTTTGTTCGTTTGTGCTTGACGCGTTCGCACATCGCTAATTCGTTAATTAAGAGGAATATTCATAAAATTGTACGGCAAGAAAAGTTTCCGATGGTTTCAGAAATATTTGACCTTATCTATGTATTATTACTATGGCAATATAAACATCAAGTGGCCCGTGAGCTTGTCTACCCATCTTAGCTAATAAATTAAAAAGTGTAAAGCAGAATCTTTTATACTAGCGACCCGCCCTCGCTTCACTTCGGAAACATTAAATTTTATTATTGAATAGCTGAGCCTGCGACGCCGCAGGGCGAAGCTAATCTAAAAAAGTTACTCCTTATATCATTAGTATCAGTGCCAGTTTCGTTAAAATCGGTCCAGGCGTTCTAGAGATTAGCCGGAACAATCAGACAGACAGACAAAAATTGTAAAAAATGTTATGTTGGTGTATGTGCCGTATAACAGCGGTTATTTTAATATTACAAAAAGACACTCCAATTTTATTTATATGAATAGATTGTGTACAGTCTGTCGTGATTACATAATATTTATTTTAAGAAATGAACTACTTCGCCGTCTATGAATGCTCTTTTTTCGAGAATTCTTTTAGATATAGAGCATTAAGGAACATTTAAAAAGTTATAATCAGATAATTAAATTTCTAAATCTAGTAAATGGGTAATTAAATGTAGTTTCAATAAAACATTTTTCAATAGAGTTGATTGATTAAAGCAATGCTCCGTTCAAAAGTTACAACGGACCGTAGTAACCGTATTTACTTTCTCGTAACAACACAACCGAAGATATCGATTTCACGTAAAATTATAAATAAAGTAAATTGACGAGCCCATAACATTATGTCTGGTCAAATATTTCGGCCACCCCGTTACCTGGTCTCACGCTGGTTTAATTGATATCGAACTGGTTTAGGTTTGTTTACTCGTTTTTCTATTGATCAAGATGTTTCAAATTGACAATGTTTTTTTTTGTATTTATTTATTATTAAACTACATTTAGACTCGTGAATGCGGAAATCGTGTGAATTAGAAATTTTGAATTATACCGTTACGATTACGTATGTATTTGTGTGTTATACACGTTATTCAAAGTCTGTTAATGAAATAGATGTTTTTTCTAATTGTCTCACAACTTACAGGAAAAATCTGTCGCGGATCATCTCCCAATTAAATATAAATTAATCTTAAGCAATGAATGAAATGTAATCAAATCTTAGCTGTATTTTTTTTTTATGTTAATGCACTGTCGATTGCACCTACAATTGAGGTAACATCTGCCATGAACTTTTGTCAATTGTTTAATGTTTTGTATTGATGATCACTTTGTTGGTGCAACTTAATAAATAAATAAATAAATAAAATAAATAAATAAATGAACAAGCTAAGTAGTCGTTAAGCCATATTTTGTCTTTTGCATTGATTGTCTACTACATACGTGATGTAAACAATAAAAACAGTGTGAATCTATGTGTATAAATGACGCAGGTATATGAGTGTACGTTTCAATGACTGAAATAATGATATATTTTTTACAAATTACCATTTTAGTGTGGAAACTTCTTTGATTAATAGCAATATTCGATTTAAACTCATAAGATTTAGAAATTCATATTACCAGGCTAAACTGACAAAATGAAATTTGGTAACAGCTTTTCTCTTTTCTGCTGTCAACTCCGCTCGATTCACTCTGGGTGCTTTTAGGCATTTTAAGCACCGGTCACCGTTCTCGTCGAACCCGTCACCGTTCTCCTCGAACCCGTCAACTGCGGCAAAGGGTTCTTCATGCAACTTAACTCAGCTCACAGGGAGTATCGCCAGACCTCAGTGGGTCGCGATTTCGATCTGATGGTAGATTTCGAAATGTGGTGCTGGAGGAGGATGTTGGGTATTCCCTGGACCGCACGCCGCACCAATGTATCCATCCTAGCTCAGTTGAAGATCCGGACTAGACTCTCCACCATTTGCATGCGAAGGATACTTGAATACTTTGGCCACATCGCAAGGAAAGACAGTGACAACTTGAAGAAATTGGTGGTCACTGGAAAGGTCGAGGGCAAGCGACCAAGAGGCAGGAACCCGACCCATTAGACGGACCAGATTCGTGCAACCCTGGATACCACAGTGCACGATGCTCTGCACTCAGCTGCAGATAGGAACAGATGGCGGTGCACTATAAAAAACAAACTGTTTCAAGGCCATGACCACGACCCTCAGTAATGGGGAAACCGACGCAAGGAAGAGGAGGTAGATTCAGCGAAGCACTGCTTTTTCTAAGGCAAATGTTAGCACTCAGGTTGAGACCTCTGAGCTCGCCTACACATTCGGTGAAGTTAGCTGGCAGTAGGTAAACATTTAGATCAGGGCGTTCTTTATCATCTAGTACTCGCAATTGTATTTATAAAATTATGTAATTTTTTGTTACATATGACAAAATCTCTGGTCTCGTACCTTTTATACGTAGTACCGTTTTTTGAGATTATCGTTGTGAATATAAATGTTGATAAATCAATAAATAAATAAATCTAGTGTCGTGTCAGATCATTCGACCACGACTTATGAAAATAGTAGCCTCAAAATTAATTACATAAAACCGATAAACTTTTCAACTGTAGCGAGAGAAATGGACCGCAAGACGCAATGCCCAATAAATACTCGTATTCAATTTATTCACAGCTTACTTGTTACGTTTTGCATATAACGGCTTTTACGTATGTTTCGACATTTTAAAGACGTCAATTTTAAAAATTCAACTTGATTATAAAGTCTAAAGACAGAAAGAACGGTATATAATCTCGTTGAAAATCGAGCCGGCTCGTGACTGATACGTTGAGTTCTCTGATCTGATGAATAAATAAAAGTTGAGCGTAAAGACGACCCTCGAACTCCAAATAAGGTGCAAAATTGATATTATGGAAGCTCTGCTATTGCTATCTGCTGTGTCGGTAAGGCACCTTATCAACCTTCGAACACCATAAAAGACATCTAAATTAAAAACATAATTAACGTGTGTTTGTAAGTTAATTGTTATCTATATATATAAAAATGAATTGCTGTTCGTTAGTCTCGCTAAAACTCGAGAACGGCTGGACCGATTTGGCTAATTTTGGTCTTGAATTATTTGTGGAAGTCCAGAGAAGGTTTAAAAAATGTAGATAAATATGAAAATGCTCGGAATTCAATAAAAATAACAATTTTGTTTTCTTTTGATGTGTCCCCCGTCGGACGGATTCCTTTTTATTTGTTTTGAGTTTATTTTAAACAAAAGTTTAGGTCTTTTATTTGTCGATTGAGGCACTACGAAGTCTGCCGGGTCAGCTAGTTTGAAATAATTAAAAGCTTTAATTCAAAAATCTAATCTATCACCGGATAGGAAACGCGACGAACTGAGAAGATCCGGCGAGAAACTCAGTGGGCTGTGTCCGAGGGTATCAAACGTTAATAAAAACTAATAATAAATTTCTTTAAACTGGAACTATATAGGATTAAACAGAATAGTGTACTTACTAGTACCAGCTTAGAATCCGCCCCACACAACCATTAATTAAACAAGCACATTTTATTAAACGATGTTATTACTATACCGTGGAAAAGTTACAGGAAGATATGTAAGATACGTATGAAATTGACCCTTTCCAACACTAAATTATGCGCAACCCATTCCATTGATTGAGTGAAGTTGGAAATTCACTGTATCATTCGACTTAACATAATTATTCTTTCTTTCTTTTTTCTAAAAAAGGATACATACATATATCTTTTTTTATTTTTTATTGCTTCGATGGGTGGACGAGCTCACAGCCCACCTAGTGTTAAGTGGTTACTGGAGCCCATAGACATGTACAACGTAAATGCGCCACCCACCTTGATATATAAGTTCTAAGGTCTCAGGTATAGTTAGTTACAACGGCTGCCCCATCGCAGTCATTCGCCCACCCTTCAAACCGAAACGCATTAATGCTTCACGGCAGAAATAGGCAGGGTGGTGGTACCTACCCGTGCGGACTCACAATACGTCCTACCACTAGTAAGTGCAAATAAGTGTGATTTGTGTTTTTTTTTTCATTCTCCAATTGACGACGTTCGATCAACTTAAAATTTGTTTTTCTTTCCATCATCATTTTTCTCTTTTAGTATTGCGATCATTGACATTCAAGTCGCAGCTAATGAACCTCGTGTGCGATATTAAATAAATAATAAATATAAAACATCATATATAATTGTATGCGAGGGAATAGTTTTTGTGTGTCATTTGAGTACGTAACTTTTTTGCTCAATTCGGTTCATTATAAAGTTACACACATCGAATGTGACGCGGTTTCCTTATGGTGTAATTATTATTTTTAATCTTGTCTTTTTTTTGTGTAAGTCACATAATACCAAGAAATATGAAGACAGTTTTTGTTTCGCTATTTTTTAGGTTCGGTCGAAGTCATTTTGACAACCTGGTGGATCCATTTTTATTTGTAAATGATGCCGATCTTCTGACCGCAGTTTTTGTATTATCATGTTCAAATATGCGAGTTTTTGGTATTAAACAATAAAAACCATTTTATATCTAGTTATAATCTGTTCAATTTTCTATGAGGTCAATGTTATCAATATTAAATTGTTTCTTTTTTTCTCATTTTGTTTTTTTACGAAACACGTTTTGAGTGCTCATTGATGAAATTCATCGTACAGCTTCGATATGCTGTAGCGGGAACAAGGATATCATTAGCTCGTTAAAGGTCACTTGGTTCGATGTGATACCGGTCAGCCTTGGAGCGGCGTGTTTCACTTTCGTACTCGACTGTGTAAATAAATGGCCCTTCTTGTGACCTCATTTCGTATGTATCAACGATTGCTTTGTTGTCGTACTTATGTCTCGATACGGATGCGTTAACGTTTTTTTTAAGCTAAATGCTTTTAAATTTAATTCTGTAACGTTTTGCTTAATTACCTGTATGCGGTATACAATTTATACTAATAAAACATTGATTCTTTTAAGTTTTAGCATTGTCCTTCCCAAAAGGTGCTTTTAATTTAGCCTTTCTCTTCTTAAATTAACTCGGTGTGTCCACTGTGCAATGTCTTGAGAGAGCAATGCAACTATTTTCTTATAGATTCCAAATAGCAACCTTGACTATCGATAGGTTTTATTTTTTGGCCAAAACAGTATATGAAACGTAATTTTAAATATAGACTATTAGCTTAAAAAATTGGTTTCGGTCTATAAACATAATGCGAATAGATCTTCAAGAGGGATTTTTTGAAATAGGATCCCAAAGGAGACAGGTAAGGGTCGGGTCGTAAAGTTTCGTAATGGAAAATATCGATCAGATGCTGCATTAAAATCAATTTAAATCCCGGTGAAATGGAAGAAATTGCGAATACATAATGTAAAAGCAAACCTATTCTGTACAAAATTTAACAACTCCCTCGTGCGAACATTAAATTTCTAACTTATCCTGATTTCCATTATATCGCAGCCATTTAAATCTGTTTTAGTACCCGAGACTCGATTACCTTATTCAGTGATTTCTTGTTCTATTCCCAGTACTGGTTTATATGTAATTGAATCAGTTTTCTCGAACATTCGATTATTGTGTCTTAGTCTTTTCGTATTGAAAGGTAAATAAGTTCAATTTTTATACTCAAATAATTGCGATTTTAGCTTACTGATGGTATGGCGTATTTTTTAATGGCTTAGATGAACCAGTTGATGGCCTACCTGGTTTTATTTAGTTATTGGAGCCTATAGACATCAACAACATAAATACCGCCACTTACCTATTTTGAAAGATGTGTTCTAAGACTTAGTTTAATAGTATATCGGTTGCCCCACTATTCAAACCCAAATCCAATACTGCCTCATGGTCAATGCTAGTTGAGATAGTGGAACGTACCCGAGAGGGCTCACAAGGCGCCCTACCACCTGTAATGACGATATTTACGGATTCGATTTTTATTACACGATGTTATTCCTTCATCTCTTAAGTACCTACTTCATTAGAAAACTTGGTATCTACCTGCAGGAAACGACCATCGACACAGCCGGGTCGCTCGATACGAATGCACCCAGTGTCTTATCTTTTTAGGCTATGCGTGTTGTAAATTCGCGTTTTTTAGGGCCACCCTCTCGATTACTTCTGTCGCGAAGCCATTATTATGTATTCCGGTTCATTAGGATAAGATTTGTTTTGGTGTCACAGCTTTTAATATCAGCTGAAGCTTGGATCCACCGGCTCTGAAAAAATAAAGATATTTTTGACGAATTTAAATATTACATTTTTGTCATCTGCATAGTTATTATGTTTTATGATCCTCTGTCCTTCCTTCCATTGAAGGACTTCGAAGGAGAATTCTCCACGCGACCTGCAAGGAAACAACCGTTAAGCGACAATAAAACGCTGCAACACGAATGAGTGCATTATCCTAAATGACCATAATCGGTGGAGTTGAATGATGTCGTGGTTGATTCGAAAGTTTATTCACGCCCTTTTGTAAATGTAAATGTGGGAAAAGAAACTATAATTTTCATCGCTTGGTATTAACCGACTGATGAAATTGACTATTAATAGTTGAATTTTAGGATCTACAGTAAATTTCCTACCTTAAATTTAAAATATAGGACAAAAAGCAAGGAATATGCATTCCTAATGAAATCACTACAAATATCTGCAAAATTCAGCTAAAATTTTAAATCAAGTATTAAAAGTGCATGGAGTTGCTTTTGTCGAATATCGTTTTAATATAATAATATACGTATGTATAAAATAAAATTAAGTAAAAAAAGATTACATACTTCGTAGGTTTTGATGCCCATCGAAGATGCAGTGTATAAAAAAAGGAGGATTTATTGAGATCTATCCATGTCATGGGGTGAGTTACTCGTCCTGAGGTTTTATAGGAGTCCAGCTTTTTAGTTTAAAACGAAGTCTAATGACTTTATGGGATTTGTTTAGATTTCCTTCAGCTTATCTTTTCCCCTCAATAACTATTTTATAATTTCCCTGTTCCTTATATTAGTAAAAACTTCTTCAGAAAGGTTAGAAAAGCAGTAGACCCTTCTATTGCACTGAAAATTTAGAGCTGTAGCATTTATGTTAAGGTCATCAAATAAAAAATAAAAATACGCTAGAACCCAGTCGTGCAGATATACTCCACCCGAAAACGGGGGATGATCGAGGCTCTTCTGATGGAATCGTTTTATAGTAACCGCCGTGTTCACGCAAATGTTCATTAAATGAAAAAAATGGAGAAGAAACTAATAAATGTTGTCCGAACAAACAACATAAAAGTCTTAAAAATATACGACTCCACGATTTATTAGGTAAGTTAAAAAAAAAAAGACTATTTTGAAATCAAAACCCAGAGCCTGGAGCTATAACGTAGAACGGTGATATTTCGATACCATTGCAAGTTTACATATTTTTTTTTCAATTCCTTCTTAATTCAAATGACACAAACTATTATTAAATATACCAGCGATAAGTTAATTTTGTCGATGTCTATGGTATCCGGTAATCACCTGGCGGACACTGAACCCGGCTATTCAAGTAGTCAATAAAAAAACCTGCAAACAGAAAGTCTCAAGTGATTTAAAATTGTGATACTCAGTTTCGTATTACAGCCTGTTTTTGTATACGGTTTCATTTCATTAGCTTAAATTTCGTGTCCATCCCAAAGGGATACATTTGTTTAATGCAATTTATGTCGAATTGGAACTGGTCAGGTGTCACCGTAGATCGGTGGCCCGGCTTGACCAACGTAACATAAACATCCGCTATAGGTACGACGGCGCAGTGATTTGGAAATCAATGAAAACAGCTGATTGAAAGTCAACCATGCTTTTTGGATTTTGATCGTATTAATAGCTTTATGATAGATGCTTGGCCAATTGAAATTAATCAGACTGTTGTGCGTTTAGTTATTATGAAAAAAAAGAACATGCTTTAACATTATTCTTATGGTCTTCCATGGTAATTTTTTTATCGGACGTTTGATAATCTTATTTTACGTTTTAAATGATATTGGTTTATACGCAGAGCGTTATTACCGTTTTTTTTTTGTGAACAAGACCCTGTTTTTATATATTTCCTGAATTAGAATTAGCTGCGAATCTTACTTATTTTCCCTATTATTTCGATTGTTAAGAAATATATCTATGGAAACGCGACCGCAAAGTCAAGTTCCGTACTGGTTTTGTCATTCACAGAACTAAATAGAGTTACCACGACATAATTTAAAACGACCCGAGATGACTGTCCAAAAAAGGCAATATATAGTGTAGTTGATCAATACGAATTCAAGGCAAACGTGTCCGGAATCGCCCGATACCATCAAACGACCGACGTTACATTGTATAGGAATTATACAAAATCGACACTTGTCTATCTGTTAATAATACATTAATAATGAAGCATTTCGTAAAGGCCAGCGAAGGTAAATGGAATTTGGAATGTGGTCGGAAAGGTAATCGAAAGGCAACATGTTTATATAAAAAAATTGTTACAAAAGCTTTCGTCGACTACAAGTCTTCTGACTTTCTGTCTATACGCCATTTCAATTTCTATAGTCTTACGAATCGCAGACAGGGAAGTCGATACCTGAAATTCTACACCTCTTATTATCTTCGTATTAAATTAGTTGTGGTATCCAAGACCCTTTTTCTCGGGTTATTTGGACTTCATCCTTCAAAGTATTTTCATATGATCCCCGCTATGGCTGCTGGCTTGGTAGGCTGGCAGTGGCTGACAAATATAATCTTCATGGCCTTCAGAAATATGACTGATATAATCTAAACAGCAGCAGTAATATTTACAAACTTTTTTTTAATATTAAAAAAATAGCTGTTACGATATCATCATAACAAGTTTGGGAGCCGCTGTTCCTCGAATCGTCGTAGCCCAAAAAGTGACCCTACAATAATATTTGCAAATACAAAACTTAAGTGGCACAATTTAAACGTTACATAAAGTGATGTAATTGAAATGCTAATGTTTCCATCAGAATATCGCATTTAGCATAACTTTGTACTAGTATACGTTTTGTGTATGACTGAGGTCGACTCGGCCAAGGATATTGCCAGAGAAGGGACGAAATCGTACATTCCTTTGGCTCTGTTTGTATTATGGTTATAAATAAGATCTTTTCAACGAACTCTAAGGATTAAGTTTTTTCTTTTTTTATTGCGTAGATGTGTGGTGCGAAGTGGTTACTGGAGCTCATAGACATCTACAACGTAAATGCCGCCGCTCACCTTGAGATATAAGTTCTAAGGTCTCAGTATAGTTACAACGGCTGCCCCACCCTTCAAACCGAAACGCATTACTGCTTCACGGCAGAAATAAACAGGGCGGTGGTACCTACCCGTGCGGACTTACAAGAGGTCTTACCACCAGTATTAAATATAAATAGTTTTTATTCTTTATTTGGTAGTAGGCCCAGCTGGTGTTAGAACGTCTTCCGAATCCGCACGGCTAGGTACCACTAGGTAGAGTACCTATTTCTGCCGTGAAGCAGTAATGCGTTTCATTTTGAAGGTTGGGGCGGGGCAGCCGTTGCACTGTAAAAACTGAGACCTCAAAACTCATGTATCAAGATGGTGGGAGCTACGTTGTAGATATCTATGGGCTTCGTTAACCACTAAACACCATCAGGTGAACTGCGATCTTATCCACCCATCGAAGCGATAAAAAAATATACGTATTTTCGTAGGCAGATCAGTTAGTGGAATTACACAGTGATGTCGATTATCAGTTTAATAAGTTGCATAAAGCAGTTATGAAATAAACACAACATAACGTAGATAATTATTATAAAGTCATTCAGTAATTGTGAGTAAATATTTAAATTAGAATAGATAATAATATGTATAATATGTTTGAACGCGTTCGGTCATTACCTGAATCCGAGTATGCATTTATTAAAGTCGTTATTCTTCAAGGTGATTATTATAATATCACTAGTCTCTTATTATGCAAATATACGAGGTTCCTGTCACTTGACCTGTTTCCTTATTGGTTCAAAATAATTCGTATGTATAGTTTTGTTTTAAAAAGATTCTTTTGATTTTTATTTCACTCAGAAACACACAACTAGTACACGTATGTAGTTATTTTTTTTTTATGATTGAAGGTTACTGGTGGCCCGGAGGCCTTTCCAGTTTCACCAGGACAGGTGGGCGAGCAAAGGCTCAGCCAGAAGGGGTGGGATTTGCTAACAGCTACTCGAGCGCCTCCGAAGGAGACCTAACAATTCAAGAGCAGCTGCTTCGCAAATGAATCTACTACCGGATCAGAATCGCGACCCGCTGAGAAGATCCGGCGAGAAACTCAGCGAGCTGATTCATGGGTTAGGTTGCACGGCGAACTTTTTGTCGAGTTCGACGAGTACGGTTACCGGCGTCCCTAAGCCTGCTCCTAGTGTTAGAGTTGAAGGCGTCTAATGCAAAGGTTATTGGATCTGATGGATCCGTAAGGACGTGATGTAGTTATGTACATATGTGTACGTATATTGATTTGTTCACCGATATGGTTTCATATCAATTAATTTGGTCAGTGCACCGTAAGATTTCTGTTCTGACGTTGTTTGCGTAATTTAAATGAATAGTCTCGTCTTCGTTTTGTTTCTTGTCTAATAATAGAAACTAGAGGTCCCGCAGTAGTCGAAATTGACTATAATTAATTGGAATTGTAAGTTTGTACACTATTATGATTGTATTTTATACTCACAATATAATCACAAATTTCGCCAAGACTACACTATAAAAAATGTTAACAAAGACAAACAATATTTAATCTCAATTTGACCACAAAAGTCAAGAACAAAAGTTTGACAATAAATAGTATGCATGCGTGTGTGCGTCAAATACATGGTATGTAGTGTGTGTAATGTTTTCTTTATTGATTTAATGTATATTTTATGCATAATTAAAAAAAAAAATTAGCATTGTGCACTTCTTCTCTATATTCTCTATAAGTGTGGAAAATTTCATACTCCTCCGTCCGCGCAATTTTCGTAAAAAGGGATAGAAAGTTTTTGCTTCACGTATTAATATATAGATAGTCTCGTGTTCGTTTTGTTTCTTGTCTAATAATAGAAAATTCAAATACGAGACCTCGAATGTTTCCTTGTGCCTTTGTGTCCTAAATAAAATAAAGTCGCAGAGATTGTCATATAATATATCACGATGCGGTCACGTTCTAAATAACTGGTTGGTATTATGTTTCAGTCTCGTGTCGTTATTCGTGACAATGCCTCTTGAGTTTGTATCATCGTTCGCATTGTGCAACTGTATGTGCTGGGATCGAGCGACCTGTTCACAGAGGCATCGTTGCCCAACCAGTCTTAAGACTCGGTTCGATTTCCTAAGCCTCTTTCGATCAAATCGCTTTTTGCCTATTCGTTCGGGTTCTCGGTTTTGCGATGGCGACTAGTGAAAGTGAGCGTCCGTTACGAAACGCTGTGCAAAGATTAGCTGACTGCTTCAGTTTGTCCTTTGAAGGTGTTTCACGAATTTCGTGGTAGGTACGCGTCAGTAAACAGCGATGAAATCTGTGTCTGTACGAACGGACTTGAAAGGGGAGAACTGACGCGACGAGGCGAGCTCAGCGGAGCGCACATCCTGCGACGTGGCCCCGGTCCATACTCTGGTCGTATGCCAACATTCGCACAAATTTATCACCCTTTCAACGGCGACATGCCAGGCCTTTTAATAAAATAAAAATTCATCTTTTTTTTCTATTGGTTGGATGGGTGGACGAGCTCACAGCCCACCTGGTGTAAAGTGGTTACTGGAGCCCATAGACATCTACAACGTTAGTGCGCCACCCACCTTGAGATATAAGTTCTAAGGTCTCAAGTATAGTTACAACGGCTGCACCACCCTTCAAACTGAAACGCATTACTGCTTCACGGCAGAAATAGGCAGGGTGGCGGTACCCACCCGCACGGACTCACAAGAGGTCCTACCACCAGTAATTACGCAAATTATAATTTTGCAGGTTTGTTTTTTATTACACGATGTTATTCCTTCACCGTGGAAAACATTTGTTAAGTACGTATTTCATCAGAAAAATTGGTACCTGCCTGAGATTCGAACACCGGTGCATCGCTCAACACGAATGCACCGGACGTCTTATCCTTTAGGCCACGACGACTTCATATCTTCATCTGTTTGGATGTTGTATTTTTGTACTAGACTCACGTTTATTTCCGAAGCAGTCTGATATGATAAGTTCATATATTTCCTCCGAGAAGTGGATGAGCATTGGTATTTGCGATGGAAACGGATTGATTAATTTCCGGCGACTATCCGGCTGCAGGTTCCGCGATGTCGGCAGATAATTCCGCCGACCATGTACCTGTACATAAACGTGTTATGATGCTCATATATTATTCATTTAATATATAGTTATTTAACTGTAGGTCAAGATTATAAGTTCAGCAATAGTCATAGGCTGGGCTGTGTCCTTGACATCGTTGTTGTCTTTGTGCGACGGTGATCACACATACATATACATAATAAACATATTATTTGAATGCGAGTACCGCCACACTCACCTTCAGACATGGAATCGAAGCCTCAAATGTCAAACCTCAATTCCCAAACTGAACGTGAGCTCATAATACACTACCACAACTAAAACAGATCTACACTTAATTAAAATAATACTTCTTAAAGAAAAGAAACTTTCACATTTCATTATCTAATGATAGCATGATATGTATTTTCGTTGAAGGAGCTAGAGGAACCAATATAATATATGAAGTCGAAGTCTCAGATGCATTGAAATAACGGAAACCTTATTACAATTATTTGATTTAGTTCGAATTGGAACACGTGTTCATCGTCATGATCATTATCAGCCCACAGTCGTCCACTGCTGGACATAGGCCTCTCTCAATCCACACCACGGAGCCGTCTTTGGCTCTCCTCATCCACCTCCTGCCGGCCACTATTAGGAGGTCATCGCACCACATAGCCAGGTGTTCACTTTCTGACAACAATAATAAGACCGCTGACATTCTCAACTCATGACTGATAATAAATAGTAACCACGCAAATAAAAAAAATCACTTTTTTTATCCTACCTATGCAGATAGTCTTGAGAGGCTATTTCAGTGAGCTCACGGGGCTCAAACCTGAATGTTGCTCACACTGGCCCTAGCAAGAGCAGTGCTTCGCAGAATCTACCACCGCATCGGAAACGCGACCCACTGAGAAGATCCAGCGAGAGACTCAGTGGGCTGTGTCTATGGGTTAATTCGCTCGTCGAGCCCTTCATCGCAAGCGACGGGTTCGACGAGGACGGCGACCGGTGCTTGTTGTACCTAAAAGTACCGTTAATGGATCGGGAGGAGCCGTAACAAGAAATTCACTAACAAAACAGGCTAGGATACAAAACAAAAAACGCAAACTTTATTAGTATCTATTTATAAAAAGGCGAAAATTCGGATTTGTCTTTAAATTATAAACAAAAATATTGTTAGTATTTATTACCAAAAGCAACTTGAAATGTGTACGCACGCAATATTTTTTTCGGACACTGCTTTAGCCGAACTTCGTTAACGAGCCTTTGTGCAAAAAATAAAGATGTCTCTTCATCTCGGGCGTAATGCCAAGAGATAATCGTTGTGAGATTCATGTGTTTTTTCTCTTAAATCTTCAACACGAAGACGTCACAGACGAAATTTATTCAAAGTTTCACTAGTCTTTATGTTTCTGGAAAGGTTTAATACGTTAAACTAAAATTTAAAAATTGTGTTTCAAACTGACGTGAATTGATTTACGGTAATTGTTCCCACGGTTGGAGGGCAAAAACAATTATATTTGCTTTATTGATGCTAATTTTTTTATTGCTTAGATGGCCCACCTGGTGCAAAGTGGTTACTAGAGCCCATAGACATCTACAACGTAAATGCGCCACCAACCTTGAGATATAAGTTCTAAGGTCTCAGTATAGTTACAACGGCCGCCCCGCCCTTCAAACCGCAACGCATTACTACTTCACGGCAGAAATAGGCAGGGTGGTGGTACCTACCCGCGCGGACTCACAAGAGGTCCTACCGTCAGTACAAAATTATTTACTTACTATATACAATATTAAATGATTTCTTCATTATGTGTCACATATGCTAAACCGATCTGAGAGGGACTGACAATCAACGCTTTGACCTTTTATTTGATCTGATTATGTCTGAACAGCCGTTCAATAGTCTTGTTACTAGTTAGCTCTCGTCATGACTGTTGTTTGTCACAATTAAAATTTATACATGAGCACGTGTAGTAACGTAAATTCCTGGTGTATTCATATTTGTTTCGTTCTGGGATCCAAACCAAATTTGATTTCTTTCGGATAATTTTATTCTTATCGTTCAGAGAATTTTATGTGGCTATTACGGTATACACACCCGTCAGGACAACCTATACGGAAGAGGCGTCAAAAACCTTGGGATCAAATACCCCCTAAAATGCTGGTGCAGAAGGCAACGGGAAACCACTGCACTAATTTCCCACGAGAGTCATGAGCAGGTCGTATCCGACTGATGCATGACCACGACCACTCTGTCAAGAGTGTACGAATAGGAAGAAGATTGCTATAAATCCTCAATAAGCCAGAGTTACTGTGGTAGGGAGATACAAGGATTTTTTGGAGTAGAATTTTGGTGCAATTAACACGACAGTGTGACGGTGACAGTAATTAATAGAACTCACCGTACCCAATAAACAGTATGATAGTTATATAGTAGTGGTGTGCTCACGATTATGACGCTGGGCAATAATGGCTTGCTAAAATTACGCATTAATGATGAGCTAGTGGTCCCCGCAGTAGTCGAAATTCGACTATAATTAATCGAAATTAAAAGTTTAAACATTATTATGGTTCTATTGTCAAGCACTATTATTTTTCTATAATAATACAGATTTCGCCAAAACTACACTATAAATAAATAATATTAAAAACAAAAAATATTAATCTGTTCTCAATTTTACCACTGACTTTAAACAATAACAAAAGTTTCACAATTGACAAAACACAAAGAGTATATTTATACGTATATTTTGTGTCAAATACATGGTAGGTGTGTAATGTTTTCTATATTGATTTAATGTATTTTTAATGCATAACTTAAAAAAAATATTAGCATTCTGCACTCCTTCTCTATGCTCTCTATAAGTGTGGGAAATTTCATACTTCTCCGTCCGCGCAATTTTCGTAAAAAGGGGTGCAAAGTTTTTGCTTCACGTATCAATATATAGATGGTAGTATCGGGCCAACACGAATTTGTACAACCACAGCACTAGCCTGCTTGCTCGTTTTAAAAAAAAGCTAATACTTTCCAGTTTGAATAATATAGTATTTAATATCTATTTAATTTCAAGGCAGTGTTCTGTAAGCGTTTAACTCCAATAAAAAAAACGTATTGTACAGAGCGATCACTTGACAGTATCAGACAGGCTTATAAAAAATGCTTGGCTCGGACGCAAACGAAATAACATTTGCCAATTTAAAAATGTATATACCTAAACGACGAAACGTAAGAGTTAATATTGCAATCACGTTACAGGTTTCCGGTCTTGTGTCTTTATTTTATTTGTGCGAGTTTCTTTTTTTTTTTGTTTCTCTGCAAAAAAATTGCCTTTCGTAAACATGCAAAAAATTTGTAGGTGAATTAAATATCGCTACGCTGCACGCGTTGCTTACTTTTGATGTTGTGTTGTTTTGTATTTTGTCAACTGATTTTTAGGGTAGGTACCACAGAAATTTCTGTGGTAGGTACCTATTTGTTTTTTTTTCTAAAGTTTCTCGCCGGATCTTCTCAGTGGGTCGCGTTTCCGATCCGGCGGTAGATTCTGCGAAGCACTGCTCTTGCTAGGGTCAGTGTTAGCATCACTCCGGCTTAAGCCCCATGAGCTCACCTACTAGTTAAGGTTACGCTGAAATAGCCTCTCAAGGCTCAATCAGCTTAGGTAGGGAAAAAAAATTATTGCCCGAGCAGGCAGACGAGCATACGGCCCACCTGATGGTAAGTGGTTACCGTCGCTCATGGACGTTAGCAATGCCAAGGGCAGAGCCAAGCCGCTGCCTACCGCTTAATACTCTCCACAAAACATGCCCTAAAACATACCGTAAAACCTCCAAACGTCGGTGATTTCATCTTGTCAGTTCAGCAGATCCTCGTATAACCGTTATGTTATGGCACACGCTCGGTTGTAGCACGAAATGATTTCTGTCAATAATAAATAATAGTTTAAAAAACTAACAGAATACGCTTTTATAGAAAATCCAACAAAAAAATTTAAAATAAATTAGAATTAAAAATAGTGTAAGAAAAAATGATTTTATTGTAAAAAAAGTGTGGGGTGCTTTTCAGGATATTATCAAAATAACCCTTCTACTCATATCTGTTCATAAAATATTTATTTTTTATTGTTTAGTTGGATTTTCTATGAAAGCGTATTTTGTTAGTTTTTTTTAAACTATTATTTATTTTTCATTTATTAGTTAAATTTCAATTAGTTCAGGTTTTATTTTCAATTTTTTTTTTTAATACTGAGTTGTCATCGGTTTTTAATACGTATACCAAATTTCGAGTTAATCCTACATTTTGAAGGGGGTCAAAATCCATGTTCAAAGATTCCGTTACAAACATACATACGTCTGAAGCTAATAAAAGCGTATTAAAAACATGTTCGTTTTATTATTTTCTTTGAATTTTAATCTTGGTCTTTCGGGTCTGACGAGCAAACGGGCAACTTTCTGGTGAGTGAACTTACGAAGTCGCTACCTTCGTCGGTAACTTACTAAGTTTCACTTTTAGATTCATTGTGTACTTCATAAAACTAAACTAAAAATAATTTGCGTAATTACTGGTGGTAGGACCTCTTGACAGTCCGCGCGGGTAGGTACCACCACCCCGCCTATTTCTGTCGTGAAGTAGTAATACGTTTCGGTTTGAAGGGTGGGGCAGCCGTTGTGACTATACTTATATCTCAAGGTGGGTTGCGCATTTACGTTGTAGATGTCTATGGGCTCCAGTAACCACTTATCACCAGGTGGGCTGTGAGCTCGTCCGCCCATCTAACCAAAAAAAAAGTTTAATTGAATTTATAAGTTCGTTGAGAGTTTTTTACGCCGACCGTCACAATGTAGAAGGAATGTTATACCGTCATCTTGATCACTTAATCTTGAATGACTCCTGCATCTTAAAGTGACGTATAACTTAATAAAAGTAAAGCTGAACATGACAACTCCGATGGTATCTTCATTATTTACGAGCTTACATACGAAGCATTTTTGCGATATATGCATTTGTGCATACGAATCCGTACCGCAGTGTGAGCATACGCTGCGTCAGATCACTTACGCAGCACTATTATTGTGTTCTTAGACTTTGCACTGGACTACTTCAGGTCATAGTTGATGATTGACCTCGATTAATCGTTGTGATTAAATTAACGGGCCTCGCGATGCTTTTGTTGTTCTATCCTAGCAACGGCTAGGGATGTGTGGGTGTACACGATATAGTTCCAACGTTAATTACGATCTCGACGGAGCTCTTATTCGTGAGTCACGCGGCCCATAGTGAAACGGTATGCGCACCATGATTCGGTACATTCAGACACACAGCGTGATGTGCATCGTTAATTGTTGTAATTCACAATTTGTCATAACAACTGTTCGAAGCTATCGCCTTGTGATGTTACACCGATATTGATAAACGCCTGCTGTACTGTCTAGCTAGTAAGTCACGACTCGGACAATTCTAATTATAGCGAGAGTGATAGGTATCCGGACAACTGGTAACGTGTGCCAATATGCAGGTAGAATATCGAACACACAATCATTATACTGTCATAGTGCGCTGGCGTGGGCTTAGTATAACGGTGCGCCATCTAAACTGGGCCACGTACTGAACGTAATCCTATTATGAGCTCGTTAACGTAATCCCTTTTGGCCTTAATACCGGCCGCGTGAATCTCTGCCGCGTTAATCGCTCCATGTTAGATTGAATAGCCCGGTCTGGCTCGAGTGACGACTAAAGTGCAATGAAATTGTCACATCACCCGACCGAAGCGCTATTCAAATTCATTCCATTCGTCAACGGAACGTCTCGCGCTAAAGGTTTATGGTCCGTGAGCTAAATGACTATTGTCCGACATTGTACAAACAACACATAGTGCTGACTCATAAATTATGATAGACGACTCCGCTCCGCCTATCGTACGTCGTCATAAAAATAATAACGACAAATTATCCTATTAAGACCTGACGTTTTAGTTATAATGATGAGAGATACTAAAGCGTGACACGATGATAGAATGAGGACAATTAAGCATTCGGGGGAGTCTTGCAAAGTGCAGTATTATCCTATATGGCTTTCATTAATTATAGTTACGCATTTTGTATTCACTGAGCCCCTTAATCTTAAAGCAAATGAACTATTGAACCTATTATAGAGGAGCTCAAAAGTCTGAGTGTCTAATTTAGTCTCGACGATTTGTTATATAAACAGTTCTTTTTCGCGATTACATCGCTCTTTAAGATTAAGAACCTAAAACAAATTGCTTCAATGTAAAATACGTGGTTGTAAAGGCCCAATTTCTGAGCCCATTGTGAGAACGGTCGCGCGATGGTATCGTGCGTGGGCGACTTCACGATAAACAACATTACTCGGATGTTAAGCCTGGTTTTTTTTTTCATTACGTCGCATACTCTTCTCGTATACGTCGTGACATTTACGAGTAATGGTTGTTTGTGAGTTTAATGAATATCGTGCGCGTTGACGGTTCGTTCGTACCCCGGAGACTGGGTGTGTCCCGCTGCTGCCGCCGACCGGATTGTTGTAGATTTCGTCGAGATATGACCCCCAACGGAAATATTACTACTCGGTACCTCTTGTCTATTACAGCGACATTTAAAGTGGTATTTATGCGCAACGAGCAATTCTCTTTATTAGCACGTAATTGCTCTGGTTTCGTAAATTAAATAGTCGGTCAATTACACGTTTTTTTCTTTTTTTGTTTTTTTTTATGAAGTAATTAGTAATGAAAATTGTTGACCTAATGTTTGACTTTCATAATTGCTTAGAACAAGCTTTTATGATACTGGTTTATGTCGAAGTCGTAGTGGCTTAAAGGATAAGACGTCCGGTGCATTCGTGTTGAGCGATGCAACGGTGTTCGAATCCCGCAGGCGGGTACCAATTTTTCTAATGAAATACGTACTTGACAATCGTTCAATTACTGGTGTTAGGACCTCTTGTGAGTCCGCACGGGTAGGTACCACACCACCCCGCCTATTTCTGCCGTGAATCAGTAGGTAATGCGTTTCGGTTTGAAGGGTGCGGCAGCCGTTGTAACTATACTGAGACCTTAGAACTTATGTCTCAGGGTGTGTGGCGCATTTGCGTTGTAGATGTCTATGGGTTCCAGTAACCACTTAACACCAGGTGGGCTGTGAGCTCGTCCACATATCTAGGCAATAAAAAAAAATCAACTAATTTAATGGGTACAAATAAAATTATACAAACCAGAAATCGTAAAATTACAATGTCGTTGGATCAACGGATTTTTTGAAGAAGATACACGTGAATAGCCAAGTAACCTCGTTTCTTTATTCGAACTCGACTACCGACCACATATTATTACGCCACAAATCAAGGCCGATCTCTGCTCGTATCGATATATTATTCACAAAAAAATATATATACATATATCCTATGTAAATAGTTTCTGAATAAATAGGTCGCTAGTGTAAATTGGAAAGGAACCTAAAATAACTTTAGTATCAGTAACTCAGTTATTCAAATCTGCCGAAATTCTTGTTAAACGTATTTCTTAAAGAGAGAAAGAGAGAGAGAGAACGCTTTCAACATGAATCCCGTCCAATTTGAATGAGTTATCCGTATGACTGACTGCTTCAGGGTGGGTACGCAACGCATACCTAGAGCCACTCACAGAACGATGCTCCCGGTCCCGTTCAAATTGTTTAATGACCCGAATAAGTTAAATGTGGGACTGGTAAGTAATTAAGGGACTGGAAATTCTTGAGATCCGAACGGGGCCCCTTATAGTGGGGTAAACTCGGCGACTCGCATTCATTCGACTAAAACTTTTATATCTTTACGAATAATTGGTAATGGCAACTGCTTTAATGTCAGTAATAATTTACGTTTGCAATATATTCGTAATTCGAAGTTTAATAAAAAGTTGTAGAAAGCGACAACGAACGACAAAAAGCAAACATATTTACATAATTTATGAGAACGTTTTCTGCTACGCGTTAAATAAATCAACTCTAACAAATTACCGCAATATATCACGAATACTACCGAAAATACATCGGCACGAGTACCTACACATACTTGATAATCGTCACAGTTGTAGCGAATGCAACAATGTCGACAGGTAGGTATCTTGTGAAACACTATCCAAATAGTTACTTAGAAATTACTGCGAGGTTTCTCGGTCGCTTCCCTATCGGGTCAAGGTTTTTATAAACACGCTACTCTTTTACACGCTTTCTGAATAGGTGCAAGTTAAATGTAAATTTTGCATTGTCATGATTTAAATAAGTAAGATTTTGTGTAGAGATTTAAATTGCCACCGCCTGCTTTGACCACAAGAGTTATTTTTTATTTTTATTTTTTTTTATTGCTCTTGTAGGCAGACGAGCATACGGCATTACCGTCGCCCATGGACTTCAGCAATGCCAGGGGCAGAGCGAAGCCGCTGCCTACCGCTGCCTACCGCTTAATACTCTCCACAAGCCTCGTTTGAAGAAGGACATGTCATAGCGCTCGGGAAACACCATGGAGGGGAGCTCATTCCATAGCCGGATGGTACGCGGCAAAAAAGACCGTGGATGACCGCAGTGGCTTCAGATAGTACGGATGAATTCTACTCCGGTGGCGAGCGGTGCGATGGCAAAAACGAGATGATGGTATCACCTCGAATTATTTCTCAGAGCACTTCCCATGGAACATACGGTACAAAATACAGAGGGAACCGAAATCCCTCCGCAGACCCAGAGGTTCCAAACGATCCGTGAGAATGGGATTATCGACAATCCGAACGGCCCTCTTCTTATGCAATCAAATGGAAGAAGCTGGTATGACATGGTGGTTGGTTACATTTGAAACGAACGGTAAAGTTTTCCGATCCAAGCCCATGTGACCCGTGTCCAGAAAAATCGTACAAAAACTTCATTAAAAACGTTGAAAGTTCATAAAACTCGCTTCAATAACGGCCACAAATATAACCGAACAGGTTGTTGTTGCATTGTCAGTTCGTTTGTCACGCTTATAAATCACATGAAACATCTCGCAGCTTTTAAAAGGCTTCATTCTCCGTTCTCGTAGTTTCTTTTCAAGCATTTGGAGTTCATTATTCTAATTGTATGCCTATTGTTGTCGATTAACATGCCGATCTGGGGTTACATCTTCAATTACGTGTCGAACTCAGGCACCAATTTTTTTTACGTATTTATGTACCTATGTAGTCACTAGGTAGATTGTTAGTAAAGTTAATAATCGCAAATTGGTTTTCAAAGAATATGGGATCCAAACAAATCTATTCAGAGCTATGTATATTCGTGAACTCCCGTCCCGCTCTGCTGTAACTGTCGCTAATTCTATGAAAAAGATTAATTTCCTTTAAACTATTCGCGCATCATCTACTGTAGCTGGATCGTACAGTATTATACCTATATGCTGTGCTAATGTGCTTATACATAGATTGTGAGATTTCATTATAACCCCAGTGACTTTTACGTGAAAGAGTAAGAAAAATCCATTGATCCTCTCTCACACACTCTCGCACTCATAAAATTAACAGGAATTTTACGTGTGACATTGGTTACAGTTTATTTTTTTAATATATATTCACAATGTTTCGAATGAGTGGTTTTGGTCACAGACAGTTTATGGCCCCATTAAATTTATTTTTGTTTGAAAACGAAAAGTCTAAAACTCAATACATTTATAAATACATACATAATTTTCACTATGCCCAGTCGGATACGTTTATTAAATGTTCCAAATTTTTTTTTTTACAATAGGTATCTAGGCTCGGGTGATTTTTTTTTAGGATTTAACTGGTAATTTAGAATTGACAGAAACAAAATAATAAAAACACAGGTATTAGTTTGGTACCAAAAATGTTGTCATTCGTATTCATTTAGCGATATACGACGAAGCGACAAGCCGCAATTTTGTGAGCAAGTGGCACGACCACAGCCTTAAAATTATGCAGTGATGAGCTTAATATCTTTTTGGGAAGAAAATATAGCCTTTGATTATGAGATTTTATATTTTATAACAAGAGTATATCATGTATGTTAAATTTAACGTTGCGCACGTGACTATTCGCTATCAAAAAAATCATTTTGTATTTTTATTGTTGCAGTAGGAGTGTCTTGAAATTCTAGACTGTAATCAGATTTATCTGGATCATCAATGAACTTGATTTTCTCATATGACGTGGTGTCGTAACATTTTTGATCAGCCTTAAATATAATTTGACATATCTCCTGTTGAACTGCATTTTTTGTTGTGTCCGGATATTGTTTCATTTTGTTGTAAATGAAGGATGTGAAGGATTTGAGTTCTTCGTCTCTCTCCGTGGAATTTCGACGCCGAACTATCACATCAGCATTCGTTAAATTTGTATTATTATTAATATGCGTTTGATCAACGATTTCTTTGTGAACCCCTCCTGACGGTGTTTGCTCAGTTCTGGCCTGTCCGTTGGTCGAGCTATGTGCACAGGAACTATTAATGGATTTCTTTGGAGTTGGTTCATTGTCGTCTGTACGCTAAAAACAAAATAGTTTGGTTTTTTAACTTAAAAAAAACTGTAGTGTATAAATAAGTAACGGCTAATCACGAATGTAACATTAACATTTTTAATTATGATTAACAGTGTCGGTTCATTGATTCAAGAAACTGCATATGAACTCTGCTCCAATGACGGGTGGTGAGGGAAGATAGCTTAATAGGATAACGTATGCAAAACACAAATGTAATTATATTCAATCCGTTAACAGATTCGTGATTTCATGCAGTCGCCAATCCGAACGTTCTTCGTTGCGAAACCATACAGAAGAGTTTTTATTTCAATGTTGAATGGTTCCATATATGTAGGTAGGTATGTACGTACGAACCGTGATACTTTGAAATAGTAGAAGAATACTCGAAAGTTTTTGTAGCATCGATGCCAAAAGCTTTTCTTGTCTATTAAGTGATTTAACTTGATCTTTCTGATAATTGGGAATGATGAATTATTCGAGATGATCCCTCGTCTCTTTTTTATCATCACACCTACCGCCATCGGAGCAGAATTCATCCTTATTGTCTGGAACCGCTGCGTTCAGCGACAATGCGTTTCAAAATATCTTTTTTGCCACGTACCATCCGGCTTTGGAATAAAATCGCCTCCACGGTGTTTCCCGAGGGCTATGACATGTCCTTCTTCAAACGAGGCTTGCGGAGAGCACTTAATGGTAGGCAGCGGCTTGGCTCTGCCCCTGGCATTGTTGACGTCCATGAGTGACGGTAACCACTTACCATCAGGTGGGTCTTATGCTCGTTTGTCTACGAGGCAGTAAAGGCAGTAAAAAATAAAACTAAGGGCACAATTAAACCTAACTGACTAATGAAAACGCCTCGTTTAAATCTTATTAAACATTACTTAAATAACGGCCCTTTGATAATTGTGTTCTTCTGCACAGTGAACGCACAAAGCCCTGTCATTAATAGACACGGGAAATATATTTAAAGATCCGTTTCGAAGGTTTCCAGTTCAAAGATATGTTTGGAAATCCTTTTCGCAGACATTGTGTAGGATAAAATGATGAAATACTAAATTGGGAAAACGTAACTAACACTGTTAATCCTTCGTTGATTGATCTATAGGAGAAAGCCACAAGTTAAACGACTGTGACTATTATAACTATATCTTAACTAACCTTAGCTAGGCGTTTTCTTTCAATAGATTTATCCATTAAAAACTTCAGTTCTTTAAAGGCAAACCATTTGCTTTTATATTTACAAGTAGAAGAATCTGGAAAAAATGTGAAATAATTATGTATTACAATTTGATATGCATAAATTATTAATTCTTCTAATTTTGGTAGACGAATGCACTTTTTTTACTACCTAATCGTTAATAGTTGGAGAGCTAGCATCAATTTTTGGATAGATATTTGAGGCAAGCTGAAAACTTGTCACGTATCTCTCAATAATACCCTTTTTTTCCTTTTCCTACCTATGCTGATAGCCTTGAGAGGCTATTTCAGCTTCTCCTTAGCGTGTAGGTGATCTCACGGGGCTCAAACTAGGAGTGTTGCTAACACTTGGCCCTAGCAAGAGCAGTGCTTCGCAGAATCTCCCACTGCAGTTTGAAATTTTAATAGACTTTTATTTATAACTGAAAATTAAGATTCTCAATTCTCAAAAAGACATCATTTTGGTGGGACTTTTCTGCCTGCCAGGTAATCTAAGAAACTATGAATACATGTCCTTCTTCAAAGATGCTTGTGGAGAGTATTAAGCGGTAGGCAGCGGCTTGGCTCTGCCCCTGGCATTGCTGAAGTCCATGAGCGACGGTAACCACTCACCATCAGGTGGGCCGTATGCTCGTCTGCCTCCTAGGGCAATAAAAAAAAAGCTGTAGTGTGAGAGAGAGCGTTTATCGGCAGCAGTTTGCGTTATTGCTTGCCGCGTCACTGTTCACGTGACTTACAACAGCCATAAGGTTTCCAGTCGGAATTGCGAAGTCAAAAATTTTGTGAATTTATGCTAAAAACAATTTGTTGTATAAAAATGATTGTGTTGATTTGTATGTGTTCAAGGGTCGAACGAAAACGGCGAATGACTGCTTCGCGATAGGTCACGGCAGGTGTAACCTGGCTGGTGGTGGGATTGGGAAATCATAGAACCTCGCACCAAATTATGTTTGCAATACCTAACATATATCAAAAAATTACGAATTAAGGCGTAAGATAGGAAACCACTTATGGACACCACACTACGGAATGCTGTACCATATTTTCTAAACAACGATTAGACAAATTAGAATTATTCATATCCCCTCAACAGATATAGCTCGTTAGTTACCTTCATCATCGCCCATACTGTGTTTAATTTTTGCTTTTTCTCTTCGGAACGATGACAGTAAAATCATCATTTTATGTCTACACGCTTCCGCATTCTTGTCCAGCGATTGGCCAATCTCTTCCCAAATCGCAGGTTTCAGATTCTTCTGGAAATACAATTGGTTCTTTTCATCCCACAATACGGGATTGGCTTTAAATTCCTGAATGAGCTTCAAACACTCCGCTTTTGACCACTCATCTACTGGAGATGTAGGAGCCATTTTAAAGTGCAACAAAAATAGCGTCAATCCAAGTTCGCGCGAACGCTACACTGAACAAGGACAGTCTGGATGGGTAATAAACAAACTTATTGAACGTGTTTCACGGGCTGGCTCGTTATGTTCGTCTCTTACTTACTCGTGGCTTAGTAAGGAGTGCGAGAGGGATGCCTTGCGGCTCCGTGTGCTATCTTCAACGGTTCGATCACAGCTCGGTTGCTGTAACGCCTGTATGTGAGCAAGTCGGGTGAATATGCATGTATAATGTTCGTGACAACGTGGCAACGTCGCATTACGCGCTGCATTAGTATTTTAATATTGACAATCAACACAAGTCCAATGTAGTAATCACACTCCTGTGGCCGAATGAAATTCCAAATTAGTACCAATTTATAGATATTGATTGGCAATTAAGACCGAAAGCTAAAATAAAATATCGAGTTTTTGTTTCTAGATTATGGTTCTCTTCTAATTGAACAATTTAAGGTTTTTGTTATTATGAGAATAATACACATTACACAATCAAGCTAATGATTTTGTGGCGTTTTGAATTATTACAATATTTTTTTATGAAATTTGTTACTGCTGTCATATTACAAAGGTAGCCCTTCAAATCATTCCGTTCACGTTTCCGTCTTATTATTCAATCTAAAGCAATCAACTTAACAGGAATCACCAGGAATGATCCGATACGATTTGACCCTCACATCTATTTACAGTAACCAGTTTTGGTCGCCTATTGCTGCTCAAAAACAAAAATGTCTTGTTTGCTAGACACAACTTTATAACTGCTTCCTTCTTGTTAATATTTACATCGAGCCTCGTGAATATTGCCGGGGACTATAATGTGACTAATACATAGTACCGTACCGTTTTTTTCTTAAAATAATAATTTGCTAACGCGTATTAACGGGCGACTTGAAAAAAAATGGCGTTTTAAAACAAAAATCAAAAAGCAAAATGTATAACATTTTCATAATGATATTGATAAGCTTGCACGCGTCTTGCGTATTTTCAACTACTAAACAGTCTTGTACTGTAAGTTTGAAGGGTGGGACAGTTACAATATAATTTATGCTTCGATCTCATATTTCGCCTCGAATGAGGGTATTCACACCTTAACAACAGGCGGGCCCTGATCTCGCCCACACGATTGCCATAAAATAACAATAAAAATTGAGGAAAGTCGTCGTAGAAACATAAAAGACCACATATCCACATCTAAAGAGTATGCGTTTCCGTAAAACAATTCGAAGTCCTCGTGGCCTAAGGGATAAGACGTCCGGTGCATTCGTGTTGAGCGATGCACCGGTGTTCGAATCCCGCAGGCGGGTACTAATTTTTCTAATGAAATACGTACTCAACAAATGTACACGATTGACTTCCAATGGTGAAGGAATAAAAATCAAACCCGCAAAATTATAATTTGAATAATTACTGGTGGTAGGACCTCTTGAGAGTCCGCACGGGTAGGTACCACCACCCTGCCTATTTCTGCCGTGAAGTAGTAATGCGTTTCGGTTTGAAGAGTGTGGCAGCCGTTGTAACTATACTGAGACCTTAAAACTCATATCTCAAGATGGGGGGCGGCATTTACGTTATAGATGTCTATGAGCTCCGCTAACCACTTAACACCAGATAAGCTGTGATTTCGTCCCATCCCATCTATGCAATAAAAATATAAAAAAGTAAAAAATTAGTAATAAAATAAATTAATATGAAAAAAAACACAAATTTACAACTATTTACAAAGATCTATTACAAGCTATGAGTACATAACATAAGTTCACACGCGTCGAATGCATATCTATGAAATACAATACAGAAGAGAGACGGGACCAAACAGCTATGTTTTATTTATTTATTTGCAAATAGTTATACCCCGGCAATGATTCTAGGTTTGCGGGACATGTGTGTAAATATTCACGCGAACCGACACAGTTACGATTTAATGTTATTTGTTGAAATTTCTATATGGAATTTCATTATAGATTATTATCGTTAATTGCATTCGTGGTCGCATGGTCGGTCACAGGAAATCCGTTAAAAGTTGTTCGCTTTATAAAGACTAGACTAGATGACGCGTGATTTCATTAAATGTAAATTTTGTCGATTACAAAATAATAATAAAAACGTGAGAACGAAATTTGAAATGAACAAATTTTATTTTAATAGTTTCAAAATTAGGAAGAGTGTGTGATTTACGTATTACGGAACCTCCGAGCTTCGGTAACACATAAAAGATGGTGGTATACCATCTTTGCCAAAAACTGTAGCTAATAAATTGTTTACACACACACAAACGAATGCTACAAAAGTTAAATACATACATACTTTTTTTAAAAGTTTGTTTCTCATTTCTATTAATTGTTAAAAAAGATGAGACTGATTTTTATAATTCTAAACCTTTATTAAAATACTAGCCATACTCGCCCGCTTCGCTTGGCATTTAAAATTAACATTATTATTTGTGGTCATTATTATTAGGGAGTCCAACACTCATATAAATGTTAGCCTATCCATTAAGCACATGTATTTTCTACATGGATGCCAAGTTTCAAGTAAATCTGATGCATGGTTCAGTAGTTATAACGGAACATCCGTAAAAACCACTGTAGATTTATATATTAAATAGTATAGATATAGATATTTTAAATTCAAAATATTTTGCAAAAATATTGTCCATATTATATAATATCAGTTATAGTAAAATATGTCTCTATGTATAATTGATTTTGAATCTTCCATTCCACTACAAATCAAATAATATTATGAATTATTATGATGGTAATATCCAACGTGATTTAAAATTCGATCGCCACGATTAAAACGAATAAAAATAGAAACATCAAAATTTTTAAGATGAGTAAAAAATGTTAATTCGTTTTCAAATTGCATTCCACGTAGGTATGCGACTCACGTAAAACTCGGAAGATTATAAATGTGTGTATAGATGAAACAAGACTACGGTCCGCTGTGGATATTTTACGCTGGTTTTTTGATACGACACACGCGCTCCTCGTCTCACGTTAATGGGAACTATGCGAAAAAAAGAAATACTCTGGTCTGCGGAGATTAGGATTGCCGGCCTGACCTCGAACGATGTTAAAGAGCAAGCGCAAGACAGGATGAAGTGGATACAACTTGTCATTAGCCCTATGTACCAGCGGGGTATCTTATTACTGGTGGTAGAACCTCTTGTGATTCCGCACGGGTAGGTATCACTAACCTGCCTTTTTGTGCCTTGAAGCAGTAATGCGTTTCGGTTTGAAGGGTGGGGCAGCCGTTGTAACTATACTGAGAACTTAGAATTCATATCTCAAGGTGGATGGCGATATTTACGTTGTTGATGTCTATGGACTCCGATAATTGCTTAACATCAGGTGGGCCGTGAGCTCGTCTATCCGTCCAGGCAATAAAAAAAATACCCTAGGACTACTGCACACAATGCGAAAAACCCTACCTGGAGCTTTAACAAAACTGCACAAACTTTCAATAATTATCGATCACATAAACTACGGATGAACGTAATCGTCACATTGAACACGAAAAAACAAAGTCAGCTCTTTTGGAACCTCTGCTTCTACAGGGCACCGTCATTTCCATGTCTTTTACACCATCCAACGGCCTGCCTACGCAATAGAATTCATGTTCGCTATCTGCAATACGTTTTCTGATATCATTTTTCCATTACCGATTCACCCTGACATGATGATCCCTAGAGTGATTTCTGAGTGCTTCGATCCACATGTGACGAGATAATAATAAAAAGTACAAAAAAAAGTAACAAATGTATAATAATAACGTTAAAATAACAAGTTATTCAGTTTCACAGCCGTCTTTCCTTCCTAAGACGGTCTTGTGCAATTAACAGAGTACTAACCCGTCGAGCTAACGTTTTGCTTCTATCAGTTAGTTGTTCATGCAAATTCAATGAATTTTTCATGAATATTCATTACGTTCGTTCGCTAACTTTATAATGAGGATGTCATCGGTGATGTCTTCAAATAATGGCTACGTTCAATTCATTCCACAAAAAAAAGAATTGTTCATTCTATTATGTTAACCTCAATACATTTAATGTATTTAATATTATAACATCATTATATTTATAAATTGTTTTCGTTTATATTTTGTATGCGATTACTGTAAGATTTATTTGATAAATTAATAGAAATATTTTTGTTTATCTAAAAAAAAAGAAAGTTCGAATAGAAACTAAGCAAAATGAGAAAAGAAAAAGTAAATAACTTTAAATTTTTCTATAATAAATATTTTAAAATCATTGCCAAATAGTGTAAGGCTGCTTATTATCCCACTTTTGAACGATTTGTTTGACTTATTGGTTGAATGTTGTTACTTTAACGCAATGTAGCAATATTAAGTGAAACAATATCGATGCATGCAAAACAAAAGAAAGATTCTTGTTATCCATTCCTTATTTTAACTACGAGTATACGATACGAACTATGCGTTATATCGCGCATAATAGAGGAGGATATGGATCAAGCAATATATGTTAGTATTATATATTCAATTGTAGCCAGCAGTGGATCGTAATCCAAGAAAAAATGTAGTAGGTGTTCAAACAATAATTTATTATAATAAATTCACTTTTCAAGGGGTAGAACGTTTAAAGATTGTTAGATA
Organism: Bombyx mandarina; assembly: GCF_003987935.1. The sequence continues at coordinate 3,037,713 of NW_021011483.1, forward strand.
ATGGATAATTATTATATGTTTGTGTATAACATAGTTCCTTGTGATGGTTTACGTTAAATTTTACATAACTGCTCTGAATTTACTCGAATGAAATCGCACCTATGTTGATTACATATGTTTATAAAACAATGTGGTGTTATCGTTACACAACTAGTTTCTATTATCGAGCAAAGAAAACATGAATCGTATTTTTCTTATAGAATTTGCATATACGTATGTCTCAAACACAAAGTTAAAACCTAAAAATAAGTCCAGTGGACTTTATCTTATCCAAGGAACGAACAAAACGTGTTAAAACCGATGATTTGGATGCAGATACACATTAGGGTTACTAAGTACTAGCTGACCCGGCAAATGTTGTGTTGCCTTAAATAAGATATCTAGGGAAATCTACTGTAGAAAAAAAAACCTCATTTAACCACATAATACCTCATTATCTAATATATAAAATTCTCGTGTCACAATGTTCGTTCCCATACTCCTCCGAAACGGCTCAACCGATTTTCGTGAATCTTAGCGTGCATATTGGTCAGGGTTGAGAATCGAACAACATCTATTTTTCATCCCCCTAAATGTTAAGGGTGGTCCACCCCTAAATTTGATTTGTTATTTTTTGAACAAAATTTTTTGTTTTTATTTTTTTATGATACAGCATACAAAAATACATACAGCCCTAAATTTTCACCCCTCTACGATCAACCCTTATTTTTTATTTGCTAATTAAAAACTTTAATTTTTTTGGCAAGATTTTTATTTTGTCATGAATTAAAATAAAAAATCTGATGTTACTCTAAATTTTTCATCCCTCTATGATCAACGCCTATTTTTTATTTGTTAATTATAAACTTTAATTTTTTCGCAAGTTTTTTATTTTATTTTGTCATGACTTAAAATAAAAAAAATCATATTACTCTCAATTTTCACTCTTATACGATCAACCCCTATTTTTCCATCCGATTTTTTTTTTTTTTTTTTTTTTCTATGCACAGATCCGCAATAAGGTTGCAAGATGGCAATCAAATATTATAATTGTAGTACGATAAATTCTAATTCAGAATTTATAATTTCAAGTTCCTTTAATTAAGATTTTTTTTAAATTGAATTTGATCTCCCGGCCTCGCCGGCCGACTGTTGATCAACTATCAATCGATCAGCTATCCCCGCCAGGTGTCACCACTCATCCAGCAAACATCACGTAGTAGGGATGAGGACGAAGCCGGTCTCCTGTCTTACTTACTCACTATACATCTTAGATTATACACTTAATATATTTGAGAGCTATACAATACTATACATTTTTCAGCCATATTTTTTTGGTTTTATTTGTGTATCAATAGTATGTTCAGTAGGTCTGAGAATCGGCTA